>OY728129.1:1813606258-1814190022 GCA_963277665.1 Viscum album
CTATTGTGTAGAAAAAACATAATATGAATGTTGAAGATACTATTGAATATGTAATATATAAATTTCATAAAGATCATTTTCTAAAAGTATTTTTTTAATTTAATTAGTTAAAATATGTTTTTGTTCATAAATATTATTTTTCAAAATTGGATTTCCTTTATTTTCAATTTATTTATTTTCATTAATAAATAATTGTTCACTAAATAATTAATTTTTTATACATTTATAAAGAATATATTTTCATATTTTAGTTAATATTATTCATACCCACTATTTAAATATCTAGGTGATAGCTGTCATATTAAATAATAGTATTTTATTAGTATGCCATGTTTTGTTTTAACTCTTTGTTGTGTGAAAAGAATGCTAAAATTAGTGTTGAATTTAAAGTAGAGTAAACTATGTGATTCATATAGCACAAGATAAAATCATTGTTACATGTAATGAAATATATAGTCAGTGTTGTGTGGAATTAAAAATATAAAAAATATTATATGTATTGGAAAAAATATATTCAACAAAATCTTAGGGTGTTACTTCAAGAGTATTTTCTATAGTCATAAGGGTTATTACCAAACAAGTCAAGTCAGAAGAAAAATCTTATTAACATTTTTTAATAATAAATAAAAAGTACACTGGAGGAACAAATAGGGATGAATGCTTACCCAGGTCCATAAAAAGAAATATTAAAAATCATAATAAGATAATTCATTTCCATAATAAGAATCATCATTTGTCTCCCATTTATATGGGGAGTTACCTTGGTTTAAGTGCATAAACAGCTCACTGTCATTCCTTCTTGACTCCTTGGAAGAGGACCTGGTAGACATGGTCCTTTGAAATTCAGAGTTGTCCTTCCACAACCTTTTACTTGGGGGAGCAGAGATGAACCCCTCATTGTCAATCACCATTTTCTTCCCATGTCTGAGGAATTATTTAAATTATACTTTACTGTAGCTTAGGGCCTTCAAAGGGTTACTATAAAACACTTTTTCATCATCAGTACCATTTCTCTATCTACCAGAAACATTCAAGGAGCTATGGAGCTTATGAATCACCTTATGGAAATTAGTGTCTTTCATGTTGTTGCCCTGATCGCAATCTACTTACACTAGAAAATCCAAACCCTTTGGCGGAACAAAGCCACATCCAATGAGTTGGGGTTGTATGTTAGTGTCTTCCTAGACCAAACCTTTAGGGTCCCCATCAATTCCTTCCTCATCACTGAATGGCTAATTCTTCATAGCTTCGTTGGTTGAGTCCAATTGAGCATCCTATAGTTCATGACCAAAAGAGAATAAAGGATTCTTTTGGGTTGCTTGATCGTTAAAGCCTACCTCCTTTACCAAAACTTCATTACTCAGATCCAATTGGGTCTCCCTCCTAGTAGCACTATCCTATATGTGGTGAGCACACACTCTGTCACCATCATTCAGGAATTGTGAATTTCAACTTGACAAGCCATGGTTAACATTAGTGTTCTGAACATCCAAATTAGCATCCAACATTACACTAAAATAGGAATCCCTTGCAATATAAGTTTCACCTAAAGGACCTTCCAGATCCTATCTCAACCATTTAAAAATTTCTATGACCTTCATATTAGAAGGTGTCGCCACTACCTACATCTTTATTATTGCAACATCTAAATTAAAAATACCTATAGCATTGCCAACATTTTGAATAGTCCTTTAACAATCCTAAGTTGATTCAATGTAATCCACATCTAGTAGATTTCCAATAGTGGGACTATCTGAGTCCAAATAACCTGAACATCCAGACCAACACTCAATTTCTTCAACCCCTTGTGCCTGAAAACACCCATACTATACCACAGTTTCTTACATGATAAAAAGAGCTGAAACCGTGACTCAAACATGATGAATTTATTATACTAGAACCCATCACCCACATAAATCAAAAAATACTCAATAGATGGCTTAGAAACATCAAATTTGAAACAAACCCTTAGTGAAATCGAGTGACATACCACCCTAGTCTTACTGGGCGAATAGAGGTAGGGCCCTGCCAGATTTCCTAGAATACAAAAGATCAAAGGGTTTTGAAAGGGGAGAGTAATTTCCAAAAATATTATGGATACCACGATTTTTTGGGAATGTCGCATCATATATAAAACATATAATCATTTGAAGAGAAGAAATCATGATCCATCACAGGTGTGAGGTGCACTCGACCAGGAAATGATGATATCATCCTAAGATTAGAACTGAATCATAATGTGTTTGCAATCAATAATCCCTACCGTTTCTCACTATTACAGACCCCATGACTAAAAAATAAAATGATCTATGCAGTAAACTGATGGTTGGTGACATTTTAAGTGCACAATCAAAGTCATATGCAGCAGAAAGGATGCGTTAGTGAATTCTGATGTTGAAGTCGACAATTGTGGGTATCCATTGAAGAATTCAAGAACTTTTAGGATTAGAGAAATCAGAGGGAAATAGGGTAAAAATCAGGATCAGATAAGGGGATTAAAGTAGGTGGTCATTCACCAGTAAGAGGTGGTGGGGTACCCTCCCCCTCTAATGGGGGAGATGGTGGTGTAAAACCCATCACCTCCTATGGCATGGTCAGGCATTGACTGAGAAGTAGAGCTCTCATGTATATGTCATAAGGTTTATTAAAAGATGATAAAGTAATCACTTATTAAATGATATAAAAGGAAATTTATACATTGAAATAATCCACTCAAGAATGGTACTCAAAGATAAATATATTATTGAATGGAATAGAGTTTAAAAAAATAAATATGGAAATAACATGTGTTTTAAAGTGAATAATATTATCTGATGTATTATAATCATTTATTGTGATGAAAAAAATTTAATGGAGATAAAGCACATGTTTATTAAAGATTCAATTTCCCTCAAATGAAAAAATATTTAGAGATGTATTTTCTAAGTTAGATGAATTTTCATAGGTTTTTATTTTATAAAATCTATAGAAATGGATTTTATCTTCAATTAAAAGTATTCTCATGAACTGTCAATGATATTTTGTTTATATATTTAAAATGAAATGTTAAAACTAATATATATATATATATAAATAAATAATGAAATATAATGATGGAAATGATATAATACAAAACTACTATTAGTGGTTAATTATTTGTTAACATTTTTACCCTATTTCACAACATGGTGCTATTTATTCTATTACCATTTCATGAAATATTTATTTTAATGCATAATGAATCAAATAGTATGGAAGTGAGGAGGATACATGAGTAATGAGGAGGGAAATTATACGATGATCTTGTGTTCAAAAGGTATAGAATAAATATATTTTGTGACTACCCCAATGAGGATTTTCTTTAATAAATTAATGACCTTATGTCTACTTTTGGAGGTTATTTTCACATTATTAGAGGATAAGTGGAATGGATTTTTAAGGGAAAACAATATTTCTACAAAAATAATAATTTAAAACAACAATATGAATGAGAACAAGACTAAAAATAAATTATGATAATGATTTCAAAAGACAAATTCATGAGAGTGAATATATAAGTGTCTATTATCTATCAAATTTGGTAGTCAAGGTTCCATAAAAATATCAATTAATCCCATATAAAATTCAATATCAAATAAATTTCACATAAAATAAAATTTAATTATGGGAAGGGTTGAAAATGGTTGTTTAAAGTCTGTGCATTTATCCACTACATAATATTTTTCAATATTTCAATATTTCAATAATGATAGTACATAGGTAAGTATTTCAACATTTTAGGATCATTATTTGGGTGAAAACTCTACAAAATGCCACATGAAAATATTTTATATTTCACAACTTAAATTATTTTTTCATTTAGTAAATGGGGATATATATTTAAAAATCAATTATTGACATAATGTGATAAAGAGGGACAAATATAACAAAAAATATGATTTAGTTTTTAGAACCCATAGAATAATATGAATTAAAAATGAATTAAATGGTGATAATAGTTATTTAAAATGGAAGTTATATGAGTACATGTTTTATGTTAGAGAAAGATATATGCCTTTAATTAAATTTCAATCATCTAATTTGTCATAATGTTGTTTCTAATAAATTAAAATGGGGAATTTATAGAGATAATTATTCTAATTTATTAAAAAAATTAATATAAATAGTAGCATTTTCTAACCAAGGATAAAAATATTTAAAAAAACATTAAATATTGCTATGATGTGTTGTAAGATTACCTTTTAGGGATAAAAATATGGAATAAATATTTACCATTGCACTTGATATATAATTTATTATATCATCATTTAGAATCTTTAATTTTATTTATAAATTTTTATCAATATTTTAGTTGATGTTTTTTGGAATCATGTTTTATAATGAAGAGATTAATAAAAATTTTAAAAAGAATATATATTTAATTTAAAGAAATATATATTTAAACCATTTAATAGTTATAGTTTGGTAAATTATATATATATATCATTTTTTTATTTTCTTGTTTTAATTCATTTGAAAATATATATCTTTGGAATACATCAGTAGAACATATCTTCTATTATAGAAACAACATTTTCAAAGTTAAGACATAGACAATATTTGAAATAAAATAGAGTATGTTTTTTATTTTCCATACCTTAGACATATAACAATTTATATTTATGGATGTTATAAGATTATGTATGGTAAATATATAAAAAATGAAGGATTCAATTTTTTCATTTATTGGACTTGATGGACCATTACCCATTTATTAATATCATTATAGGGGAATAATTTTATAATTTGGTCCTATTTTTATAAGGAAATTAAAATAATAAAAAAATCAAGAAGGATTTCAATAAATATCATATTGAAACAGTATTCCATGAAAAAATTATGATAATATTTCTAATATAAATTCCATGATATTGGAAAATTAATTTTTAATATTTTTTGGGAATATTATTAAATGAAAAAAGTATGTCACGTTTAGAATATCACATCTTATTATTCTTGAGAATATATATCTAACATTTTTGTTTCCTTATTCTGAATGTGAGAGTAAATTTGGTAAGTATTTGATTATTGTTTGAAAAAATCGCATTTATGGGGATCCAATTTAATGATTATACACAATAATACAATCATTATTGGATAATATAAGTCAATATAGATCAAAAACTATTATCCTCATTAAAAACGGGTATTTTAATTGAATGAGTATTTGAATCATAATATAAAGAATATTTTTATATGGTATATTTTTTGAGACATTATTATAAAAAACATGGGGTTTTGCAGATCTTTAGTTATGAGAATTTTCTTAGAGTGAAATAAAATATTGAAAATTAGATATTATATATATTATATATGTAATTTATTAATATCACTCAATAGAAGATCAGGATGAAAATTTTGTGTGGAAAATACCTTACACTTGGAAACCACTAGATGGTAATAGTTATAGAATAAAAAATAGTAATTATTATGTTATTATATGTTTTTAATTAAATTATTTTCTTATATTAGTTCTAATATTATATCCATTATTCTTATATTATTTGAGATTGATAAAAAAATAATCAACTAGTAAAAATTGGGCGAATGATCATTTCCATTGAAAGGGATTGCTCGCACATCTGTCTAAACCATATAAAAATTATAGTGTCATTTATTATGTAGATTTTATTTTTCAAAAACAACATGTTTAGGAGAGATTCATCATAATATAACTATAAAACATTCAATATAAGGTTAAAATATAATTAAAATAAAAAAATATGAAAAGATTTAAAGAATAATAATTTAATACATCATTAATATAAAATAATCCTTAGTGGATACTCATACACATAATTTAAATTATTAATAAATTATATAATCAATTAAATATGTTAAATGTTTATTATAAAAATTTCCAAATGAATTGGTACTTATGATGACCAATAGTAATATCTTGGGGTTCAGTTGGAGAGAAACTATATTCTAATGGGAGCGGATCCAAGGTTAATTTGACTTTAAATATTTTGATAGAGAATTTGACTATGTGTATATGTTTTAATTTTTAAAAAAAATTGAGATGAAATTTCAGTTGGAAGAGGATGAAATAAAAATTCTTTCCATCCGCAGAAGAGAGGGGATTGGTGAGTATAGAAACCAGTCATTGGAACCAATGTGGAAATTGACCAATGATCCTATGGACTTGGGCATGGTGTTCTAACATAACATATTCTACCATTAGTCCAATAGTATCCCCTTAAACAATCAATGTGGTATCCCAAACCCTAATTATTGTGTTTCATGGTTTCTTATTTATGTTTTTTATTTTATAAACACTTTTTTGTTTTTCTTTTATTATCCATCCATGGAGGTTTAATCTTGACATTTTGTTTCTATATTACTCTTGATTTATTTTATTATATCCTTTAGTATTAGAGTATGTTGGTACAAAGATTAATATTGGTGTAACACACTAATATTTCATTGAAACTAATTTTTAAAATGAATTTAATTTCCTTGATAGATTGGGTTACAAGGAACACTGAGTTTAAACAAACCATGATATACTATTATTTAATATAACATATCCGTTGGATTTATTAGTAGGAATATGACTCACTAAATTATGAAAAATTTATGGTTACATATGTAAACAATTACTTCATTTATTATCAATTTATTATAAAATAAAACAAAAAACATTTAAAATAAAAATAAATAATTTTATATTGAATTTAAATATGATATTTTTAATAAAAATTAAAATTCATTTAATTTTTTCCAAATCATGAGATAAGAATAAACTAAGTTTTATACTTAAAAATGTAATTTTTCAAAAGATGGTTTTGTCGCCTGTTGCACACTTATTTTAAAATTAGTTTTTACATTTTTAGAAATTGAATTTGATAAAATATATTCTATATTTTGAATCATGAGGTTTAAATTTGTTTATTATGGCACTTTAATTTTTTGTCAATATGAATATTAGTCGTGGTAAAATTTATCACCTCGGTAAAGGGTGCATTGGATTAATCTAGGACAAAAATAAGCGATATGACCATAATATTTCATCATAATTCTTAATTAATTGTGTTAATTTGAGCCTTATAAAATTAGTATCTAAATTTAATTGTTTAATTTACCCATTTCCATGAAAATTTCTTATATAATATTTAAATCAAAGAAAGTTACAAAATGCCACTATCTTCGTGTTTAATATCTATTTTGTGTCCACATAGGAACAAAAGAATGTCATGAATGAATATAAGTATCTATTTTGAGATTAGTAAAATTATTTTTATGTTAAAAATTTATTTCTAAATTTTTAAAATTATAAAATGACCTTAAATGCATATGCAACATTGATGCAACATCTCTCTAATTAATAAAAAAATTAAAAAATGATTTTACAAGTTTTAAAAGTGTTATAATTTTAATAGGTTAATGTGTCCAAAGAATTTAATAGATATATCTTAATTATTAGGGAGGTATGAAATCATTATATTAGATTTCCACTTTATCTTGATTTAATTAAAGAGAAATTATGTGAATATTGATAAGAAATGACATTAATGATATTTTATAATAAAAAATAATTTATTAAATCATATAAAATTTATAAAATATTACATTCGGTGAAATAAATATTATATGGTTTCAAAAATAAACCATGTTTCATTTATGGATATTTTTTCATTTTTTAATGACATTATTAACCCTTAAATGGTTGAAATCTCTAACATTATGGTAAATGTCGGAAGGGTAAACCAAGGGTTAAAACAAAATGATGAGACTAACAATGTTATCCAAACATATCCAAATTTTATTATATTACAATATTTCAACTCATAATAATATTATCTTATAATATTTTCAATTTTGATCCATTTTTACATTAAAACTAATTTATATTAATTTATTATTTTATGAAATTACGAGTACCCCTCCCCTCATTTATAAAAGGGCCCCCATCCTTTATCTTATTTACACTACACCGAGTCTTTTATAATGAAAAAATACTACCAAGTTATCTTATACACTTCCCTATACAGGTTATAGAGGTGATTTGCTTCCAAAATACCAACTATCAATCCCTTAATAGGAGATTTAAAGGAGTAATTTTAAAAAGGAGGAAATCTCCATAATCGATCACTTTATATTTGTTTATCATTTTACCTCCTATAAATCTATTATATTATTAATAAAATAATAAACTCAGTATTATAAATATACCTAAATGTTATTTTGAATATGAATCGACCTTTATTAACCTTCTTTCCATCAAAAGGGAAGCATAAGTATCACTTGTGTGTACATACATATTACCATCTCCATGTAGATATAAAATTGATTTTTTATCCCTATATATTATGGATGGGTATTATATTAGGTTTAATGTTTATAAATGATACTCATGACATAATTATGAAATCCTTTTATTTTTTTCCTTGGGTTATACTATGATAAAATGTTTATGAATCTGTTTTATTTCATGGGTTCTAAGATGATGAATGTTTTATTTTCTTATGGAGCACATATATGTGATTTTCATAATGTGATAGGTGGGAAATATTTATCCCATCAATGTATTTGGTATATATGGATAACTCATGAGGTATATATCTTATGCATGAAACTGATTTCGTGTTTATAATTTTATGAAATATGTTTCTTTTTCTATGGGTTATACTATGATAAAATGTTTATTAAAGCAGTTTATTTTCATGGGTTATGAGATGATGAATGTTTTATGGTCTTGGGGCACACATATATATATGATTTTCATAATGTTATGTGTAGAAACTATATATCCCACCAATTTATTAGGTAAATATGGATAACTCGTGAGGTATATATCTTATGCGTGAACCTAGTTTCATGTTAAGGGTTTTATGTGTGGGCTTAGTTTTCATGTCCATAAGATTAAGTGAGGATAATGTTTTCATGTACATAAGTTAATGTGTGGACCTAAATTTTATGTCTATAAGATTATGCGTAGACTTGTTTTTAGTTCCATAAGTTTATATGAGGTCCTTATTTCATGTCTTTAATTTAATAAGTGAACCAATTTATATTTATACATTTTTAAAAATCTATAAGAACATATTTCCCATAAACTCATGTCTTATGATAATGTTATATACTCATGGATATTTTTATTTGATTCATATATGATTCATGCATTATGAAATTTTAATATTTATGACATGGGTCAAGATTATTATTTTAATATGTAGGATATTGTTTTAAATTATATGTTCTTGTTCTTACACCCTTATGCCCATGATATTCTTATATGATTGTTAATATCTCCATTGTTTAACCATACTGAGTATCTGAGATCACTATTTATAATGATTCCTTTCCCCAAGTTACAAATAAAGGTATTATGAATGATGTGTCTAATATGGGTTATAGTTATGAAGAACTTATTTGGTGACTCTTAGAAACTAGTTGTTTATGTGTCCATGTTTTCAAAGATACTAAACCTAAACATTTTGGCTTAGATTGTTATTTTATGTAATGAATATTAATTTATTAAGATGTGAAATCTATGTATGAATAGTATGGATCAATATAATTGGTTACTCAACTGTTGGTCTCTCATTTTTTATTCTCATTAATCATTTCTATTTGGTAGTATTTTCTTGGTATTCTAGAACTAGTTTCGCCATATCATTTTGAAATAGGACCTCAATGATGAGAAATTTGTGTGGGATTAATTGAGGATGAAATTGAATGAGAAAAATATATAGTAGCATGTAATTTATATATAAGAAACTAGATTCTTTTATAATTAATTAAAGATAATTATATCTAGAATAAATTAATTATGTATTGTATTAATAAATTTAGGATTTTCATGGGATAGTTTAGATACATGTTGGTTATGATACATAAATAGTTACTCTAGGTTTCGACCATAAAAGATAAACAATTTTTTTACCTTGACTATAATAATATAAATAATTATGTTAGGTTATTTAAATAATTTTCAACATGATTATAATTAACTGTGGAGAATGTTAGATGAGTTAGGTTTTCTTTTATATGATAATGACTATCATAGGCTTATTAAATGACAATAAAGGAATTGTTAAGTGGTTTAAAACATAATTAAATTTATTGGTTCTCAATATTATTAATTTATATGTGATTTTATATATTTTATTGATTTTAAGAAAGGGTATATGGGTGTAAGTGACCTAGGATGAAACAGGGGATGGATTCCCTTATATATTGGGGGATAGTGGGATTAGTTAGATTCATATAAATTCATGAAAAAATTTTCTCTTACAAAAATTTCTTTTAATATCTATGTAAACTATTTGATAGGCTCAGTGATAATAAAATTAGATCTGAATGATGATTTTTATCACTAAGAAATGGTACAAAGAATGTTTGTAAGGATCTAACTTATATATTACTATCACCTATAGTGATAGTTAAGGGTGATTCTATGTATTGTTTTAGATTATATATATGATATGAATTCATATAAAAGAATATAAAAATTATCAAAAAGTGTTAAATTTCTTTTTGTTACTTCTTGGGTGACGATTAAAAACTATTTAAACCATGTTAGTTCATTGAAACCATGTGGATTAAACACGTGGAAACGAATGGTCATAAAACCATCCATATGTTTTGATATACATAGGAAATGAATCCCATGAGAGGTAATTTAACTTTTATTTGATTTATTAAGACTTTTTATGCATCCTTGGGTGTTCTTAATTGATAGGAATCTTATCAATTATTTTTGGATAGTGGAGAATTAGACTATTAATATAAAATTTTGATAACTATTATTCATTATTATATAATAATTATGAGAAAGGTAATTATTTAGGATGAAATTATATGTGATGTGATGTTAGGATCCATATATATTCTCTTACTATAAAACATTATGGGCATAATCATCTACATGATTATACTAGTTCTAGGTAAACTAGTGCCCAGGAGGATGAATTATTTGACATGAATATGATGATCATTTGATGATGTTATGGTTTGTGGTGATTATCTGATTAAATCAAAAAAATTATATTATTTAAAATACATCTATAGACCTTAATTTTATTATATTATTAGTGATAATTTGTTCAAACTTATTTATAATTATTTTCTTGGATGATACCCTTATCTAGATTAATTTAAAACTAATGTTTATTTATGAAATTTCCTTGATGGAATTATCAACCCATATGTATTGGTATGAATTTATAAGATGGTATGCTCCGCACATCATTTCTAGTGAGATATAATACTAGAATGGGATACAATGCCAACCTTTATTATTGAAGACACCTCATTAACTATAGTTGATGACCTATTCATTATTATTATTATTATTATTATTATTATAGGGGTTATATGTAATTTATATACCATTATATATCTCATGTCGATTGGTTATTCAATATAGTTGAAAACGATATCATGTTATTTTTTTTCTTTTTAGCGAATTCAAATTATGTGATAAACTACTCAACTTAAATGATTATAATTGGGGATTTTTTAAAAAAATAGTAATGACCCATTCAACTTAATTTTCATGACTAGTAATAAATTGTTTATTTATTTACTATTATGATTTTTAATAATAACATATTCTTATTATATGAGTTTAGGTAACTCAATCATCCGTAATCATTATTTATGGTGATAATTAGTTAACAATTTTTATATTTATTATATATAATAACCAATTCATTATATTCTTCTGACATGTTTATAATAGTACACATCCAATTCTATCACTATTTGAAGAACGAATCAGGTAATTGTTAGGGTGGTTTCCTGAGAACCCAATAGTGAAACATGTGTATACTTATGAAATTATTATATATTAATTACATATAGTACATGCATGAATGTATATACATTTTCTTATTAGGTGGACCATTTTCCTTTTCTAGAAGTGTTTGACACTCACAACCATCTTTCCCACCATAATGGATATGTAGGTATAATATTTTATATGAAACTATGGTAATGGGCCATAGTGTAGGGGAGTAATATTGAATAGAAATTTAGGGTTATAATTTCATGTTTGATGAAATTATAAGGACAATTTACATTTATATTTCTTAGTTTATCGAGTATGGTTACCCAATTATGTATATAATAAACTCATTGTGTTATATTTTACTGATGTATTAATATGTCAGGATATGTGTACATTTTTTTTAAAACATGGTGATGTGATTTTTTATTATTATGTTCCCACTATAAATCCAATATTTTTACTCTTATTCAGTCCCTGTTATGGATGATTTCTTTTTTTATTTTTATTATTTTGATGATGATAAAAATATATTTTTCCCATTAATATTTTCATCAACACTCACCACTACCCAAATGCCTATAGTGTAAGTGGAGAAATTTTTAATCTGTTATAGAGACTCTTTAACGATAATTTTTTGGGTACACTTTTATGGGAATTTTATATAGTTTTATCAGATTTCATGATTTATTTGTGTTGCCTTTTGATATTTTTAAGATGGTGATTATACTAGTCGGATCATATGATGAATGAAAAGTTTGGGCATATCCAACACCTTCATGAGTTGAAATCCAATTTACTATGGAGTTAGGATTATCATTTACACTCTTTTATACTATGATGGACTAAATGTTTTATATAATATTATAATTTTTTTATAGATTTATATATTTAATCCATGAATGTGGTGGAATAAGTAATGAATTCATTCATCATATTTATCATTATTGGGGCTCACAATCTTAAGAAGGCTTGAAAAATTATTAAAAATATATATAATTACCCAAAATTTGTATTAGAAGGATGAAAAGTGGGGTTGAATTTTAAAACAAGATTAATTGCACATGAAACATACCATGAATCATGAAATTCCTACTCTGGTGTGAGGGTCTCAACCTCAAAGCACTGATGCCTCTCTATGAAGTAATTTCTTCAACATGGGATTATCATTTGTGGGTAAAAGGATTATTTTTATACACAACCAAACATGATTTTTTATGAAAATTAATTGATAAATGTAAGTTGAGCACATATTACATAGATCCATTCATAAACACATTCTTCAATGTGGAATCATCATTTGTAAAGATATGTGAATTTTAATCCTCTCATAAATCATTTATACTTGCAATGTGGAGGTTTATATTTTCATCCAATTGCATAGTGTTATGTGTAACAACTATTTCCACTATATAGCCCATCATGAGGTGTTAAATCTTATGAGTTCATTTGTTTCATGAATTTCCATGTGTCAGTCCATTTTGGGAACGCAGTTGACTAGGTAATGCCTATAAAAACAGAAGTGAGATGAGAAAGGGACAGAGAAGAAGTAATTTTTAAGACCATTCAATTCAAAAAATATATATACTCAGGTCGACCTCTACATAACAACCACAAAAAATTAGGATACTAAAAAACATGAAAATAAGGAAGAAAAAACAATAAAAATAATTCCCCCAAAAAGGAAGCCCTTCAAGAAATAATTTCATCATGAGTTATTTATGAAGGAAATCCCTCATGAAGATTTCATGAAGGAATATCTATTTACATTCTTCACTATAGAACCACTTACTTAAGGGAAACCCTTTGGGCATGCCTCATTTCACATAGAAAAGCCTATATGTGAAATAGGGTATCACTATGGTACTTATTAATCCTCTTATAATTCTCTTGTCCCATGTGGAATTTAGCTTCAATATGGCCCCTTCACATAGAATCTAAATAATATTACTATGGCTTCCTTTCATAACCATAGATTCCATTGATAACACAGGTCCTGTTGTGGTTGATCCAAAAGTTTTCTCTCCCAAATTGATGGTGGATTTCTTCTTTTCCTATCGATTACATTGAAATAGGGAATACCTCTTGGAGTAAGGACCTAGTCTTTCCAATATGATTTTATATCCATGTTACCTTTTGTATTTCCTCCCTCATTTATCATTAGGTTAAAATTGGATTCATCATGGGAATCCTCATTAGGTGTATGTCACTTCTAAATCTAATTGTGTAATTTTCTTGTTCTTATAACATATATTTTTAATCACACTGAGAAAAAATTATGTGAAAATAGAGATATTAATTGATTATAACATTTAAACATGAATATCTTTCATCATGAGGCTCCTCCTAGGTGTAATACATGACATATATCTTTCCTTTGGGAATATTTATTTACTATATGTCCCAATATAGCTTTAATTATTGGGACATATCCTTAGGTGTATACCCTAGACATAACTACTCCAAACTAATTTTCTATGATGTGTATTTAAGGAAATATCTTTCCTATTAACCAGTCAGTCCCCTTTTATCATATCTTCTATGACATTTGAATCCATCAAGGGAAACCCCAATGTATAATACCCATTCAATCACTACTCATGTGCTCTAATACAATACACATGATATTTTATTTCTTATTTCTCAAAAATTCCATGACTCACGTGGAAATATTGGGTTGTTTGGTCTTTCTATTAGCATAATATAAAAGCATAGTAGGAATCACCAAGTAGTTTGAGTTTCATGAAATTAAATTTCCAAGAACTTATCCTTCTTACAAGATGTTAAAATTTATGGCATGGTCCAATCACATGAATTTAAAATAATGTTCTCAAACTATATAGTATTTTATTCATATTATATGGGACATGTTAGAGGAACCCATGAGGTTCAATCCTTATAAAAAAACCATCTACTTCAATCCTCACTGATTCATATTCCCATGTGTCTAGAAATCATTACACATAAGAACATATTCCTTTGGGATATTTTTCATATCCAACAGGGTTATATTCATATTAAATCATTCAATTATAGGATATATACTTGATAATAATATTCCCCCACCTTGAGGTCACTATTCCCTCTAGGTCTTATCACATTATTCTTTTCAGACCATATTCCCATTAATATGTACATTCAAATGTCCATATTTCATGTGAGAGTAACATAATATCATCGGGCCATATTCCCAACTAGGTTAATTAGAAATAAAAAATCATGTGTTATTCCCACACACAAAAAATCAAGGAATATTTATCGTTGTTTTCCTTATAAAATAACATTCAATTTTATAGACTGGTCCTTGTGACATGACCATAAAATGTATGACAATCCCTGTTAATTTACATCAAACTATATGGGTTATGATTCCTTAGAAAATAATACACATGAATCCAATATAATAGGCATGATCCCAAAAACTATGAACACCAATCTCATCCATGGATGGAGATAAAATTTAGAGTTCCCAGTTATGTGGATGTAAACTATAATTCATTAAAACCAATTATCACCAAGTAATAATGTAACGAGATTGAGAACCTTTGATATATAAATAGGATGAAATTAATGGATAACCCTTGATATATATATATATATATATTGGGCCACTAATGGGGAACATGTGATAAATACAGAATATTCCATTAATGGAGATCCTCTGATGCATATAGATGATCATGTAGGTAGAGAATATTTAGTATACATAAATATGTTACCATTGATTCATGATAATATCTAACTATTTTCCTAAGGTTAAATAGTTCCACCTTGGGATGTCAATGAAATTCATAAAATACAACATAAATATATAATAGATTCCATTTTTAGGAAATAATCCCATAAAAAATGTATGATGAGCCCCACCTCCCACCCCCTCAACCAATACTCTTTCCTAAGCATAATTGGTAGAAAAAACTTAAAACCTTCAATTTGAAACCTAGACTATAATAAATCTCTAATCATGTATATTATATATTTTATATGTTTTTGGTTCCATGAATACACCCCATTGTAAACTAACTAAAAAACCTGAGGAAATAGAGTGAATCTATTAGCTATGCTACACATTCACAATTGGACATTGGGTCATTCTCATGTGAAAAAAAATATCGCAAAACGAAAACATTAATAATGAAAATGATTGGACAGTCATTCATTTTACCTATAATGATGGATTTATTGGTTTTATTGCATATATTTTTTATTCCTCTCAAATCCAATAGAACTCCCTTGGATCAAAATTCATGGAATCCCCAAAAATGAAGATATATACATCAACTATTGAATTAGATGGATCCTTATCAAACAAGAAGACATTATCCCCAACTCGTCACCTTCAATGCTCAGTGAAAAAATCACATGATCAGGTGAACCGCCTAAAGAGTATGATCCTGAACCTGTAGGTATAATGATAATCCTTCATAAATATAAAATCCTCAATTAATTCTCACTCGGTGATAGGTCATGAAAAACGTGAGGAAACTACTGCTATGTTAAACCCTTTCTAGAGTATCCCCCTATAATACTCCAATAGACACCTCTTTAATATTAAAATGGTTGATCAGGAGGTTGAATATGGATTCATCATGGTCCATGAGTCACATAGGTGGAATCCTATCATCTTTATTTATTATCATTATACAAAATCAAACCCTCAACTGTCTATTTGGGATAAAATCCAAGAAACCCCTACTTTATCCATTCAGACATGAGAATCAAGGGGATATTTCCAAGCTTGAATATTTTACAATCATAGGGAGTGGGGACATATTATCACTTCTATTGAAGATGTGTGCCCAACAACATTATAAGTATCTAAGGATAATGTAGAAATTCATATTCTGATACACAAGGTTTGTCTGCATACTCTAGCAGCACTAGAGGAAGCCTAACAACATTTCTAACAAGTAACTAGGGGTGTCCACACATTATATCCCATGAAAACTCATCCCATCAGAATATAATGGATGTAACTGAAGGATATTCATGAGCCCACATCCTCACTCTAATCATGGAATGGGAAAAAAATCCCATTCCTGATTTGGGATCCCATCAACACATTTTCACTTTAATAAATGGGTAAGCCTATATTCCTAATTGTATCATACAAAACATTCCATATATCATTCCAGTGGTAGCATAAGATGGTCATCAGCATATTCTGATATCAATAAGGGTTAGTAACACATTCCCTACCCAACCACTAAGGTATCTACTAAACATATATCATAATTTTATTAGAAGGAACACATATTTAGGATCCTATTGAGGAGGATCATTGGTACATCCTTTGAAGAATGAATAAAAAGATAAGACACACATTCTAATTCCAAATGGATGGAAATGATGTATCACAAAAACAATTTATAGGTATTTCTATTTAAATATGATTGAATTATTTGATAACTTTTTTTACACTCAACACTAGGTCTATATGAACAAAAATATAGTAAATAGATATAACATAGCTGATAAATTAGCAGGAATGAATAGTAATTAAAACTTTATAAAAAATATATAATATGGTTTTAAATAATTAAAATGTATTTACTAATGTATAATAAACAAGTACTCAATTTTATGAAAAATCATTTATTTTACAAAAATGTGTTTTGTTTAACAATGGTTTTTACCACACTTTTTCATGAAAAATTTAAAATTAAATTTCATCACTTTTTAGAATTGTTTTGAGTACTTTAATAAAAAAAATTAAATTAAAATTTCTTTATTATCTTAAGATTAATTTTTTGTATGTTTCTAAAAATAGTTATTTTTCTATGAATAGTGAAATATATAGATTTTGGTAAAAACAATCATTTCATTCAATTAAAAGTACCACTACATTTTAAATTAGATCTCAACATAACCTAAGCCTCATTTAATTTGAAATAATCTAATAAATTACATTAGAATCATCATTATACATGATTTTTATATAAGTTCATTATTGGGTTTAAGGATATTTTTCTTCTTCTGAACATTGTTTTTATGTGAACAATGAGATTTTATCTTAATAAAAAAATCAATCTCTAATAATTAAAAAAATTAATGAAATTTATATATTATATATTTAATATAATATTTTGAACATTAATTTTATTGTTTTTACAGGTCATTCAATGGAAATAAATTAAGTTTTATGGTTAACAATTCATTTTTCTAAAAAGGGTTTTTATTATGGTTTATGTGCTTAATAAAAATTAAATCCATCCACTTATAGAAATTTAATCTAGTAATAAGTATTTCATATTTTGAATCAGAATAAATAATATAATGTAATAGGGTGAATATAATTTTTTTATAGTGAATAGTAAAAATAGATAAATTTTGTTTCCATGGGAAAGGTTAAAACGAGTTCACCAGGGGTAAACCAAGAAATGAGGGTAGGATTGAAACTCACACCTATTAAATTATTATTTTTTTGAAGAGTTTTAAACCTTATCATACTTTGAATTTGAGCTCTTTTCCATTTGGAGGAACATTCCCATGAATGTGAATTTATATCAATGAAATCTATTTGGAAATTCCATGTGTAACCTCATGATGTACTGAACCCGAGTGTATAGAGACCCAATATTTTTCACATAATAATACACTATTTTAAACATAATTAAAAATCAAATTACAATACAAGGATCGTAAAGTATAGTGTCTTGGATATTAGGTACATAATTAAACATAATGATTCCAAAATAAGAACATCTTTTATTTTATCTTCATAAAGATATCCTAACATCCTTTGAGCCCTAAAATCAGTATAGGATAATCTAGGGATAACATGAACAAATGGATGTGAAAAATCCTAGTAAAGTAATAAACATAAGAATAAAGAAAAGAACATGGGTTAGAAGGGATAATAGAATTATATGAAAAGGCATGGAACATGATTAAATTTAAGTAATCCTAACATGAGAACATATAATCATGAATTTATAGTGATGCGGTAGAAACATGAAACAAGAAATTATCATGATTTGAGGCTCGTTGCGCATAGAGGAGTACAAGTCAATGCTAACCACCAAGACCATTGCATATAGATCATGAGTAAGGGATAACCACCAAGACCATTGCACATAACATCTCAGGAGACTAAAAATTACCCAATGCATTGGAGTGATTTCTAGGATCACCCATCATAACTTGTTCATAGATATGTTTTATATATAAAGGATTATACGTAAGAAATCAAAAATAAACATAGGGGTTACCCATGGAAAGAATTGGGTATCATAATCATGTCAAAAGCCTAATAAATGGGATTATTTAAAAAGTTTCCATGAAAGAAAGGAATTAAATCATTACATGAAAATAATAAAGGATAAAAGTAATAGATCATGATTATTGATATCAAACTAAAGTGATAACATGTAAAAATAGTATTTAAAAATACTATAATTAAAACATTTTAGTGCGGTTTAAGGAAAATATTTACGATAATTTATAGAAAAGAGGGAATAATCCTTTTTTAAACCAGAAATGATCCAAAAAGTTTTCATAATAAATTTTGATATTTTCAAAAAATATTTGAGGCTTCAAATATATTATATAGTTAAGTTGAAAATGGGAAAGAATTTGGGAAGTTCCCTTAAATCGGGCTTGCTTATAAGGAAGAATTGACTAAGAAACCTTTTAAAAATATCTATATCTCTAAAATTTAAGGATGAATTGACCATAATAAATGATTTTGGAATATGTAAACATCATTTATAATGTGTAAATAAAATAAAAGTGAATTTAATTTGGTTAAAAATAGAGAAAGAGTAACCCGAAGGAATAATGGAGGTCCGGGTAGAATCCCTTGACTTAAGGTCGTAGGTGTTATTCACTTGATCTTAATGTAGGGGATAATAAAATTAGATTCATTAATTTATAATTCTAGAACCCTTTATACATTTCTTTTGTTTATTATAATTTTATAAAGTTCATTTATGTCATTATTTATGGGTTAAGAGGTTCAATTTCATTGTTTAGGAGCGTCCGTTTCCTTTGTCTTCATGATCGGTTTACTTGTATAAATGTAGAAAAGGATATATTAATTAAGGGTAATTGTCCATAATTAAAATTATATGTTATTAATGATATTACTGGGTTAAATTTTACTTATATATCATTTGGTTTTATTGAATGAGGATGAATCATTTTATAAATAGTTAATGATAATCATTTTGGTTTACTTTAGCAGCTTGCAATCACAACGAACTCATTCTATTTTAAAAATTAATATCATGTGTAATAAATGATTCCAAAACATTACATAAGATAAAAAACATATATTATAATCTGATTTTACCATAAAATTAGTTTCATGACCACCCTTTAATAGGTTAAAAGAAATTAAAAACATTATTGTCCTTGAATGTGATAAATTAACACATCACATATGATGTTTCCATTATTAGTATAAAAGGAGGAGGAGATATAATGATGAAGTATTCAATTATAAAAAACAAAATTCAAGTATATTTAAGGTACTGGAGTTGTCATACCATTTGGATGAGGGAAGGTTATGAGAGAAAAATAAATGAAAGGAACATGAAAATAAATTAACAGAAAAGGATGAGGGTTTTACCTCTTGATTTCTTCTTATTGAGAACCTTCTTATGGGATTCGTTTTGGCCTTTTATTAATAAAAAAGATCATGGACTTTGGGGAGGGGATTGGGAGGAGATTTGGGAATAATTTGAACAAGTCTTGGGACTTGAGAGGTGTGAGTAGAAGAGGTGGTGAGGGGTTGTATTTAAATTGGATGAGAGGGGTGTTTTCTCCTTATTTTATTCAATATTTTATTATTTTGATCAAGAAAAAAATAATGAAGATTATTGAGACTAAATATAGTAATTAGTTCATTTTAATTTGAACTAATGGTCACATACATCATCCATGAGTCAAGCATGACTCAAAAATTCATTTATTTACTTATACTATAAACTACTATATTTTTCTATTCGCCCAATTCATGTATTTTAGAAAAATCCAAAAAATTAACCCTAAAATTTTTTCAACATGTAGAATTCAAAAATTAAATCCATTTTATGAAAATAATTTTTGAAATATGATAAATTTTAATTTTAATTGAAATCGTTATTTACTTGGAAAATAAAGATTTTAAAATTATAACTACTTTTATATCACCTTGAAAAATTAACTAAGGTCTCATATTATTATATTATAATTATAAGACTTGAAAATAATAATTTATCAATAAATTTAATGAAAATAAATTTTCTTTTAATTTATTACATTATTCATAAAATTGTAATTAAATATTTATGACTTACAAAAATACCAACACTTAATTAATAAATTTTAGAATATTTATGTACTTATAATATGATGTAATTATACCATATTTTCACATATAATATGCATAAATTTTATTTATACTTTCATTACTGACGTTACTATTCAATTGTACGGTTTACTATTCATTAAGGTCATGTTAGTATTCCAAAGGTCAAATTACTATTCCTTTGGTATATGTTTCATAACTATTAGAAATTCCTTTTATTCCATTAGTTATTCATTTATAATGTTTGTATTGTGTTCTTAATATGATTTTATTTTATTATACTACATGACATAATTATAAAAAGGGAATTTGATTGATAAAATTTTTGGGTCATTACATTATCCCCCCTACGAAATTTCACCCTCAAAATTTCATTTTACGGTTTAGGTTGAAAATATGTGTGGGAACTTTTCCATCACCGCTTCCTCTAGTTCCCATTTTTCCTCTTTATACTTATGGTTCCTCCATAGTAATTTGACCAGGTGATTAGTCTTGTTGCATATAACATTTTTTCTACGATCTAGTATCTTCATTGACTACTCCTCATAAGAAAATCATTCTCCAACTGTACCACCTCAGAATTCATTAGATTCGAGGGATCTAGTATATACTTCCTCAATAGGGATACATGGAATACATCATGTACTTGAGATATGGTTGGTGGAAGTTCTATTCATTGTCCAAAACTTCAAAAAGATCAAGGATATCAATGGGGCCAATGTACCTGAGACTTTACTTCCCTTTATTCCCAAAACTCATGATCCTCTTCCATGATGATATGGGGAGTAATACAATGTATCCAAACCTAAACTACAGGTTTTTTTAAGATTTTCTACATATCTATTTTATCGACTTTGGTCTCCCTTGATGTTCCACTGAATGGTTTACACCTTCTCCACCATTTCTTCAACCATTTCATGTCCTAAAAACTTACATTCACCGACTTCATCCCATCATGTCGGTTTTATTCACCTTTTCCCATAAAGGGATTCATAAGGGTCAATTTGGCAGCTTGGGTGGAAACTATTATTGTTAGAGAACTCAGCCAGAGGTAGATGCTGGTCTCATCCTCCTTGGAAGTCCATATAACACACTTTGAACATTTCTTATTGTGTCTGAATAGTTTCCACATATTTACCAATAGTTTGTGGGTGAACATCTGTACTAATGTTCATCTTAGTTCTTAGAGCATGTCGAAGACTTTTACATAACATCGGGGTGAATATTGGATCTCTATTGGATACAATCAATATTGTTACGTCATGTAGCCTTACCACTTCTTTGATATAAATATGTAAATTTTGATTCAATGAGAATTCCTATCAAATTTTGATAAAGTGAGCTATCTTTGTATGACGATCCAAAATAACCCATATAACACTATTTCCTATATATGCCTTTAGATGTATAGTGACAAAGTCCATGGTGATGTTTTCCCATTTCCATGTCAGTTTGGGTAACGGTTGCATCATCACTTTATACTTTTTCCTTTCATCCTTCTCTTATTGACATACCCGGAACTTTGATGTATATTCAGTGATCTCCATTTTCATATTGTCCCACCAAAATTTCTTCTACAGATCATGACACATCTTTGTGCTTCCTGGGTGAATATATAAGGATGAGCTTTGTATGTCATTTAGAATATAATTCTTTATCTATGTATTGTATGGTACACATAGTCATGACCCAGATCTTACAACTATTCCCTCACAGATCTTTAACTCAGTGGATTTCCCATTTCGGATAGCTTCCACCCTTTTTTGAATTTTCACACCATTTTTTTAGCATCCTTTATTTTATCCAAAATGGATAGTTTAGAAATCATTTGATAAATGATTGATGATGTCCCTTATTTAATGATTCATATTTCCATACTTTGAAAATATAATAATATTGGATCCTTCTCAATTATCATCCTTGATATTGTTATAAGATCTTTTCTACCTAGATCATATGCCATCTTATTTTCATTACCAAGATGGTAGTGGATTGAGCAGTCATAATCATTGTTGATATCTAACCATATTTTCTAGTGCATATAAATCTCCTTCTATGTGGATATATATTTTATACTCTTGTGATCGGTATATATCTCATACTTCTCCCTATAGAGATAATGCAACCAAATATTCAATGTGAATATCACAACCGCAAACTCCACATCATGCATAGGACAATTTTTCTCATGAATTTTCAACTACCTTTAGGTTTAGCCTATCACTTTATAATTTTTCATTATTACACAACCTATTCCTTTCTTTGAAGAATCATTGTACATCACAGGTAGTTCTCCAGTTGTTGAGAGTGTGAGTATGGGCTCAATGATAAGACTATTTTTGAGCTTTATAAATCTTTCCTCTCATTATTGAGTCCCTAAAAACTTGACCCCCTACTAGGTAACCTTGGTTATTGAGTTTTACAATCATGATAAGTTCTTTATAAATCTTTAGTAATACCCAACTAAGCCATGGAAACTAAAAATCTCTATTATAGAAGTTTTCCTTGGCCACTCTTCAATTTTCTTTATCTTGGAAGTTTCCATGGATATCTCTTTGTTGGTAATAAAATGACCCAATAATGACACTTCATCAATACATAACTAACATTTACTGTATTTTTTATAATTTTTCTCCCTTCAAAAAATAAGCAAAACAATATTCAAATACTCATCATGTTCCTCCTTACTGTTGGTGTATATCTGAATATCATTGATAAATACCACCAAAAAGTTTTCAAGGTAATCCCTAAAGACACTATTAAATAATTCCATGAATATTTTGGGAGAATTAGTGAGTCTAATTGGAATCACTATGAACTGATAGTGTCTATACCTCATTTGAATGGTAGTCTTGGGAATATCTTCCTTCTTCACCTTTAATTGGTGATATCTAGGCAATAGGTCCACCATAGAGAAATAATTTTCCCTGTAAAGATTATATAATAATTAATCTATCCTAGAAGGGGATACTTGTTCTTTATCATGATTTTATTTATCTCACAATAATCAATGAAAAGGAACATTGTTTCATCCTTCTTGTAGACAAAAAGGACTTGTGCACCCCATGGTGAGCACTCGAGTGTATAAAACCCTTGTCTAGATTCTCCTCTAATTGCTTCTTCAGATCTTCCAAATATATGGGGTCTATTTTATTAGGTGACTTTTATATAGCAAGAGATCTAGTAATAATTTAAATTGAGAACTCAAGTTCTCAATTTGGAGGAAGAGAAAGAAATTCTTCAAGGAATACATTAGTGTAATTCCTCGTGATACGCATGTCTTCGAGCATAAGCATATACTTTATCTCAATAATTTAAGTGATATATGAATTCTCATAAGGTAGTAATATACACACTTGAGATAATGATTCTAAAGGAGAGTCATATTCCTCCCTACACATGTAAATGATTAGAGGATGCTTTAGGATGTGAAGAGTGATCCTCCTTTCCAAATATTTTTTTTTCTTTGTATACTGATAGTCAATCCATGATAAAAATAACATCAAACTCCACCAAAGGAAGTAAGATAATATTTTCTAGAAGGTTTAGTCCACAAAAATTAATAGGGGAGGAGTTATGTACTTTGGATTTAATAATTTCCCCATTAGTTATTCTCACAGATAACTCAACCTTCATATTTTGAGGTGGTGTTTGAATAGTTCTACTAAACTAGAAAGATATGAAATAATGCATAGAACTAGAATAAAATAGTATATTTTCTACTCTTGAAGGAATAACCAGTGTACCTATCACCAAATAATTTTATGACCCCACCACAGTAGTAGTGATAAGATATTCCCTTCCTTGTTTCCTTGGAGGTTATTGTTGATTTCCTATGACAACCCTAGGCTTAGGTAATTGGTTTGAAAAATTCACATGTTCATTATAGTTGAAACACTACACTATAGGATGAGTTTTGATATGAACCTTCCTTTATCCTTCCATATTAGTGTAATTCTTCATGTCCCTTTGGAAGTTCTTTGCCATATGACCCATTCATCAAAATTTGAATCATTTCCTGGTTCTATTTAAATATTTCTTAGGATTCTTCTTCCCACAATTTTAACATATGGGATATGTAGTCCTCTTTCTTACATGGTATTTATTTATTGATCCCCTCATATTAGACTCCATTTTTCTCTTTTTGTCATGAGGCCCATGACACCATTGAGAGCCTTCAAAATACATTTCAACCTTTAGGGAACAACAAAAAATCTTCTCATAACTATCAAAGTTTCAAATCACTAATACTTTTTGTAGAATCAGATTTAGTCCACTAAATAAGTGCTCCACCTTTATTTTGGTGTTCGAGAAAAATCCAGAGGCTTATCTTGAATGTGTTGTAAAGATTTCTTTATACATACTGATAACTCATTTGCCTTCTCCTTAAGTCTGATGAACCTTATTTCTATATTGAGATTGAGGGTTTGGGGAAAATATTTATTGAAAACATTTTTCTTGAATTCCTCCCAATCCATGGAATCGATTTCCTTCTTGGACTTTGTATTTTTTATCAGTGTCCACCACTAGTTAGCTTCCACATCAAAACGATAGACCTCCAGCACAAATTTCTCTTTTTCTGAGCACTAGAGGATAGTGAATATCTTTTCAATAGAGCTAATACACTTTTCCATGAGTTGGGGATCATAAGATTTAGAAAACATGGGAGGCCTTTACCTTAGGAATCATTCGACAACAACTTTTTCTTTTCTTATAGAAGGAGGGTGTACCACAAGATTCAAGTTATTATTCATAACATGAGTGAACCAATCATGTAATGGCCTGGACCTCTCTGGCCCATTCCTTTGTCAAAAAGAAGGCCACGAAGTGTTTTGGAGGGTAAAATGGACTTTTCCCACACTTTCCAGAATTTTTAAACTACACGCCGTGTACCCCCTTGCCGGGTATACCCCGTGTTGAAGGTCGTGACCTTACCATGTGAAATAAATGGGTGTAATTTGTGTACCCCAAACTACATGCCATGTAGTCTCTCCCCGCATACATGTAACTGTGTGTTGACCCGTCAATGGTTGGGTGCTGTGTTGAAGGTCGTGTCCTTGCCGTGTGAAATAAATAAGTACACGTCGTGTATCCAACACTACACGTCGTGTAGTCCTTCCCCGCGTACGCGTTACCGTGTGTTGACCAGTCAACGGTCGTGTGTCGTGTTGGAGCTGTGTCCTTTCCGTGTGAAATAAATGGGTACACGCCGTGTATCCAATACTACACGACGTGTAGTCCCTCCCCATGTATGCATTACCTTCAAGCCGTGTGTTGACCAGTCAACGGTCGCGTTCCGCGTTGAAGGCCGTGTTGGAAGCCGCGTGGTGACCGTGTGAAATGACCGAGTACACATCGTGTACCATAAAGTACACACCGTTTACTTTTTCTTTTCTTGCCTATAAAAGGAGGGGTCCCCTCCTCCTTTTCAACTCTCCCCTCTCCTCCCCATTCCTCTGAGCAGAGCTCTCCCAAGAGACTCGAAGGATCCTTTTCTTCCATAACTTCTTCGTCCGAGATCCGATTTACGATCCGTCAGAGGCCATGGGATCGTAACGACGAGGCGGAACTTCTGAGCATGGATTATTTTTCTTTCCTTTGGCCTTTACTTTCCAACTTCCACCCGAGGAGGTTTTTTCGGGACTCGACAGAAGTGACAGACGCTGACGGACGTCTTCTAAAGTTGATCTGGGGGGAGCGTTGTGATCAGAACCTATTGAGGTAGGGATCTTACCTTCGTCTCTCTAAATTGTGCATCATGCAGGGTGGGTATCCTCTTGTTTTCATGAGAAACAGTTGAACCATTAAATAAATATAATAACTGGTTAAATAATGGGGATGGGAAAGTTGTTATGTTTATCTTTGTTTATCCTATTGATATGTTATGAATTGAATAGGCTTATGCCTACTGAAAATCACGGTCGTTGGGGGCCTTTTCTTTCACAATTAAATGTTTCCCTATCTTCTAGACCGTTTTTGTGAATGGAACTTTGTGGAATGTGGAATCTAGTTAAACACGTAAAGTTGGCTGATTAAAATCTGGAACCCTTGTGTGATCACCCCTGTTAAACAAAATGGAAAAATGAACATGTGGGTTTTGGATTGGTTACGTGGTGTGTGAAAGGGGGGGTGAATCCTGCGTTGTTGCGAACAGAACGGGCAGTATGGCTACGGTAAATGATGTTAAAGGGGCGATGATGTGGCATGAACCTTGTTTTGTGGGTTATTGTGGATCGGATGAGCAGTGGGGTTGTGATAAGTTGTATCAAGGGATGATGATGTACGGTGTGGTTGTGGTTATGGCGGTTGTTAGTGGAGCTATAGGGATGGGTTGGAATGTGAACGGACTATGGGTTTTGAATAATAAATGAAAGTGGAAGAGTTAATGAATGGTGGGTCATGGTAATGGAACGAGATTAATAATCAATGGGTTGGTTGGTTAATAAGAAGGGACTTGTTGTAATTCTTGTGTTTTCCTAACTTGATTTGTGGATGGAAGGGATATGTTTCATGAACGATTTATATGGTTGGTTGTGGTTGGTTGCCCAGTAGATAAGGAACTAAATAAACTGATTCTGTTGAAACATGAAAACCTAAATGGGGTTGGGGTTGTTTGTGGTATGCATGCTTCGTAGTAGAAGTGCCGAGGAACGTGCTCAGTTTTCTGATTAGAATCCATAGGTTGGGATGAGTGTTTGGTGTATATATATATATATATATATCTGTATCTTTTGTGTTTTATCACACCCTACCCATGTTGAGCACTTAGTGCTGAACACTCCCATTTCATGGGAGAGGGTGTTTTCCCCTTACTTACTAGCTCCTTCCTGCTCCTTCTTCCCTAGGTTGTGATGGCTTGAGGCGACCTTACACCTAAGACCCTTCAGGTATGTTTCGATTGGGGTGGTTTTAGCCCAAGACTCTTTGGAAAGGTTTTACTGTTTCCCAAGAATCTTCGGGATGAGGCCCAGGTGTGTGTGGGTGGGATACGTGGTTGTGAGGCCCAGGTGTGTGTGGGTGGGATACGTGGTTGTGAGGCCTAGGTGTGTGCGGGCGGGATACGTGGTTGTGAGGCCCAGGTGTGTCCGGGCGGGATGTGTGGTTTGTGAGGCCCAGGTGTGTGCGGGCGAGGAGAGTGTGGTAGTGTCAGGACATTCACCGTTAGGAAGAGCAGTTAACTAATGGGAAATGGTGCGGGGTACCCAATACTCTTGTTCTTATATACTTCTACTTGTTGTGATTGTGTTTTTGGTGAGTGTGACTGGTGAGTTTGGGTGGATAGAATTTCTTGCTAGGTTTCTTCTGTTGTTCTCATGGGACATTAGGATGTCTCCCCACTTGTTCACGAGAGCTTTAGGTTTCCCTACTGAGTATACTTGTATGCTCACCCTACGTTTAGTTTCAGGTTTCCAGGAGGACTACCAGGGTCGTGCGGGACCCTACTAGTTGGACAGTTGGAGTTGTTGTAGTTTTTGTACTCTTGTTTTCTTTTGGTATTGTACTTTGAGCTTTCTTTTACTTGCACCTTGTTATAAAATTGTTTAAACATGCATGTGGGATTGGTTTGGGTTTATTTCTATACACTTGTTCTTTTCCTTTTTGGGTGGTTGACTTGTCCTATTTTCCGATCTTAAATAATAAAAAGGGTAATGCCTCCCATATTTGTGAAAACTCATACCCTTGGTGCTAGTCGCCACCCCGGGGCCTACTGGAGGTGGGACTCGGGGGTCATTATCTCCCTTTCACCATTGCCATCTGAGGAGGGGCATCTTTGGTGGGAGGGAGTCATGACAGAATGGTATTAGAGGTGATGGTTGAGAGATAGGATGGAGTCTGGAGTTAGGCACAGTGAGGATTACATGGGATGGTAGGGAAACAGTGTTGGTTAATCTTGGTGTGTGACATAGTCCAGGGAAGACTGGCTAGGACACGAGATTTTAGGGCCCCCCGTGATCCGATGCAAGGACTCTGAGCCTACCAAACGACCAAGTGAGACTACATTTATTGTAGGGTAGAGACCCTAGGGAAGGTACATGCATCATCATGATTATGTTTTACTTGATTTGGGGGTTCTGGGAAAGAAATTGAAATAAAAATGATAAAATAAAACCTTGAGAAATTTCCTTACTACTCGGGCTTAGGCGTTCTTTGTTTACCGTACCGCTAGGGCACCTGGTCGACATCAGAGAGCCAGAGGAGCTGGGCGTGGACAGTTGCAAGCAGTAGAGTTGACAGCTTTGACTAGGAAGAACCAGGTCTTCCTATGGAGCGAGCAGTGCCAGAATGCTTTCGACTACCTGAAGGAGAAGTTGGTCAGTGCTCCCGTACTCAGGTTTCCAGAGGAAGGGTTGTTGTATGAGGTGTTTTGTGATTCTTCTGGCCTTGGTCTGGGGTGCGTGTTGATACATAAGAAGCGAGTGATCTATTATGGGTCTAGGCAGTTATGCCCTCACGAGCGTAACTATGCCACCCATGACCTAGAGCTTGCAGCAGTAGTGTTCTCACTGAAGTTGTGGCTACATTACCTCTTTGGGGAGAGCTTTGTGGTCTTCTCAGATCAAAAGAGCCTGCGTTATATCTTCTCTCAGCGTGACATGAACTTGTGGAAGTGGAGATGGGTCGAGTTCCTCTAAGACTATGACTTTGATATCTCTTACACTAAAGGTAAGGGCAACATTGTGGCTGATGCCCTGAGCAGGAAGTCGCATCAGGAAGTGGTATGGGAATCCGCTGATGCTTGGAAGGCGATGGGAGAGTTGGCTTCCTTGCACTTGGATGCAAGGGTAGAAGGTGTTAGAGGCTGTTTGTTTCAGATGACGGTGCAGTCCTCCTTATTGCAGGAGGTGGAAGAGTCTCAGTGGGGGGACTCCAAGGCGGAAGTAATGCGGGATTGTGTCGATCAGGGGAACGCTCCAGAAGGATGGTCAGAGGATAGCCAACATCGGATGCTTTTCCATGAAAGGTTGTTTGTCCCGGAGACAATGCGTGAGGGAGTTCTCCGTGAGTTCCATAGCTCAGCCTTGGCGGTACATCTATGAGTTTAAAAAATGTACTGAGGCCTGAGGAAACAGTTTTGGTGGCCCGGGGTGAAACGGATCGTGGTGGAGTTTGTGGCTAAATGCCTAGTGTGTCAGCAAGTGAAGGCTGAACACCGTGTTCCCAGTGGTTTGTTGCATCCTTTAGATGTCCCCGAGTGGAAGTGGGATGACATCTAAATGGACTTCGTCACCGGACTACCTAGAGCTTAGGGTGGTTATGATGCTATCTGGGTAGTGGCGGATCGACTGACGAAATCATCTCACTTCTTAGCAATTAAGGAGTCGGGCCCGGTGAGTACCTTAGCACAGAGGTACGTAGACGAGGTGGTGCGTTTTCATGGGGTCCCGAAGACTATCGTCTCAGATCGGGATACTCGATTTACCTCACGAGTCTGGAGGGGGTTACAGCATGCTTTTGGAACCCAGCTACGCCTTAGCACTGCTTTCCACCCCCAGACTGATGGGCAGACAGATCGGACTATCCAGACATTGGAGTACATGCTGTGGGCATGCTTTCTAGATTTCGGAGGATCATGGGTATGATACTTGCCTTTAGTAGAGTTTGACTACAACAACAGCTTCCACTCTACTATTGGCATGGCACCGTTTGAGGTTTTTTATGGGAGACCATGTCGTTCACCCATTTGCTGGGCAGAGGTCGGTGAGATAGGTGCTCTTGGGCCAGAGGTAGTGCAGAGCACCACAGAGAAAGTTCATCTTGTGCGTGAGAGGATGAAAGCGGCTCAGGACTGACAAAAGTCTTATGCTGATCTTCGGAGGAGGCCCTTGGAGTTCGAGGTGGGAGACCATGTTTTCTTGAAGGTTTCCCCTCGACGGGGGCAGCGGAGGTTCGGGAAGGGGAGTAAGCACTCCCCTAGGTTCATCGGACCTTTCGAGGTGTTGAGGCGAGTCGGCGAGGTGGCATATCAGCTATCCCTGCCACCTCAGTTGGAGAAGGTTCATGACGTCTTCCACGTCTCCCAGCTACGTCGATACTTACATGACAACTCTCACGTTATCTACTGGGGAGAGTTAAATATGGGAGACGACGCAACCTTCGAGGAACGACCAGTCAGAATCAAGGATCGTAAAGAGAAGGTGCTCTATGGATGAACCATTCCCTTGGTTCGTGTGTTGTGGAGGCATGGCGGCCTCAAGGAGAGCACTTGGGAGCGGGAGGCCCAGATGCACGCTCAGTACCTGGAGTTGTTTTGACTTGTGTTTTCTCTTGTTCTTCTGAGATTTGTGTTGATGTTATACTTTGTACCTTTAATATAGAATGCTTGCCTTGTCGATTGTAAGACATCTTGTTTCCTTGTTCTCCGGAAGTGTATAACATGTCCTGATGTATGGGGAAAGAAAAAAACCTAATCCTTAATTGAGACGCATTAATGCGGATGCGATTGAACCCATGCGGGTGAGTCAGTGCTGCCTAAAGCAGATAATATCTTGAAATAGGAGAAGGAATTTCCCCAAACCACGTGTTCGAGCAGTGTGTGGGTTGTACGGTGTTGGGGGCAGTGTAAGTTGGAAAAATCCTAATGTATGAAAGTGGGAAGACCCAATTCTTAATCGATATGCATTAATGGGGATGCTATTAAACCCGTGCAGGCAAGTAAGTGCCGCCTAAAGCGGATAATATCTCGATATTGGAGAAGTAATTCCTAACACATATGATTAGGGTTGTTTGTTGGGTTCCTGTTATAACGAGAACCCAAAGAGGTATCTTTTTGGGTTTCCTCTGGGTTGGTTTTTGAATTCTCGAGGATGAGAATGTTGTAAGAGGTATCTGATGTAATGGCCCGGACCTCTCCGGCCCATTACTTTGTCAAAAAGAAGGCCACGAAGTGTTCTGGAGGGTAAAATGGAATTTTCCCCCACTTTCCAGAATTTTGAAACTATGCGCCGTGTAGTTTGCGTACACGTCATGTACCCCCTTGTCGGGTATACCCCATGTTGAAGGTCGTGACCTTGCCATGTGAAATAAATGGGTTCACACTGTGTACCCCAAACTACATGACGTGTAGTCTCTCCCCGCGTACACGTAACCATGTGTTGACCAGTCAACGACCATTTTCTGTGTTGAAGGTTGTGTCCTTGCCGTGTGAAATAAATGAGTACACGTCGTGTATCCAACACTACATGTCGTGTAGTCCTTCATCGCATACGTGTTACCGTGTGTTGACCAGTCAACGGTCATGTGCCATGTTGGAGTCGTGTCCTTACCATGTGAAATAAATGGGTACATGTTGTGTACCCAATACTACACGTTGTTTAGTCCCTCCCCACATATGTGTTACCTTCAAGCCATGGGTTGACCAGTCAACGGTCATGTTCCGCGTTGAAGGCCGTGTTGGAAGCCACGTGGTGACCGTGTGAAATGACCGAGTACACGCTGTGTACCATAAAGTACACGTCGTGTACTTTTTCTTTTCTCTCCTATAAAAGGAGGGGTCCCCTCCTCCTTTTCAACTCACCCTTCTCCTCCCCATTCCTCTGAGCATAGCTCTCCCAAGAGACTCGAAGGCTCCTTTTCTTCCATAACTTCTTCATCCGAGCTCTGATTTACGATCCGTCAGAGGCCACGGGATCATAACGATGAGGCGGAACTTCTGAGCTTGGATCTGTTGTCTTTCCTTTGGCCTTTCCTTTCCAACTTCCACCCGAGGAGGTTTTTCCAGGACTCGACAGAAGTGACGGATGCCGACGGATGTCTTCTAAAGTTGATCTGGGGGGAGCGTTGTGATCAGAACCTGTTGAGGTATGGATCTTACCTTCATCTCTCTAAATTGTGCATCATGTGGGGTGGGTATCCTCTTGTTTTCATGAGAAACAGTTGAACCATTAAATAAAGATAATAACTGGTTAAAGAACAGGGATGGGAAAGTTGATATGTTTATCTTTTTTTATCCTATTGATATGTTATGAATTGAATAAGCTTATGCCTACTGAAAATCATGGTCATTGGGGGCCTTTTCTTGCGCAATTAAATGTTGCCCTATCTTCTAGACCATTTTTTGTGAATGGAACCTTGTGGAATGTGGAATCTGGTTAATCACGTAAAGCTGGATGATTAAAATATGGAACCCTTGTGTGATCACCCCGGTTAAACAAAATGGAATAATGAACATGTGGGTTTTAGCTTGGTTACATAGTGTATGAAAGGGGGGGTGAATCCTGGGTTTTTACAAATAGAACAGGTTGTAGGGCAGCTTTAAATGATATTAAAGGGGCGATGATGTGGCACGAACCTTGTTTTGTGGGTTGTTGTGGATCGGATGAGCAGCGGGGCTGCGATAAGTTATATCAAGGGATGATGATGTACGGTGCAGTTGTGGTTATGGCAGTTGGCAGTGGGGCTGCAGGGATGGGTTGGAATGTGAACGGACTATGGGTTGTGAATAGTAAATGAAAGTGGAATAGTTAATGAATAGTGGGTCATGGTAATGGAATGAGATTAATAATCAATGGGTTGGTTGGTTAATAAGAAGGGACTTGTTGTGCTGCTTGTGTTTTCCTAACTTGATTTGTGGATGGCAGGGATATGTTTCACGAATTATTGATATGGTTGGTTGCGGTTGGTTTCCCAGTAGATAAGGAACTAAATAAACTGATTATATTGAAACATGAAAACCTAAATGGGGTTGGGGTTGTTTGTGGTATGCATGTTTCGTAGTAGAAGTGTTGAGGCACATACTCAGTTCTCTGATTAGAAGACATAGGTTGGGCTGAGTGTTTGGTATATATATATATATATATATATATCTGTATCTTTTGTGTTTTATCGTACCCCACCCATGTTGAGAACTTAGTGCTGAACACTCCCATTTTAGGGGAGAGGGTGTTTTACCCTTAGTTACTAGCTCCTTCCTGCTCCTTCCTCCCTAGGCTGTGATGGATTGAGGAGACCTTACACCTAAGACTCTTCAGGTAGGTTTCTATTGGGGTGATTTTAGCCCAAGACTCTTCGGGCAGGTTTTACTATTTCCCAAGAATCTTCGGGATGAGGCCCAGGTGTGTGCGGGCGGGATATGTGGTTGTGAGGCCCAGGTGTGTGCGGGTGGGATACGTGGTTGTGAGGCCCAGGTGTGTGCGGGCGGGATGTGTGGTTTGTGAGGCCCAGGTGTGTGCGGGCGGGGAGAGTGTGGCAGTGTCAGGATGTTCGTCGTTAGGAAGAGCAGCTAACTAATGGGAAATGGTATGGGGTACCCAATACTCTTGTTCTTATATACTACTACCTGTTGTGATTGTCTTTTTGGTGAGTGTGACTGGTGAGGTTGGGTGGATAGAATTCCTTGCTAGGTTTCTTCTGTTGTTATCACGGGACATTAGGATGTCTCCCCACTTGTGCATGAGAGATTTAGGTTTCCCTACTAAGTATACTTGTATGCTCACCCTACGTTTACTTTCAGGTTTCCAGGAGGACTACCAGGGTCGTGCGGGACCCTACTAGTCAGACAGTTGGAGTTGTTGCAGTTGTTGTACTCTTGTTTTCTTTTGGTATTGTACTTTGAGCTTTCTTGTACTTGCACCTTGTTATAAAATTGTTTAAACATGCATGCGGGATTAGTTTGGGTTTATTTCTATACACTTGTTTTTTTCCTTTTTGGGTGGTTGACTTGTCCTATTTCCCGATATTAAATAATAAAAAGGGTAATGCCTCCCATATTTGTGAAAACTCATACCCTTGGTTCTAGTCGCCACCCAGGGGCCTACTGGAGGCGGGACTCGGGGGTCATTATCTCCCTTTCACCATTGCCAGCTCAGGAGGGGCATCTTTGGTGGGAGGGGGTCGTGACAGAGCATGTAATGTCATAATGTTTTGATCACTCGTTCCCATTATAGTTTTCATATCATTATGGAAATAATCACATTTCCTATCACATTTATTATTGGTTCATTTTCCTATATTTCCCACCATTAACGAAGAAAAATAAAGTTCAATAAGGTGGTCTTTAATACTTAGCTAGTAATCATAAAAAGGTTTCAACATAAAAGGATAAAATTTTAAGTGAAAACTATATCCTAACTTGTGATTCCCAAGGTTCCAATATAAGTTTTCCAGGATCAATTTCCTAACATATATTCTTATGGGAATTTTTTTTGTTTTCTAAATAATTTTTTGTAATGAGATTATTAATTTACCAAATCATATCCCCCTATAGTGTCAAATAAGGTGTGAAGTATGGCCAATTACAGTGCACCAAGTTACCCTAAGTCAGGCACAGAATTCCTTTTCAGAGTCTTTACTCCTAGGTACATATGTTCCAGAACCACTTCCACTTGTATAATCCAAAAAAGGATTTATTTTCTTGATAAACCAATTACTCTATACTTACCAAAATTTATGGATTTTTTATTATACTCAGTATTATCCCTAAGGTTCTTACTAAATTCATATATTCCTAATATCCAAAATAACTAAAATTTCCCTCTGATACAAACTATAGTGACCATAGCCTTTTCACATAATATTACATGATTTTAAACAAAATTAAACATCAAATTAAAATCCAAGGACTATAAATTCTCATGTCTTGGAGATTAGATACATAATTAAACATCATGATTTCAAAATAAGAACATGTTTTATATAATATTACTAAAGAGATCCTAAATTACTTTTATCCCTTACATCAGTATAGGATAACCAAGAGATAACATGAACAAATGGATGAGATAAAATCCCAATAAGTAAATAAACATAAGAATAAAGCTTATCACATGGGTTAGAAGTCATAACATAATGATATGAAAAGTCATATAACATGATTAAATATAAGGAATTGTAACATGGGATCATATAATCATCAATTCAAATTAATTTGGAAGAAACAAAAAACATGAATTTAGCATGATTCAAGGATCCTTGCACATAGAGTATCACAAATCAAGGATTACCACCAAGAGCATTGCACGTAGAGAATGTGTCAAGGCTAACCACCAAGACCATTATACATAAAGTCTCATGAGAAAAAACATTTCCCAATGCATTGGAGTAGTATCTGGGTGCAACAATCATAACATGTTCATGAATATGCTTTCTATAAAAATAATTAGACATTAGAAATCAAACATTAATGTAAGGGTTACTGTGGAAATAATTGAGGATCATAATCACATCAAAAGCATAAAAAACTGGTGTATCATAAACGTTCCCATGAAAGAAATGAATTAAATAATACAAGTACATTAATAAATAATAATATGCAGTGATCATGATTATTGATTTCAAACTGAAGTTATAACATGTAAAAATGTTATTTAAGAAACTTTATAATTAAAACATTTTAGTGCTGTTTAAGGAAACTATTAAAGGGAATTTAAATAAAAAAAAGTGAATTATATTTTATATAAAACCATAAGTGAATAGGAATATTTTAAAAATAAAATGAATTATTTTATAAAAATAATTGTGTCTTAAAATAGATTATAGATTGCACCTGAAATAGGGTAGGAATTTGAGAAGTTCCCTTAAATTGGTCTTACTTATCTAGAAGAATTGAGTAGGGGACCTTTTAAAAAGATGTATATCCATAAAAAAATAAGGATGAATGGATCTTGATAAATGAGTTTTTAACATATTAACATAATCAATAATGTGGAAGTAAAATAAAATAGAATTTCATTTGGGTAAAAATAGGGGAAGAGTAACATGAAGGAATAATTGAGGTTCAAGTAGAATCCCTTACCTTATGTCTGAAGGTCTTCTTCACTTGATCTTAATGTCCGGAATAATCAAATTAGATTCATTATTTAATAATTAAAAAACACTCTACACATGTATTTTATTTTTTATAACTTTATTAAGTTCCTTTATGGCCTTTTGGTTGGGTTAAGAGGATAAGTTTCATCATTTAGGAGCATTGGTTTCCTTAGAATTCATGATCGGTATACTTATATACATGTATGAAAGGTTGTATAAAGAGGGGGTAATTATCTAGAATTGAAATTATATGTTATTAATGATATTAAATATGATAAATGAGTCTTATATATCATTGATTTTTATATCATGAGGATGAATCATCAGATAAATAATTAATCATAATCGTTTGGGTTTATTTTGCTGGTTTTGGATCATAATGAACTCATTTTGTTTTCTAAATTAATATCATGTGTACAAAATGAATCTAAAAAATTACCTAAGATATAATACATATATTATAATCTAATTTGAATATAAAAATTGTTTCATGATCATCCTTGAATACGGTAATAGATATTGAAAACATCGTCATCCTTGAATGTGATAAATTAACACATCGCGGATGATGTTTTCATTTTTAGTACAAAAGGAGGAGGAAATATAGATGATGATGAATTATTCTATTATCATAACTAAATTATAGTATATGTAAGTTAATGTAGTTATAATACCATTTTTATGAGGTGAGTTTAGGAGAGGAAAAGTAAAATTGAAAAAAAAAAAAGGAAGAGAGTTTTACCTTTAGATTCCTTCTTCTTGAGAACCACATTAAGGTAATTGTTTTGGAATTTTATTGAGACCAAAAGATACTGGAAATAGGGTATGGTATTTATAGTACATTTGACCAGAATTTTTATAAGCCTCAAGGGTTGAGAGGTGTGGGGAGAAGAGGTGGTGAGGGGTGTTTTTTATAGTAGAGACAGGGGGTTTCTCATTATTTTACTTATTATTTTATTAGGTTGCTTAATAAAAGAAATAACGGTGATTATTGATACTAAATATAGTAATTTATGAATGTGTACTGGAACCAATGGTCACTTACATCATCCAGGACAAAATCCTGACTCAAAATATTCATTTCATTACTTATATTGTAAATTACCATATTTCACTATTCACCAAAAATTCGAGTATTTTTGAAAAATCCCTAAATAAACCCTAACCATTTTTTGACATTTATAATTCAAAAATGAACTCCATTTTATAAAAACAATTTTTTAAATATGAGTAATTTTAATTTTAATTAAAATCATCATTTACATGGAAAATACATATTTTAAAATTATAACTACTTTTATACCACTTTGAAGAATTAACTAAGGTCTCATAAAATTATAATATAACCATAAGACATAATGATAATATTTTATGAATACATTTTATGAAAATAAATTTTATTTTAATTTATTAAATTAGTCAGAAAATTTTAATTTAATATTTAAGACTTACAAAAATACCAACACTTAATTAATAATTTTTAAAATATTTATTTACTTGTACAATGATATAATTTTATCATATTTTCACTTATAATATGGATAAATATAATTTATACTTTCATCGGTGAGGTTACAATTCAATTGTATAGTTTACTATTTATAAGGGTCGTGTTAATATTCCAAATGTCAAGTCATTATTCCTTTGTTATATGTTTCTTAACTTCTAGAAATGGAATTTAATTCATTAATTATTCATGTATAAAGTTCGTATTGTGTTCTTAATTTTATTTTATATGATTATACTACATGACAAAATTATAAGAATGGAATTTCATTAATAAATGTTTTTGGTCGTTATGGAGTGCCACTCGAAGGTTCCCTAAGCCATGTAGGCCACATAGCCTCAAGTGAATCTCCCATAGTGCTAAATGCTTATGACTAGGAGTGAGGGACTATGTTGTGTTTGTTAGGAGACTATTCTCTCATTACCAGAGCATTGTACAACATATAAAGTAAAAACAGATATTTAAATCGGGGAAGCATATCAATAATGGAAAGGCAACTGAAACACGTAACGAAAAATGGACCAGTAAGATTCATTAGTTGAAGAATAAATTATCATCTAATCACTTAATAATAATAAATATAATTAAATGAATCATATACAATAGATGATGATGTCATTTCACTACAAAAAAGGGAAAACATGTATACATGGAAGAAAATAGTCAATACACCATATGATATTCAAAAGGTAAAAAGGACAAAATTATATGAAAGAATAAAAATCTCTATCCTAGTCATACTCTATTAATCTCCAATCTAAATTCATGAAATAATTCATGTATTCGTAATAGGATGTTTCCCCTAGTCTACACCTGTATGGATGTAGTCTTCTCGGGTATGAAAGGATGCCCATATAGGGTGGCAGATAAACTAAATAGGCCACAGCCAATGGTTTTTATAAATATTTATTCATCTCTATAACATGGAAAGTTCATATATAAAAATTAAAATTAGAATTATAGTTGTAACTAGGTTAGCTCTGGTTCTGGAAGGAAAAAACTATCACTTCATACTTCAGACCTTGTTGGAATATCATTGAACAAGAAATTGATGGATGCAATACCTGGAATCACAAATAATAAGGAATCCATTCCCAGTATCATAGTCGTAAATGGGATTCCATGCATAGTGTCATAGAGTAGGGAAACCATACCCAATATCATAGAATAGGGTTGTTATGCCTGACATCACAATGGTAAGGGACACCATGCCTAGTATTATAGTAGTAAGGGATGTCATGCCCAGTATGACAAGAGTAGGGGATTCTAGGACCAGCATCATAGTAGTAAGCGATTACATTACTATTATCATATTAGTAAAAGGGAATCCACGCCCATTACCATAGAGTAGGGAATCCATTAGGGTATAATAATTATAAAGGGATTCCATGCCCATATGTATATAAACTGCATAAGGGTCTCCATGCCCATTTAGAATATATAACATGGGTCTCCATGACCAATTTCAAAATATATAAGAAGTATTAAATTAATTTAAAAGGGCCACATTTATTTTATAACTCATTTACATTTAATAATAGCAAGGTAATAACCATCTCTCTATTTTAACAAGCGAATTGGGATCACCACTATCTATAAATTTATTTATTATAATTATCTCAATTAGGAGTCTCAGAAACCCATTTAGAAGTTGGTTTGACAATTTAATCATTTCATATTATAAATTAAAATTTATGAGCACGCCTAGACGGGTGGAAATGGATTAAGGGACCTAATATATCCTAAAATAAGGGATCACTATAACAATTGTCACAAATGCATTAAATTAAACATTATTTAAGTATAATTTTAGAGAAATTGATAGAGAATCCGGTGTGCAGAATAATTATGAATATTATAAAACAAAGCTATTTGAGGGATAAATTTTAGAACATCTACCTAAAGATCTAATTACTCTCCTCATCTATTAGTAGCCTTTAGTTTTTCATGGATCAAAAGAGATATGAAGAACATATTAAAGACCTAAAAATAGGTCATATGATCATGTATCTAAATAACTCTATAGAGGAGAATAGAAATAAATAACTCCCCGATATTAATTAATATATTACCTAGAGGAATTCGAATAGACAAATGGTTCTATGATAGGACACCAAATAAAGATACACGATCAAAAAATATCAAAAAGGGATTGACAGCTCAAAATGGAAAAGAGAGTACCTCTTGCTTTTTGAATGAGAAAATGATAATAGGTATATGATTATTAATTCAATAAGGGTATTCTAATAATTTTACCCAAGAATAATGTGGGAACACAGTTTGGATAAATGGTTGGCCAAATCATATGCCAACTGTGTGCATGGAACTATCGCAAGTTAGACCCCACACGGATTGAGAAACTATGCACAATCCATGCACAAAACTCAACTAAGTTTTTCTATTCTATTAGAATGGGAATAAGATCCTTGGTTCATGGTATGGGAAACTATTAATCCTATTATATCACACATCAAAACACTCACATGTGTAGGGAAACTATGCAGACCTGCTTGTGTGGTTTCTATTAACAAGGTTATAAGGAAACTTTTCCCACTAGCTAGGGTTTTGAGCTCTGAAGAAGCCCCAAACACCCCTGTAACCTTTATTAACTCATAGGGATCCTATATTAAGTCTAAAAGAAAATTTTATATAGAAATAAAAAGGATTCCTAATTATAATAAATATCGGGTTCTTATGTTCTTCACCATTAAAGGAACTCATCACTGAGTTCTCCTTCCAAGGGTGGAAACACTTCATCTGAGAAACATTTCGGCCATTGACCATGTACATAGACCTCCCTCTCCCATGTCTGAACCTTTACATGGAAATTCTACAATAAAACTAAACTTAAAGTGAGATAAAAACCTCGTAGATAATTCATGCTCTAGTTGATGATGCATATATGATACTCCTCAAAATAAGAATCAACATCTAGATCAACATCCTCAAGATCAAAAGAATGAGACGGTTGGCATGATAACAATGATGTTGTGATAAATGGAAGGAATTGTTCATAGAATGATACTTATGAGGTAAAAGTAAAAGATAGTCTACTAGATCGACTCTCCACTAGATATCAAATGGACCGACAAAACCCGAAGATAGCTTTCATTGCCTTTGTATTCGTCTATTCCCAAGTCTGGGTGATACTCATATAAAAAATGACCCATATCCTTGAACTCTACAGGTCATCAATAGTGATTGACATAATATTTTTTTCTATAATGAGAAGTAGAAATTAACATCTTGATTACATGAACCTTATCCAAAGTATCCTTTACTATATTAGGACCTAATAGCGCTACTTCTCCATCCTCTAGCCAGAACAGGGGTGAACGAAACGACCTACCGATATGGATTTATAATGAGCCATCGACTCTTGAAAACTGTTATTATAGAAGATTTAGAAAATAGGGATATTATTCTCCCAATAACCTCCAATATAATTGATTCATGCTTGGATCATGTACTTTTACACCTATATAATATATTTTGACTAGCCATCAATATGAGGGTGAAAATTTGTGCTCAGAAGCACATGTTTACCCATAGATTTATGAAAACCATGCCAGAACCTCAATGTGAACCAAGATTCGCTATCTAAAATGATAGTAATAGGGACCACTTATAGTCATATAATCTCATGGACATATAATCTTTCGAACTCAAAAACTAATAAATCTCTCAGATAGAAGGGAAGTGGGATACTTTTAAAAGTCGATCCATGGAAACCCAAACTGCATGGATACCTCAAGGTGACCTAGGTAATCTGATGAAAAAATCTATCACAACATCCACCAATTTAAATTTTGGGATCGATAATGTATGTAAAAATCTAACAGGTAACTACTGCACCTTCTTCACTTGATGATAGGTAGAACACATCATGATAAAACTTATTATCTGGTTCTTCATCCCTGGCCACCAATACATTCGGTGCATATCATGATACATAATGGAGATACCCAAGTGAACTACCCACTATGAATCATGTTAATTACACATTATATTCCCTCTCATATTTTTGGGAACCCAAATATTTTCATGTATATACAGGATGTCATCATCATCGATCCACTAATCCTGAGGTATATTCTCACCAGCAATGCTCTCTTGTAGGACTAAACCCTAAGGATATGAAAAATGAATAATATTCACCTTTTCCAGACGTGAAGATCTCACTAATAGTTATTTCATTACATAATGTCTATGAAGGTCCTTCACATCTATTTGCATCTTAGAAAACATATCCATAAGTTTCCATTCACTACTGGCCTCCCACACCATCTATCTCCAAGACCTTCCACTCAAAGCATATACAAAATCATTACCCTTCCCAAGCATATAGGAAAGATTGAAGTTAAAGGAATATAAATATTCAACCCATCTTCACTACCTATGATTTAATTCATGCTATGTAAAAATATACCAGAGGATGTTTTGGTCCGTAAACACCACAAAATTCTCTCCCTATATGTAATGCCTCAAATATCGCAAGGGGTATACAACAAATTCCATCTCAAGATCATACATAATATAATTCCCCTCATTTGGCCTCCAATTATGAGACCCATATTTAAAGACTCTATATTACGACATCATAAATACTCCAATATATATACCCATTTCATCATAATATATTTTATAGTTCCTTCCTGGCTCTCGAAGAATCAGGATCAACGCTAAAGTCAATCTTCCTTTCATCTCCTAAAAGTATATCTTGTAGTATTCAAACCATATAAACACCACATCGTTCTTATAAAATATAATAATAGGTGATTCTAAGTATGATATGTCCCGTATAATATTCATGTAGTAATGAACTAGCCCCAATAATTTTTTTATATCAAAGATATTTTTGGGATTCTCTCATGTAAACAAAGATCTCACCTTTTTCGAGTCCACTAAAACTATTTCCTCTAAGATAATATGACATAGGAAGTGTACCTTGTTGATCAAGAAGTGACATTTACTTAGCTTATAATATATACGGTGATTTCTCTGTGTATTCAGAACGATCTCAAGATGTGTGGCATGGTCGCTCCAAGTATGATAAGACACCAAGATGTCATCTACGAAGACCAAAATAGAGGAATCCAGATAGGGATAAAAAACCAAATTCATCAACTCCATAAGGATAGTAGGGGCCTTCGTAAGAAATAATTACATCACAAGATACTATTATAAATCATACAGACTACGGAAATTCATATGTGGAATATATGAAGGCCTTACTCAAACATGTTGATAACCCAATCTCAGGTCGATCATTGAGAATAACCTTGTTCCTCTGATCTATTCAAAAATATTATCTATAAAAGGTTAGGGATACCAATTTTTCACTATAAGCTAATTAAACTTCCAGTGTTCCATGAAAATCCTGAGGGTTCCATCCACCTTCTTGGTGAAAAATATCAGTAGACCTGAGGGAGATGTACTGGGTCATATAAAATCCTTTACTTCTAAATCCTATAGCTAAAACTTGAGATCTTGCAACTCAGTATCACCCATCATGTAAGTAATAATGGATACTATTATATATTTAGGCACTATATTGATAGTAAAATCTATCTTCTCTCATGAGGTAGTCTGAAAAATGTCATCAAGGAAAACATCACTGAATCAATCAACTACTAGAGGCAACTCTATGTGATGTAACCCATGATCCTCCATGTAAAGGCTATAAATCTAGGCAGTCACTCAACCTAGACCAAGATAATTTGGTCCGACTCTACCTACTTAGACATCTCAGTTTCCCTTGTGAATATACATGTCTCCATCTCATGATGTAAATAACCCCCTCTAGTGATAAATATACACGTAGGCATGATATGGAACCAACCATCCAATTCATAGAATAAAATCATAGATTATCATCTCAAGGATGAAGATATTTTGAAAAAATGTTGCATCCCTTAAGAGGATAGTCCTTTAACTGATGTACACTCTCTAACCATATATCGAAAAGTGTATTCAGTGTCATAATTCCATGAGAGTAATCAACATGAAGATCAAGGATCTCCACAATAGGTATATATATGAATTAATGTGATCCACCTATGTCAAATAAATAAGAAACTATAATATAGGATACAATATTGGAACCAATAATAGTAGATGACATAATATCCTACTCCTCAGGTATAGGCTGCACTACATAAATTTGGCATGGTCCAGGAACCTATGAAAGAACATGACTATCCATAGTGGGTTCACTCTACTGGTGTTGAAAATATTAAGTCTGAATTCCATGTCCACAACATCCTCCTCTTCATTTACAACCAGTATTACTATAGTTACCAACCTAGCGAGGTGCTACAGAACCTGTTCCTAAATATGGAGCTAGCATATATCCTCTTCCACTAGAAAAATATGGGAAGATCCTATGGAAATGTTTTAGATTATCCAATATACCACATCATCAACACTAGAAGGGGTCTCTAGGACATTAGGGCCTCTTTATTCCCAGGCTTCCCACAATGGTGACATATCACATGGATATATTTGGGTGTCATCTTGCTACTGCTTCTCACACACATAGTGTCAAAGTGTCTTTTTTGACCACTAGTAGAACCACTACTCTATCGGGGATCTGAACCACACTGGATCAAAATGTATTCTTTCCTTATGTTGCAATCAGTGATAAGGTTTTGGATCACTATATCAGATACTGTAGAAAACTGAAAAACGTTTACTTGAGAATGAATATAATCCCTTATTTCATCCTCAATTCATGCTGCTTGTATTGTCTCATTAGTAGTATAGATGGGTGGAAATCACTAAAGAACTATGAAATGAGTTGAATAGTCCCTGAATTTCATTGAACCCTTAAAAAAGTTCATGAAATCCTTGGTATGATCTTCCCTTAGGGTCTTAGGGAAAAAATAATCAATGAATATCAACTAGAAATCCCTCAACATCACTTTCGAAACCTAACAAACCTTATTTAGAATATCTCACTAACATTTGGCAGATACCCAAAGTATATAAGTAGTGAGTTTTAATCTCCTCTTATGAGATTTCTCTGTATGATCATATAAATACATAGCTATATCGAGCCATAAATCTGTATCCTATGGTCCTCCATCCTATGATAATGTGGGAGGATGCTACTTTTGGAACTCCGGAGTGAAATCTCCCATTGAAGGGGTAGAGTATGGAGCTCCCTGTATATTTTGTATCAGTAATAGAAAATTTCCTCAAATCTATGCATCATCACTCACGTTGGGAATAGTAAGAGGTTCCATAGGATTCACCACTTATGGTATAAATGTTAGCTTAGGGCCCACCACCTTCGGAGCATGGTTTTTACCAACCTCCTAGCATATGACCGGAGGACATCATGGTATCATTGGTCAATAATTTCCAAACACATGCCTCTAATAGGATTTAACAGCGAAAATAGCATAGATACATGAATATTATGGGTTTAATCCTTCCAATGTAAAATTATCACTCAACTACCATCTCAAAGAGTCGAGTTTGGATGATATAAACATTATATATAACATAAGAGATGCTACCTACTTCCCACTACTAGGGCTGGGAATGGGTCAAGCTCTGTGATTTGGCTTAAATTTTATTTTAAAATTATAGTTATTTAAAAATTTTCTATTAATGTTTCACCCAAGTTCATCACCATTTATGATCCATAAGGGCTCATACACCTTATGATCCAAAATGTGTCATCAACTTAATCAATACTGTAAAATGTTCTAGTGAATTCAAATAATGGTCCATGACTCAACATTCCATAATTGACTACTTAGGGTGTCTGTTGTAGCCAATGAAGGAAAAAAATATTAGGTTACAATAAGGACTATAATTATCAATAATGTTTTTCAATCACCCTACAAGAATCATTATCCATTAAAAACTCTATTTATAGCAATCAAGGTACTCATGTAAATCACATGCAATGTAACTAACACAATGATCCTGTATGGAATAGCATATGTATGGATTTTGAATTTCCTATAAATTTCATTAAATGATGCATGAGATGGAATACCCTAATGTCATCAGGTTGTAATAAAATATATCCTTCAATCATTTCAAAAGAAACATCAAAATTCAATTTCATAACCCAATGGTGGAATCAAATCAACTATGATTAGAAAAATGAAGAGATTAAAATTTTCCATTCAAGACAATTTGAATTTTATCTATAAATGGGTTTTCTAATCCAAGTAACATTTCATTAAAAATCTGATAACATTAATAATCTCCTATCTATTGTCTAAAAATAGCATGCTAAGAGAAGAACCTCCTATGAAACTAATTTGTGACGTCTCCAACCCCGGTGCCACTCAGAGGTGACCCACGCCTAGTTGGCCACATGGCCTCAAGTTCATCTCCCCAAAATCCAGATGATGTATACTATAAGTGAGGGCCCATGGTGTGTCCACAGGGAGACTATTCCATCATTACCTGAGTGGATCACAATGGATAAGTTATAACAAATAAATAGAAGAAGTGTATATACAAATTTGGAACTGTAGTAACAAACACTATAACAAATGGACCAGTAACCCACCATAGAAGAAGCATAACCAATCATCCAAGAACTCAAGAATTGTAAAAATAAGTAATTGAATCATATACAATAGTTGATCATTTCTTATCTCCATAATAATGGGAAACATGTATACATCATATCAAGTAGTCAATACACTATAAAATATAAAAAATGTACAAAAGGGACAAAAATATATCCAAGCATCATGATATATTACTCAATCATCTTCTACCATGTTCTTATCCAATGGAATGCAAGAACTCACACATCCATAAGAGGATGCTTCCTCTTACCTACACCTGTAAGCATGTAGTCTTCCAAGGTACTATTGGTGGCCTGGATAGGGTGTGAGATAAATTCAGTAGGCCACCACCAATGGTGGATATAAATATCCTATAGTTTATATGACATGTAATTTGAAGATATGATAGTGAAAATAATAATAATAATTTTAACTAGGTTAGCTCAGGTTCCTGAAGGAAAATCAGACTCACACTACCTACTTCATCTAGTGCCAAAATCTCTATTAACAAAAAAACTAAGGGACTCAATGCCAAGTATCACATTTTATAAGGGATTGCATGCCCAATATTGTAGTATTAAAGGGGATGTCATGGCCAATATCCCAACGTAGAGACACAATAAAAAATATCACAGAATAGTTTCATCATGCACGGTATCACAAGAGTAAGGAATGTTATGCCCAGTATCACAGTAGTAAGGGACTCCATGCCCATTATCAAAAGATTAGGAGAAACCATGTCCAATACCACAATAGTAAGGTATTTATGATCAATATCCTAGTAGTAAAGGGGAATCCATTCCCAGAATAACATTAGTAAAGGGGACACCATGACCAATATGAAAGAGTAAGGATTCTATACCTGTATCATAATTATAAAGGGATTCCATGTCTATATTTATATAACATACATAAGGGTATCCATTCCCATTTACCAAATTTAAAAAGTCTCACCATTTCCATATTTATAATCTATAAAAAGAAGGTGAGGCTTTTGAAAGGTCCAATTGTTAATTTATAACTCATTTACATTTAATACATGAAATGGTGTTACTATCGGTCCATTTTAACATGTGATATGGGCTCACCACTCACTATTAATTGAATCATTATATATATCTCACATAAAAGCCTCACCACAACCATTTATAAGTTGTTTTGGCCGCTTAATCATTTCATATTAGCAAGTAAAACCCATGATCATGCCTAGAAGGGTGAAAATAGATGAAGGGACCTAACCCAACCTAAAATAAGGGATCACTAAAACAATTACATCAAAGGAATTGGATTAAAAATTATTTAAGTGTAATTTCAGAGAAACACATAGAGAATTTGGCATGTGGCAGAATGATTCATATTATAGAACATCAAGACATGATGAAAAAATTGAATAACACCTACCATGAGCTCATATTACACTCCTCATCTGGCATTGTCCTTTATTTTGACAGAGATCAGAAGGGATTAACATATCAGATCAATTCCATAAAACTAGGTCATATGAACCTACATCTAAATAAATTCATTATGGAGTATAGAAATGAAGAGTTACTCAATAAGAATTATAAGATTACATAGAGGAATCGAAAAAGATGAATTGTGCTTCGATCGTACTTGGTATAAAGAGTCGGGATAAAAACTATCAAAGAGATCTTGAGAGCTCAAAAAGGGAGAAGACATGCCCTACTTCCACTGGAATTATAAATGGAGAAGAGGGGTATGATTATGAATTCCATAAGGATATTTTAATAATTTTACCCCAAAAAAACAGGGGATCATGGTTTGGACACATTATTTTCCAAACTGTGCGCTAACCATGCGCATGGTTCTATCTCAAGGTGGACCCCACACAGTCTAGTGCGAACGGCTGAAATAATCATGTGAAAACTGTGTGAACACCTATACTACAATTTTTTGTGATATTTTCATGTGCATGAAACCCTTGGTACAAAGTTATGGGAAAATGTGTGCACCGTTACACCCCTCTACCCAACATTTTCATGGTTAACCAAACTATGTGGATCGGTTCACACGAGATTTACTAACCATGCGGCCAATGGAATTTTTCCACCAGCCAGGGTTATAATCTCTAAATAATCCTAAGACTCCCACATAACCTCCATGAATACATTGCGCATCTATATTAACTAAAAAATAGGTTAGATCAAAATTCAAAGGATTCATACCTCAAATAAAGACTGGGTTCTTATAGACCCTAAAATCACTTATAAAAGGGCATATTTTATCCTCCATTATTCACACTATTTGAGATTTACATCTTATAAAATACATACTCCAAAACCATTCAAAATTTATCCCCTTTATCCATGAGATTTTTTTCTATTAGGAAAAATACTTCAAGGATTATGGTGAAATACAAAGTAGGTCTCTCAAAGATCATGACATTAGAGAATCTACAAAGAAAGAAAAATATTAGGTAAGACATTTATTTAACATTCTAGTTTTTAGAGGGATTTTTTATTATATAATTTTCTAATGGTGAAATTATATGATTTATGACACCCATGAATTGTAAATTTTCTTATCCTATGTTTATTTCTAAAGATTACATTTTTCCCTTTCTATTTCCTCCATTTATGTACTCTAGATACCGAAAGAATGTTATAATAATAACCAAATTTTTTCTTATTTTTTCTATCTAATCGTTTCTACCATTCCCATATTTTCCTTAAAATGTTTTAAGATTTTTTTTTCTATTCTCAAAATGTTATTTAATGTCATTTTTAACAATATTTTACTATACTTACCATGGTTTAAAATTAATATTCTTATCATTTTACCAACATAGTAATCTGAATTTTATTGAAAATATGAATGGATTTTTTTTAAAAAAATGCTCAACATGGAATTTTTTCCCTCACACCATAAATACATTTCTTTAAAAATAAATTTATAATATTCCTTTTACATTTTAAAATAAATTTTTTTCATTAATATTTTTTTAAAATGGTAGATTTTAAATTAGTGTTTCCAATATGAAATGTGTATTTCCCAAATGAAATGTCATAGTGGTCTTTTGAAGGTATTATAATCTATAACAATATACTTTGATTATTCTTATGATTTATAGAGGATATTATATAGTGTTTCCATATTTAATATTTCTCAGTAAGGTCTGTAACTATTATGATGAAATGATTATTAAATTTATATTCTTTACAAGGGTTATGATTTGATGAGTTGATGAATGTTTTATTGTATTGTGCCCCACATATATATGGTTTTAATTTTGTTTAGGTTGGGAAAATAATTATATGGTCCCCCAATTCATTGGGTAAATATGTATATATCATGAGATAATATGGTCTATAATGGGAATTAAACCTATTATAGTAAGAGAATATGTCCAATAAGATAGTCTTTTGAGTGAACCTCAACTAAGGAAATGATGGAATGGTGAAAAAACCCAATCCATTATGATCATATTGGAGGTGATCATTGACTATGGAAATTATTTTATATTATTATATGAATTTAAAAAATATGTATCATATTCCTATGATATGTTCTCAAGGATCTTGATTGATTTTTTATGATCTTCACTCTAATGTATTTAGAATTTTGATTGATAAAATAGTATATTATGTTTTGTGATTATGATATATGAATTTATGGGTATGAGTTTATAATGATAATACAATGTTGTCATAACTGTATACAAACTTTATTCTCACTTATGAACATTGATTTATATATCTTATGTTTACATTTACTGGGAATCTAAGATCATCCTTTCTTATGTATCCCTCCCCAGGGTTATGGAGAAAAGTTTTGAGTATGTTATTATATAATGGGGTTTTATAGTAAATAAATTACTTACAATTGATGTAGATTGTTTATGTACAAGTTGTTTATGTATCCAAGTTTCCAAATACACTAAATTTTATATCTATTTTAATGTATAATATTGATATGTAATGAATATTCTACTAATAAGATGTATTATTTTTATATTAAATTCTTGGGTTTATATTGTTCATAATAGATCTTTGTTTAGTTACTTTTGGAAGAAATGATGGAAAACTATCATTGGGAACCCTTTGGATAAGCCTATGTATTGATAAACATCTAATATTATGGTAAATAAAAGAGTGTTATTTTCCTAAGAAAATATATCCTTTTCCAGATACTATAATTGGATGTGGTTTTGTAAGAGATTAATCTAGGGGTAATAACAATGAAAGGATTTTGTCAATTATATCTCAACCATTATTCTGGTGTATAGTGAATGTTCCCTTACATTGATCTTGGTTTCACACTCTTGGGGTGTATTCTTTGTCTGATTCATATTTTTTTAAGTTCTATTATTAAGTATTTTCATAGATAATGAAAATGGATGGCCTATGTTGAACCTAAGGTGTCACATATTGAAAAGAAGGTATCATGATTAAAAAAATAATAAAATATTTTCATGAATATATGATTTCACATAATGATTATTTTTCTCAAAATATTTTTTTTAGTTTCATTCAAATTATGGAACCAGAAGAAAATATGTTAAAACTAAAGGTCAATGGAAATGAAATGATTTTCATCAAGAGAAATTAAATTTTATTGGATTGGTAATGAACTTTTTTTTCCCGTACAATACATTCTCAAGCCCTATATCATACTAAGATGGAAAATTATAAAAGGATGGAATAATACTCAATTGATTCCTTCATGAGGTAACATTCATCCTATTTTTGTTGGACCAGTAATCCACTATTTTATAAGAGACATATTTGAACCACTATATAAAATATATTTTATCCTCCAATTCTTTGATCATGAAATGGTTTTCATATCTTTTTATCATTTGTAAGGTGAATCGGTCAATAATAGTCTCTTATCAAGAATATGAGGCAATGAGAGGAAATTTACCCCGTGGGGTGGTATGATATTAGAAGGGTTTTTTAAATATATAAATTATCTATACTATTCATATGATGATTAATAAGGAATTCATTGACCATAAGTATAATGATGATGAATATATTGGTATATTTGAGGAATAGTTTACCAGACATGCTAGATATGATCCGGATATAATTAAAAAATAGGAAATTAAATTTTTTTGATTTATTAGTGGCATAAAAACAATACTATGAAGGGTGTTATACCTAAGATACTTTCATAGATATGAATAATTCATTTTATGTGATATAAATGTGGATAAAAATATCAGAGTCCCCCATCAATATCATGGTTTTGATATTGAAGTAAAGATGTAAATTAATGGAAATTATAATAACAAAAACCTTGGATAGAAGAGGAATAGTTTTCTTGTATTCCATAAGATTGGATAAAATCATGAAGTAAATTTCTATAAGGGGATTGATATATATTTTATTTTTGAAAAAGAACCCCATTAGAAAATAAAATGCCTAGGGAATGGGAATAATTTGGGTTAAGATAAAAATGGATAGAAATTTCCATAGAATACACCACAGAAAAACCAAAGTTAAAAATTATTTAAATAAAGAAATTATAATAACTAATGATTTAATCTGAGGGTCAATGGATATGATCAATGGAGAAAACCTCTTAATCATAGAGGTAGATCCAAATATCATGAAATCATTGTTTTTGTTATTGGGTGCAATAAACATTTTGTTAATGGTAAACTAATAATCAATTGTAGAACTGATGATTCCTTATTTGATTCACATTCTACCCAATATTTTATATTATTAGATTTTTCTAATGGTTTCACATGACCTCCTAAATTATTATATCTTGAAATATTATAAACAAATCTTAATAGTATGATGATGACATCTCAGATCTATGATTCATCCCCAATTAAATTTTGTGGGAATTGTATCACTAAAACTATTATTATTCTCACTCTAGATGAATTTGATGTGATTTTGGGCATGGATTTCGTTTCATTATATAATTTCCATAAAAATTATAGAGGAAGGGATGTCACATTTGATTTTCTGAACCAACCTATGATTTTCTATTAGTATGAGGATAAATATGAACATACAATGGAAATTAAATCTTTATCATGGGTCAAGATTCCTTTTCAAAGTTTTTATTTATCTTATATTGTTGGGGATAAACTGAACAACAAAGATTTTCCTATCATGCGGTAGTTTTTCAATAACATTCTGAAAGAGTTACCTAGTCTTCATTGAATAGGGAAGTTGAGTTTTCAATAGAACTCATACATGTTTCTACACTTATTTAAATGAATACATATTGAATAGACTCAATTGAGTTATTGGAATTGAAGAAGAAACTCTAGGAGAATCTTGATAACAGATTCATTCATCCATGTGCATCACCTTAGGGGTGAACCTTTTCTTTTTTAAAAAGAAATATGGATCAATGAAACTATACATTTATAATCGGGGACTTAACAAGATACATGTCAATAATTATTATCATCTACCTCATATTATTCTTTTTTTTATCAATTAAGAGGAGGTTAATATTTTTCCAAGATAGATCCTCACCTTGGATTCTATAAATTGAGGGTTAAAAGTGAAGAAAAACCTAATATAACCTTATCTTTTAAGGTATGAACACTATATATTTATATTTATTCCATTTGGTATAACTAATTACCCTATATATTCATGGATTTAATTAATATAGTATTTAGAAATTTCCTTGATCAATTTGTGGTTGTATTTATTGATGATATTTCTATATATTCTAGGAGTAAGGAGGATCATGATGAATACTTGAGGATTGTACTGAAGACTCTAAGGAAGAAAAAGTTGAATGGAAAATTTACCAAGTTCTATTTTTTCTATATAATGTTTCATTTTTTGTTTAGATAATATCAAAAGATAGTATATTGTTGGACCCATCAAAATCAGAAGTTATTGAACATTATCCAAGACCGGCCACTATGAATAAGATTTATAGTTTTCTTATATTGGATGGATATTATCACCCCTTTTTGAAGGATTTATCAGGACTATAAAATTGACTAACCAAGTGAAATTGGAATGTATTTATGCTCCTTTGGACTGATGAATATGAAGAACATTTCAATGAATGGAAGGGAAGGTTGGTTAGTGCACCCATTATCACCTACCTTACAGTGGATAAGGGTTTATGATTTACAATTATGAATAATAAAATGTGCATGAGTATGTTATTATGTTTAATTATATGTTTATAGCTTATGTATCACTATCATTGAAGGTTCATGGGAGAAATTAACTGACTCATGATTTGGATTTAATAGTCATAATCATTATATTAATGATTAAGATGAATTATATTAATTAAGAATGGTTTAACATATATACTGATCATGAATTCATAAATTATATATCCATACAAAAATAATTAACTAGGAGATAGATAAGACTATGGGTGTTGATTAAAAATTATGACTTCTCAATAAAATACCACCATAGGAATGTGAACAATTTGGTTGATGCTTTGAGTTGAAAGGATCATATTATCTTATATATGATGAGGATCACAAAAGATCCAATATTTATGGATTTTCAAAGGATAAAACTTGAAATCAAGAAGGAAATAGAGAAATATGGTCTTACCCTAATTATTGTTCAACCATCAATCCATGAGAAGATTAAAGATGTGAAGAATGAGAATGTGGGGATATAAAACCAGGTCAAACCTATTCCTTTATTCAATCTTGATTGTGATGGAATGATTTGTATTAGGAATAAAGTATGAATATTTTCAATACTATGCTTGAAGAATGGGATGTTTAAAGAAGGTAATATATCACCATTCATATTTCAACTTGTAATTATGAAGATGTATAGATATCTGAAAGTGTATTTCTGGTGGTACAACAAGTAGAGAGATATTGTAGAGCATATTTCTCAGTTATTGGTATGTCAGCATATTAAGGATGATATACATAAGTCTAATAAAATTTTACCACTATTACCCTTTATAAAATGAAAATTATAAAACATAACCACATATTTTTTAATCTGACTCCACAACATTCCTAAAGTATGTAATGATATTTTAGTTATAGTTTATTATCTTAAAAATCACTACATGTCATTTATGTCTAAGAATATTTCTATCTTGATTAAATTTCTACGATATAAATTAATGAAGTTGAATGATTTCCCAGAGTATTACATTCTATTATACTTGATTAGGATACAAGGTTTACATCAATGTTTAGGCATAGACCTTAGTATGTTTAGGATATGTAGTTATGTTTCAATATGGAAATCATAATAAGATAAATGTTTAGTCTAAGAAAAACATTAAAACCATGGAGAATATTTTAAGATATTTTTCTTTGGATTTCAAAGGATGTTGGAATCAAAAAATCCCACAAGTAATGTATTCTTACAATAATAATTATTAATAAATCATTAAGATAGATCCTTATGAATCCCTCTGTGTAAAAAAGTGTATAACTCCAACATTCATGGATGATGTTAGATAAATGAAGCTATTCGGACCTGATATAGCTAAGAAAATGTTATATTTTGTTTGATAAATTTAGTATCATATAAATGTAGCTTAGAGAAGATAGATGATTTATAATGACAATCATCAGTGGGATCTGGAATTTTAAGCATGTTAGATTTTTTTTTGAATTTACCCATAGAAAAAGGTATGAGATTTAAAAATAAGGGAATTTTAATCCCTATGTATACTGATCCTTTTAATATTAATGATTTATTTGGGACGATTAATTATCACTTGGCACTCCCACCAAACCTCTCTCAATTTCATGATTTGTTCTATGTATCTGTCTGGAAGAAGTAGACACTCAATCCTTCACACGAACTAAACCTAAAGGTTATTCTCCAAGATCATGATCCTTCTTATGAATAATTATCAAAAAACAATATCATAGATAAATCATTCTTTGGAACAAGGACAAATTTCTAGTTAATACTCTTTTGTGTAATCATAAATTTGAGGAATCTATATGGGAACTATAGGACATGATGAAGAATAAATATCCTCTTTTTTTGTTAATGTAAATTAATTTTGAGGGAATAATTCATTTTAATTGGGGAATAATGTAACACCATAATATTTCATATGAATTTTCATTGAAGTAAACTTTAATTATTAGATATCCATCATTACATGAAACATAGAGTCTATATGAATTATGATATAAAAATCCATTATAACCTAGCCGTTAAATTTTAATGTATTAATAGTAATAACCAATTTATGAAAAATATGTTTTATGGATTTAAATAATGAAAAATTATTTACTTATTTTTAATAAATAATTACTCAATTTTCTATAAAGTTAGTTTCTACTTTTAAAACATTTTTTCTTAAAAAAATTTATATCACATATTGGAGATGAATATTATAATTAATTTATATCATTTATTAGATATTTTCTTTTTGGTAAATGAACAGAATTTTTCAAATCATCAATTAAATAGTATCTTAGTTTGAATTTGTATTTTTATTTTTCTAAAAATATTTTTTTTCAGTGAATTATGAAAAATACCAATTCTTGCAAAAACATTCATTTCTTTTCAAGTGAACATATAATTTTATTTTTAATTATATATTAAATTAACCTAAGTCATATTTAATAATAAATTATCTTATTTATTACATATTAATCATCATTATACTTGATATTTTTATAAGTTAAATTTTTTTCATAAAAACACATTTTTTTTAAAATATATTACATGCACTATGTTTTATTATCTCAATAAATTAATTTGATATCATATATATTAATATTTTTAATGAAATTTATCTATTATATATTCAATATAATATTTTAATTTTATAAAATTAATTAAAAACCAAGTAATGGAAGTAAATTATGTTTTATGCTTAACAACTCATTTTTATAAAAATAATATTCATTACAATTTGTGCGCTTACTAAAAAAATTTTATCACATATATAAATGTAATATGGTAAAATGTATTTTATATTAAGAATTATAATAATTAATAAAATATAATAGATTCAACTAAAATTTTAGTCATAGTGGATAGTAAAATATTAAAAATTGTTACCATTGTTAAGGATAAAACTGTTTTACCAGGGGTTAAACTAAGATATACAGTTAGGAGTTCCACCCATACCTATCAATTTTTAATTGTTTGAATATATTTACAATTTATCTTATTCTAAAATTAAATTATTTTCTATTTGGATCTATTTTCCCATAAAATTGACCTTATATCATTGAAATATTTTATAAAATTATATGTACGCACATCCCCTAACTTATAAATGGGAATCTCTTCTCCTCCATTATTTACATAGTTTTATCTTTATAGATCAAACAATCACATCTCCAAAACCATCCTATATTCCTTCCCATCATCCTAAAACTTTATATATTCTCAAAATTCCAATATTTCAAGGATTAAAGTGTAATCCATATATGGTCTCTAAATGAATAGGAGGTTAGAGAGTTTATAATGCAATATAGCCTTGATTTAGGAGTTTTATGTTGTAGTATCATTTTTAATGGTATTTTATATGATTATATTTTATGATGAAGAAATTATATGATTTATCTCTCTATTTTTTTTACTTTTATTATCCTCATTTAAATTTTTAGAGATTAAAATTTTTTCCTTTCATTTTCCTCTCTTTATGTACTTAAGAGATAGAAAAAATGTTCAATGGAAAACTGACCTTGATTTTCAATTCGGTTGGGAATATTTTTTTTCTATGTCCACATTTTCATTAAAATTTATTGATAAATTTTTTTAAAATTATATAGATATTATTTATATTGATTTTTACTATATTTTACTATATTTACAAATTTGTAAAATGATATTTCTTATCATTTTCCAGATACGGAACATTGAATTTTACAAAAAAGGTGAAAGGAATATTTTTTTAATAGACACTGCATGAATGGATTTCCCTTGAAAGATGAACAAAACGTTTGATATCACAAATGACCACATTGTCTTTAAAAAACACATTTTAGGTGAACACACTCACTAAAATAGTACATATACATGCTTTTTCCCCTTTGTTTAACCAAATAAAACATTTACAATTATCATAAAACAAACCCGAGAGGTATAACCATGGTTTGCAAACAAAACCCATTTCAAAACCCTCATTCAAGACTAAAACCATACCAATAACAATCCAAAACATAATTTTCATCCCTAAAAAAATTTATTAAACCACCCCCTAGTGTTATAAAAATACCTCAAACAATACCACAAAAGGTACACATGAAAAACACATTTTTTCACAAATCACTTTCAAGAAGTACAACATGGTTTTACACATTAAATCCATTAAAAAAACCCCTTTTAAGTCCCACATGACATTAAGGAATTAACAAACCAGAATTTTAATCCCCTTTCAACACTAATAAATCACTTTCATATGTTATAAAATACACCCAAACATTTCCCCAAGAGCCACGCATGAAAAGCACCCAATTCCAAGCAAAAATAAAACTAAAAAATTAAACACTTAACCAAATCCATCAAAAACAGTTTTTTCACCACACACAATAGATTTAAAACATACTAAATTAATAAACCAAGCAAGCTAACTCATCATAAAATGTTTATACATGGAATCACCTACTTTTTGAGTCAAAACACTTTAATCTTGGTGTGAAACCTCAACCGCACCTCCTCCGCACCACAAGGAAGTGAAAATGAACCCTAAACCATAATATTTCACCAAAAATACCCCAAATAAAACCCTAGGTATGAACCCTAACTTCTAAACACTCTATAAAATCATAAAATAGGGAGGAAACCCTAAGGATAAGGAAGGAAATGAAGAGAGAAACACTTACCTGAATAAATCTTGAAGAAAATGACCAAAATACACCAATATTTGAATTTCAAAACAACCATAAATGAAAGTGAGGTTAGAATAAGGATGAGGAGTTCATGTAGGAACTATAATGGTAGAAAAAGAGTAAAAATAAAAGGATTTATGAAAGGATCAATTTACCTCTTCAAATCTGGGCGATTTGTGAAATCTAGAGAAGTTTTGCCCAAATTCATGATTCAATTGAGCTCCAAATTGAGAGAGGAGAGAATTGGGGTGCGCCTTGGGTAAGTGGGATCAGGTGAGAGTTGGAATCACCAAAAAACTAAAATATTAAATCAGATATTAAATAATTAAAATATATATTTAAAGTAGAAAATGGGATTTTGAGATGGCCCAACACCTTAATAAAAAACCCAAATCCATCATTATTATGGATTCATATGAGGTATAAATGGATATAGTGGTTTTAATATACCAGGGTATTCCAATTGGTAAGTTAAATGAGTGTAAAATGTTGAAAAATGAAGAATTTGTAAAAGAAAAAAAAATTATTTTTAAATCTGGAAATGGACTCACGATTTTACCTAAATTTTGAAAACCCACAATTTCCACCAAAATGCATGGAAAACCCCTATAACATATCAAGGATGGAAATTAAATGAAAAATGACTTTAAAATAAGTCATGTATGTGTCACAAGTTTTCTTGGAATGATGAATGTGAAGGAATATTCAATGAGTTGAAAAGGAGGATTATCACTGCCCTTGTGCACACACTACCCATAAGTGGAGAACTTTTCATAATATTTAGTGATACTTAAAAGAAGGTATCGGGCTGTGTGTTGATGAAAAATTATATCCATAGTCTATGATTCAAGGTATTTGAAAGTTCATGAACATAACTATCCAATGTATGATCTAGAGTTGGCTTCAGTTATCTTCTCTTTGAAAATATGGTGGCATTATCTTTTTGGGGAGAAGTGTGAAATATATACAGATCACAAAATTCTAAAATATATATTCACATAGAAAGATTTGAATATGCACCAACGAATATGGTTAGAGATAATAAAGGACTATGACTGATCAATTAACTACCATCCTGGTAAAGAGAATAAAGTGGTGGATGCTCTAGGTAGAAAGGATCCAGCAATTTTATCATTGATGAGAATCGAGAAGGATCCAATTTTCTTAGAATTGAAGAGGATAGACATGGGTATCAAAAAAAGGGAACAGCATTAATCCTTTCACAAATTATTTCTCAATCATATCTTCTTAAAAGGTTAAAGGATGCTAAAAATATGATGTGGGAATTTATAAGAAAGTGAAAACTATAATAAAAGGTAAATCCTAAGAGTTCAATGTTGATGAAGAAGGAATTTTGATATTTGGATCAAGACTATGTGTTCCATCAAATCATGAGTTAAGGTACTATTGGATGATCCACATATTTCAACATTCTCCATTCACCCAGGAAGCACAAAGATGTATCAAGATCTCTGAGATCACTATTTTTGGGACAACATGAAGAAGGAGATCGCTAAATATACATTAAAGTTCCTGGTATGTTAGCAGATGAAGTCTGAAAGGCATAAGTCTAAGGGGATTATGAAACAATTATCCATACCAACATGTAAATGGGAAAACATCACCATTGACTTTGTCACCAGACTTCTGAATAAATCCAAATGAAACAATTTTATCTGGGTTGTTGTAGATCATCTTACAAAGACTGGACACTTCATTTCGATTTGAGATGATTTCTCACTGGATCAACTTGCATTGATATACATCAGAGAATTGGTGAGACTTTATGGAGTACCTTTATCGATTGTGTCTGATCGAGATCCAAGATTCATCTCTAAGTTTTGGAAAAGTCTCCAATATGCTCTAAACACTGAGTTGAACTTTAGTATGTCTTATCACCCTCAAACTAATGTCCTGTCTGGTCGTACTATCCAAAAACTTAAGGATATTTTAATAGCATGTCCAAATGACTTCAAAGTAGGATGGTACCAATATCTTCCTCTTTTCTAGTTCTCTTACAATAGCAGTTTCCACTAGAGAATCCAAATAGATCCCTATGAATCTCTTTATGGGAAGAGGTACATAACACCTTCATGTTTGGATAAAATTGGGGAATGAAAACTTCTAGGTCCTAAAATGGTATAAGAAATGGTGTAAAAGGTTAAGACCATTCAGTAGTACATCATGGCTTCTCGGAGTCGATAGAAGAGTTATGCTGACAATCATCAATGAGACCTAGATTTTTATGTTGGATACATAGTATTCCTCCGCATATCTTCATGTATTAAAGTTATGATATTTTAGAAAAAGCTAAAGCTTAGTCTAATATACAACGGGCCCTTTGAGATCCTTGATCGCATCGAAGTAGTGGCTTATCAACGAGCACTCCCACTGAACCTATCTCAAGTACATGATGTATTCCATGTATCCCTATTGAGGAAGTACATATAAAACCCCTCACATGTACTCAATATATAGGTAGTACCATTGGATAATACCTTTACTATGAGAATCATCCAGTGAAGATCTTATATCTTTGAGAAAATTTTCTACGAAATAAGACAATCAACCTCGTAAAAGTGTTATGGAGAAACCACAAGTTTGAAGAAGCAACCTGGGAATTAGAGGAGGTGATGAATTAGAGTTACCCTCTTCTGTTTTAGTGTAATAAAAGAAAATTTTTAGGGTGATATTTCTTAAGGTGGGGAGATTGTAATGACCAGAACTATTATAAATAAAATTCCCCTTTTAATTTAATTAAATTTATTATTAAGTAAATATGGTTATATAAAACACATGCACTTATTTGGTTTAATTATATCCTATTAGATTTAATTGACCATTATGAATCATTTTTGTTGATAATATAGTTTTTGAATAGTGATTAAATTTTTTGTATAAATATAATGTTTTGACAAATCCAATTGACATAGACAAAAGAAATGATGGCCTCAACTAGTAGGATTGTACCCTGTAAATCTCATTTATCAAAGATTCCAAGGGAGATAGAATTTCTAAGATTTTACCTTGACCAATACCAATCTAAGATCCAATAACCTTGGCTTTATTGAAACCATTTATGGGAGAATTTCAAGCTCATCGAGATCATGGACCAAACCATGTTCGTCGAACCACCCCATAAAAGTCCCACCATCGAGCGCCTTACTCTCAGAGATTTTGTTGGTGTATTAAAGGGATATGTATAAATAAACTATAAATATGAGTATTTGCATTATTTTTTATAGAATAATTAATATATTTTCATCCTATTATTGTTACTCTGTAAATGATTTTTATTTTGATACAATAAAGCACAAATTGTATTTTTGGTTAATATTCAAATTAAATTAATGAATTAATGGATTAATGGATTTTAGAAATAAATAATATTTTAATGAAATATTATTATTAAATAATTTTTATCAAATATAAATGATCATATAATTTTTATGAATACAAATGTAATTTTTATTAGGGTTTGAGAACTGCTATTGTCAAAAACCCATCATTTTCTATAATTGTAATCCATTATTTTAAAACTTAAAATTCACATATTTATAAAATTATTTATATAAAATGAATATTATTTTTTGAATCATAATTTTGAAATTATATAATGGTGAAATTTTCATAATTTTCTGTGATAGACGAATTTTCAGGTAAAAATTAAATACCATATAAATATACTTTATGTTTTATGAAATCATAATGATGAAACTTATATGTAATAGTTAATATAAATGGTATCCACAACCAAATATATTTTTTCATTTAAAATAATTTCATTTTAAGTTTATTTTATTTATTTTATAAAGCCTTTGTGAATCCTCCAAAACTTATGACATATTTTAAGGTTTTAAAATCATTTCTTTAAGAATACAACTCACCTCCACATCACCAATAGAAATATTTTAATAAGTTAGTCCCTTTTAATTATAAGATATTTAAACCTCTGCCATTTTTTAGAAACCATGGTCAAAAACCATGATGTGGTTTGTGCTTTTGGATATTTTATTATATAGATTCCAAAACCTAAATAAAAAAATCTCCCTCCTTTCCTATATAAACCCACCCAATATATCATTTCATTTCACTCAAACTCCTTGTATCACATAAATAATCTTACCTCCACTCAATATATTCCTCCTAAGGTGACCCCAATCTCTCAATAAGTCTTTCCCAATCATTTAGTGTCACGCATTCAAGTAAGGGATCCTCACCTTCCTCTCCTTCTTTCAATTCAAAAACCTTCTTTGAAATTAGTCTGTATAATTTCAATTGGTTATATTTTAATTAATTTATTATAATTCCATTAATTTATATTTTATATTATTTTAATTATATACCATTTATACTCTCTCATTTTGACCCTTACCTAAGTCATTACTATGCTGAAATTTCAGAAGGGATTTTTCTCTTCTCATTTCTATTCAAGCACTTATTTTATGTTATGTCTCTTAAATTCCATTTGAATATTTTGAAATATATTCTTATATATTCTAATTACTGTAAATGTAATTTATAAATTATTATATCCCATTTCCCTCTCATTAATCCTCTCATGGTCCTTTTATGTACACCCATTACCATGCCGAAATATAGTTATGATTTTTTTCTCTATTCAAGTTTCTTCATTACTTTATGCCTTCAATTTCTAAATTTATAATGTTGGGATATGATTTTACATGTCCCTATTACTATCCATTTTATTTATATGTTATAATATACCTCTTTCTCTCTCATCAATCCATTTTTATGAATCTTTAAGTGACATCGTTATGCTGTTGAAATTTCACCGTGATTTTCCATGCCAAAATAATTGTGTAGTGAATACCATACCCATTTTTCTTTCAAGGGTATTCATCTTTATGCACATACTCTTATTTATTTGGTACTTACATGTATTTACTCCACATTTCTTGATCTTAGAATAAATTATCATGATTAATGAATCCATGTTGTGTGATCTATGTGGTACACTTAATCATGATAATGAAATGATTATGATGGGTGCACCCAGATAACGCTACAATACATTGGGTAATGTTGAGTATCATGATGCATCATGTTGGTACATGGAGTGAACTTGATTTTTTTTATGGTAATTTTTCCACCATGAGGTCTTGGTGGGTTTATCCTTGACCTAAGTTTATGATGTAATGTTTTAATTTTAAACTACATTTCCCATATTGCCTTTATTATTACCATGTTATATCATGTTTCATTATTCATGTTTGTCATCCCTACTATTTTTATGACCCATTTATATGCCTATTTTCTAACATGTATCATATTCTTCATGTTATTCCTATTTTATTACCTTACTGGGATTTATAGCTCACCCCTTTATTTTGTTTATCCCTAGGTTATCCCATGCAATTTTATGTTCGTTGGAATATAATTATCATGTCAAGGAAGTGTTCAATAATGTTTTGTATGCCATGTTATAAGTTGTTATGTAATGTACCTAATTCCCAAATACATTATACTTCTCGATATTTTGGGTTGTATTAAGTATACTTTTATATAATAAAACATGAATTAATTTATAATAAAGAGCAGGGTTGTTATAACCTTAGTTTTACATTTTTTAATAGATTTTTATGCATTTTATTTCTGTACAAATATTTTAATTTTAATATATTAGTCTTCTTATCCATATCTCTTTATTCTATTTCTTTTATTTTATGTGTTATCCCACCATATTATCTTCTTAACTCCGCTAAAAATGGATAACCAACCTCAGCATTTGTTCAAGGGAAGGAATGGTGCTTTGATTGAGTTTTATTGTGCTTCATTTTTAATCTCTTTATTCAATTTTGTAAATTTAAGTGGTGGTTAAAAATATTGCGGTGATCATTCACACCATTTTCTCTATCATTGAGTTCTTATTCTCATTTATCAATCATATTTCCCTTCTCTATTTGTTTCATGCATTTAGTGGAGCATGGTATGAGTAGTGATGGTCAATGAAGAGGTCTCCTAGCTAAAGTTCGGAAGAGTATTGCCCTGTATTTAAAGGTCTCGGTATGGGGTGATGATATTTCAAATGAGAAGGTGAGATGTGATAGGTCTTGATCACCTAATTGAATTGAATATTGAGAACCATTTTGAACAATTATTTAAATCACTACAACCACCCAAAAATAATTGACTTCCTTATTTTTGTTTAAATTCATTTTTTATTGCATTAAATTTATATATATATATATTGAATTTAAATACCCGCCCCATTTATATTATTTTAGTATTTTTATATTAGTTGGAATTTATAATAATGATAATAGATAATTTAGTGTGTGTAGGAAGCCTCTATGAGATCATCCCTAGTTTCTGATACTATGGTACAATATTAGGAAAATAAGAATTTAATTGGTTGAGAATCCAAAAAAAATCCCCACACATCAATTTAGTGTTGTTTTTTAAGAGGCTAAGTGTATACGCACACTATTTTTCATAAAAAATTTATCAATTAATAAAATAAAATAAAAGAGATTCATTTCATATCTTTATTTCCTTATGTCTAGTTATTTTTCATATGCATGACCTAGTACTAAATTTTATAGCATATAAGATACAAGGAAGATTCAAATGGAACAAGATGCAATGATGATTCAAGAGAATTTTAAAATTATCAAAAAAGAAATAAATTTGGTAACGTCGTTAGTCACCGAAGTTGAAGAAGTTAAAGTTATATCAATGTAATAGAAATAACAAAAAGATGAAGAGAATTAAAAGTTTTTTTCACCTAAATTTGAGGTTGAAGAACCCTAGGGTGACTTGAATATGCAACTTGAAGATCCAGTCATCTCTCTTTGTCCATTACTTGAAGATGTTCCTAGAGATTTCATTTCAGCTTATACAACTGTGGGAGAATAATATGATTTTAAAGAAAATTGATTATATTTTATTGAATCTAAAAGGGTAAATGATTCTCCCATCTTTGTAAATTATAAATCAGATCATATGTACCTCTCTCTTTATTTAGAATATGATAATGATTCACCTAATGAGAATGAGTTTCCAATGGTCTTTCCAGAAGAGATCAATTTCCAAGCTGACTTACTTGAAAGGTAATTTTTTATATTGTTCAACACGTTTTAATCTTCCTCAGGAAAAACTATTTCTTGACTTCTCGTTTTCTAAAATTTATGATATGGCACAAATGGAGCAGGTCTTGGACATGGATGTTAAGGAAGAAGTCATTAAAGTAGTGGTTGAAAAAGAAGTGCTATATAATCTTGTGGAAATGTGACTACCTCCTATATAACAAATTCTATACCACATGGAGGATAAAACCATGATAATAAATAGGAAGGAACCCTATCTTATTTTTCCTACCACTATGGACCTTAAATTATATCATTAGTATTTCTTTGGAGTTGGGAATTTTCTTATCTTATTTTGGATTCTCCATTATTAGTGTCTACTCATAGAAGCTCAGAAAAGCTGCATGTGGTGTTTTATCTAAAAGAAAATTTATCTACCTTCATATTGGGGTTAAACCACTGCAATTGCTTAAATTGGGGTAGTAAAAACCTAACAACCAATTGGGGGTCAAACCTAGAATTATGCATTTTCTTTCCCCTCTATCTTTATTTTTATTTATTTTTATCATATTTTTTCCTTTATTTATTTTAGGTATAAATTGGTTGGAGTTAAAAGGTTAACTCAAGGATATCAAATAAAAATAAATCAGGTTGTTTATTTCCTTTTATTTATTTATTTTTCTGCCTATTTAAAATTCTATATGCGAAGATTTATTTATCTAATTTGAACTAAATATAGGGTGGTAAATGGAATAAGTGTGGGGGGATATCAGTTTATTTTTATTAATTTTGTGTGTACTTCCATTTTTCTTTTTCTTTTTTTCTTTTTCTGAATTTTTCATATTTTACTTTTCATTTTTGATGTGTTTTTTATGATTATTGAGCCGAATTAAATGCTTTGGAAAATTCAAAAAATCTTGGTATTTTTAGAAAATTGATTGATTTGAATTTTTGAGGAATTAAATGATTTATGAATGGATTTTATTTCATAATTTCCAACCTTTTCATTTGATGGATTTTGATTGGTTATGAAACTCATGTGCACTAGCGTTGTCCAAATTTAAAATAGTATCCAACCCAAGAAGTTTCAAAACCATTTTGACATATTATTTACATTTAATTTTTTCTTCAGAGTCTTGAGATATGTTTTTTGGTCCAAAAATTGTTGTTTTAATATTTTTCAAAGTTGTTGAGTTCATGGAATGTGTCGAGTATGATTGAGGCACCACTTTGAAATCCCTTTTTATGTTTAACTCTCATTATGGCCTACCTTTATATCTAAAATTTATAAAGCCCTTATAATCCATGAAATACTATGTTATTCAAACACATTAAATTCCATTTATCCCTTTCCAACCTGATCTATAAGTTAAATGCATGATTATTGTTGAAATCAAGTGTGGGGGAAGATGGGTTATATTTTTCTGATTTGAAGAAATTGTTTGAGATGAATTGAAAGTGTTTCCATATTTATTACTAATTTGGTGGAAGAAATTTCATGATGGAAAGATGTATGGGTGTCCCAAATATCATTACAATTTTTGTTGAGGAGTTTACCAATATTTTATGATCAAAATCTACCTCTCTTTTTCCTCTAAAATATGATTCTGAAGAGAAATTACAAATATGAATTCAAGATGAAACAATGCTACAAATGGGGAAAGAGGGAATAAATTTATCATTGATGTCGATATTCCATGTTCAAACTTACCAAAGAGATCAATAGGTGTTTGGAGGTGATTAATTTTCGAGCTGATTTAGGATCACACCATTCCTAATCAAAAAAAATTTTATGTATTTAATTAACTTTAGAGCTTAACCCTCCTCATTCTGCCTCTGATTTTTTATATTTAAAATCTCCCCAAAATCCTCCTCAGAAAAAACCATTAAAAATTCCTCATTATTTGAAAATATTTTACTCTATGAAGTGGAGATATTAGTAGGACAACATGCCTATAGAGATCACATATGTTCTTGGGAATGATAATAACTTCACATTAAAAATCCTTGAATGAAAAGAGAAATATTTTTCTAGGGATGTAGGTATGATTTATACATTAGAATTAACATTATATTAAATATATTTTAATTATTTTTCAGGATTTGGGGAAATTTTATTCATTTAGTAGGTATGATATTTTCTTAGATGTGATAATTGATTTGTGTTGTCATTTATACTTGGGAAAGTTTGTTTTGAACTTGGTATTAAATGATTTCCTAGGAGTGAAATTGTTAAGTGTGGTGGGGTGATGAAGCTAATATTTTCATAAATTTTATATTTCAATTCAATTTTTATAATCCCACCATAGTGTTATTTTAGGGAAAATTGTCACTTTTTTAGGTTTTGGAAGTTATTTGAGATTAATTGCAAAAATGAACTATTTTTGGATTTTAACTATTTTTATTTTCTTCACTATTTTGGCCATAACTTTTTTTAAACTTAATAAAAGTTTGAAATTTATTTTTTTATTATTCCATACATATTATTATTCATTTCATTAAACTATACCTAAATCTCAATCCATCATTTGAAGGCCCAAAACAAGCTCCCAATTCAGGCTTCAAAATCTGTGCATAGATCTGGATACTTTTAAATATGAGATTATATCTCAAACAGTGTCACCCAAATGGATCTAAAATTTCACATGGAGGTAGAAAACATATGGGTTAACAACATCATTATTTATTTCTATAGCTTAATATACCTCTTTCAAGGTCATATATTCCTAGGTAGTCAGATCCTTAGAATTTGAATAGTCACCTAGACATAATAAAATTCTCATAGTACAATAGTCATAACTACTACATCCAACTTCAAATTATGATTAAATTTTCATAGTTATATGATAAATACATATCCAAACAACTTTCAATAAGAGACCATGTCCATATTCTGTCATTTATTAGGTTTAACATGCATGAAATTCTGGAGAACAAAATTGAAGGTGAAATTTTTACCCCCGCTCCCTATAAAAATGTTTATCCTCTTCATTTCAAAGGGTTGGAAACATGAGGGTAACCATATTTTGTAATTTTTTAGTAGATTTTTAGGAATTTATTTTTTTTAATAGTATTATACTTTTAATATATTAGTCTTCTCCTTCATATCTCTTTCTTTTATTTCTTTTAGTTTAGGTGTTCTCTCACCGTATTCCCTTCTAAACTCCACTAAAAATGGAGAACTAATATCAGAATTTGTTTGAGGGAGATAATGGTGGTTTGATTGAGTTTATAGTGCTTTATTTTTAATCTATTTATTCAATTTTATGAATTTAAGTGGTGGTTAAATTTATTACAGTGAATGGTCGTCCCTTTTTCTCTACCATCGAGTTTTTCTTCTCATTTATCAACCATCCTTCCCTTCTCTGTTTCTGTCATGTATATGGTGGAGCATGGAATGAGTAGTGATGGTCAGTTAAGAGGTATCATAGATAACATTTAGAATAATATTTCCCCATATGCATAGGTCTCAGTATTGGGTGATGACATTTCAAATGATAAGGTGAGGTGTGATAGGTATTGATCGCCTCATTGAATTGAATATCGAGAACCATTTTGAACAATGATTTAAATCATAGAAACCTCCCAAGAACAATTGTATTATTTTTATTTAACTTCCTTATGTATTTCATTTAATTTTTATAAATATATTTATATTTATATTTAATGAATTTAAAACCCCTGACCCATTTATATTAGTTTAGTAGTTTTATATTAGTAAGAATTTATAATAGTGACTATTGGAAATTCAGTGCGTGTAAGCTGCCTCCACAAGATCGTGTAACACCCGAGACTTTTATGTTATATAAATCATCAAAGGAATCTTTTTCTACACAACACTTTCTTGTCTTGCTTTACACGAAATCGCATCCTTCCTCGATAGCTTGCGTCGTACGCAATACCGAGTTTCACTAAACAACGATATGCTATTAAAATATTATTAAAACTAGCCGTTATGAATAGTAATAACAACTTTTTGAAATTTTATAAATTTTATTTTTCAAAATGGACTTCATTTTTGGATTTGGAATATTGAAATTAGCCTAGGGTGAAATTTTGGTATTTTTCTGAAAACTTTCAATTTTTGATGAATAGTGAAACCACTAAGTGGTAGTTAAAAAATTGAATTTTTCATAAAAATTAATTTTACCGCTTCTGTGAGTGGAATTTCGAAAATCCTAGAGACACGGTTAATATCAAGGACTAAAATGTGGTTCAATGAGATGAAAATAATTTTTGGTGAATAGTAACTTTTTACTTTTTTTTACCACGGTTAAAAGTAAATAGGGTAATTAAGGGTAAAGATGATATTATTATTACCCTAACACATGTCCTAATTCTATTGGACAAGTTTAATTCGACCAAAAACAAACTTAGGAATAAAATATGACCATTTAGGCCCACTTGGATTAGATTAGGACATTTCTTATTAATTTATTTAAAGAAGGGTTAAAATAGTTAAAATCAAAGTTTAATAAGTAAATAATTTTTAATATAAGGTCATACATAAGATAAATTCGACTATAAATATTAATTAGAAATCTAAAACTATTTCCTACATAATAATATTTTATTTTTAATTTTTAGACATTAAATAATTTAATTTATTTATGACACAAAGATGATGCAGTAATTATCTTATTAATGAAATATTGACATAATTAATGTTATAAACACAAAAATAAATGTAATTTGAGACTTTTTATGAATTACAATAATTTTCTAGGTTAATATGACATGTTATTATTGATTTAATTAACTTGTTTCGAATTAATAATTCTGTTATGATTTTCACAAAAATCAATTACTAAATAGTGTCAAAATTGACATAAAATAGTTTTTAAAACAAATATTATATTAGTAATTGTTATTTTATTTCTAAAAATATAATGTTAGGCCAAATGACTTAGATAAGGTTATATATATTAATAATAAACAACTTGGGGTTCGTTTGGCTGCTTATAATAAGTTTATTAACCTTATAGTATAAGAAAACAAGAAGACACGGTAAAAGTTAAATTATCTAACTTAAAGTTAAATCTAAATGATAAGGTTAAAATTGATACCTAAACTTGTCTAAATTGAATTGGATGAAAGGATTTCGAACCATCCCCACATTATCCTCGAAATAAATCAATTTGGAGCTATTTAAAACCAAACTTGACTTTATAATAAAATAATATTTTTAGTTATTCCAAAGGTGCCCCTCTCCTCCCTTATAAAAGGGCACCTCCTCCCCCTCTTCCTCACACCACTTTGAGCCTTAAAGCTCGGCCAACCCCTGCCAATTCCTCCTCTCCACTTCCCTAGAGACATCCTAGAGGTTCTGGTCTTCTTCAAAGACCCATTTTAGTTCCCTAAAAGGAGGTCTCAAAGAAGCACTTCAAAGAAGAGGTAATGTCCGTTACCGATTCTTTCACCTTTATTTCTTCTTCCACTTCTTCTTCTTTAGTTGTTTCATTATGAAGTAATAACATCAGTATCACTCATATACTGATATGTTATTATAAGTATGAAACAACCCTATTTCACCATCTATCCATCCTACGGAAAAAGAAATCACCACGCGTGCGTACGTACGGAATACCGTCTCCACGCCGTGGTGTAATCTATTTTCCACCACCACCTTACTTGGATGGGTATAATGGTGTAAATAATGACTATATATGACTATTATAAAGTGATACTGATTCTGAAATAGTATACATACACTCCAATACAATTCCACGATCCTAGGAACGATATCATCACTCGTGCGTACGTACGGAATACCGTCTCCACGATGTGATGTGACTCATTCTACATGATCTTCATTTCATAATGATTATATAAATGAATTTAATGAATGAATATGATATATATTACACTAATACCATTCTGGAAATGAGTTATCTATAACCTAAAGAGAATAATAAGAATTTATTCGACAAGACACGCATAAGAACAAAAAGTTATAAACACCCGAATAACAAGTAGCAATGAAATATTACTACTAAGAAGCTAAGAATATGACCATATATGATATCATAAAAATAAGTATGATTCTGGAATAAGTCAATAACATTATTTAAATCATTATACAGGAGGTTCGGACACTTACGAAGCAAAACGGACCTAAGGTAAGGGAAATATCACAATCTCATTTTTATCCGAGATTGTTTATACTTTGGTATTTACTGGGGTGTATTTTATAATCCACATCCATGTTTCCTAAAAATGTAATATTTATATACTTCTAAAATATTTTATATCCAATTTTACCCTTTGTTGAGTTTTTAGTAAAAGATATGAAAGGAATCTTTTGTCGTTTTTCGTACAAGGTACTTTTTGACTTTTTCGACAAAAGTATGAGAAGAATGTTTTTTTTAACTTATACGGAATGAATGGATTTTTAAAACATTATTTCCAAGAAGCTTCCTTTACAAGTTTTCAAGTTTATTTTTAATCAACTTCTTTTAGTTTAAAATTGTATGACATGTTAAGAAAGGAAAAAAAATTTGAATAAGAAAGGATATTTTCCTCAAGAATGGAGTTCAAGTGTTTTATCAAAATTATTTTCCATCTAAGATAAAATAGGGTTATGTTTCTATCCCTATTATTACATTGATTTGATAATGTTGTGATGGTATTATTTTTATGAATTCCTTTATCTTATATGAATTTTTTTATGATGTCATGTTGTTTAAGAATCCCATTTTTATTACATGGGTTATGCTATGATGTATGGTTTATGATTTTGTGGCACACATAAGAATGGTATCATTATGAGATGGGTGGGACCTATATCTCCCTCCAATTCATTGGGTAAAGATTTTATATCTCATGAGATATACATGGCTGGAATGGTAGGTTATACTGGTTCAGTGAAACAGTACTGAAACAAGGGTGACTCGGTTCAGAAAGGGACTTTGTCCACTAAGATAGTCTTGCCAATGAGTCTTGACTAACAAGAAATGATTATCTATGATTATGTGTGTATGCCACAAAGTTTCATGTTTTAAGTTATAATTATTGTGATTACATTTCACTGCCATGATTTATCCCATGTTATGAAATTATGATCTCTTTTGCAGGTTAAGATTTCCAAAAGTTATGTGCTTATGTATACGATGTGATTGATTTTTCTTTTGTTTACCCTTACTGAGAATTTGAGCTCACCCTTTTGTATGTTTTATTTCCCCAGGTCAGGAAGAAGGTTATTAAGTAGAATATGCCAAAAAGGGACTCTAGATATGATGAAATAAATGGGAGGCAAAGTAGATTCTTTATGAACCAGTTGTTTATGTTTCCCAATTTCTAAAGACACTATACCTATACGGTCCTTTCTTGGTTTTGTTATATGTTTTAATAAGTGTGCTTCAATTCTGAAGTAATAACAATGTATGTAAAGTATGGGTCGTTATAGTTGGTATCAGAGGAAAGGTATAGTCAACCTTTGGAAACTAGGATGTGAAAGCCTTAGTAAGAACCCTAAGGATAAGTCTAAGAATAGAACACAATCTTAGTGTTTTAGAAATGGCCATGAATAACCTAGGATAAGACCTTAAGTGTGAAATTTTATTCTTGAGTATGTGGTTTTCCTATTATAATTAGTGTTGCTCACACTATTCTTCTTGGTTTTAGTCAATGGCTGGAACCCGAAGGAATCGTGTTAATGCGGAATATGACGGGCAATGCAATGATTGTCCCCCTAAGCAACCAAACGTTATGGGAGCTGGAATTCAAAATCTTGTAGCCATGCTCACACAACTTTCTCAAGCTATGAATCATGCAAGACTTCCAAACGAGCAAAGGAAGGAGAAACATTCTGTTGAATCCTTCATGAGGCAGCGTCCACCTTCTTTCAGTGGGTCTACTGATCCATTAGTTGTTGAACAATGGATTAGTACTACTGAAAAGATATTTTCAGTTCTTCAATGTTCTAAACATGATAAAGTCATCCTAGCAGTGTATCGTTTGGAAGGAGATGCTGATCAATGGTTGAATCTTATTAAGAATACGAGGCAAAGAGATGAAATTGAGTCCATGGAATGGGACGAGTTCAAGAACTTATTTTTCAATAAGTACTTCCCTCGTATTATCCGAAAAAAGATGGAGAAAGAGTTTCTTGAACTGAAGCAAAAGGATAATGAATCTGTTGGTACCTACGAAGAAAATTTTACAAGACTTTCAAGGTACGCTTCTGGTATTATTATCCAACCTGAGAGTAAGATCGATCTATTCTTTAGTGGCTTAAAACCAAGTCTTCGAAGGGCCTTAGCCATAAGGGACTTCAATAGCTATGAGGAAATCGTTCGATGTGCTCTCAAAGTTGAGATGGAAATCGGAGTAACCCATCAGTCATATGGGTTTGATAAGAAGAGGAAAATGGAATTCAAAGGAAAATCTAAAGAGCCCACTGAAAAGAAGATGAGCTTTCCCTTATGCTCAAAGTGTGGAAAGAAACATGGAGGGATTTGTCTTAAAGGGACAAGTAAATGTTTCAAATGTGGAAAGGAAGGTCATCGGGCATTTGAATGCCGCGATGATGGGAAGAAGATGTCTAATAATGCAAACAAAGGAAGGGATACGCAGAATGAACCTACTACACTTCAATGTTTCAAGTGCAAGGATATGGGTCATTATGCCAATAAATGCCCTAATCCAAGGGTTGATGATGATGGTTGACGTCAACAAACTCTTAAGGCTAAAGAAAAAGTAAATTCACATGCAATTTCTATCAGCGATGTGGAGTACGATAACGATGTGGTGAAAGGTACACTTACCATCCACTCTAAAGTAGAAAATGTTATATTTGATTCTGAATCCACCCACTCTTTTATTTCTGAAGAATTTTCTAAGGTTATCACCGTATTACCTCAACAATTAGATGTTGAGTTATCTGTGACAACACCTAATGGCACAACAGTCGCATCAAAAGTTTATAATTCTTCTCTGATCGAAGTTTGTGGGAAAGTGCTTCCCGCAAATCTTGTGGTCCTTCCTATAGTGGAATTTGATGTGATTCTTGGCATGGATTGGATTTCTCTACATGGAGCTCATATCAATTTCCAAAGAAGGGAAGTCACATTTCATATTCCAGATCAATCTATGATCATCTATCGATGCAAGGATGAACATAACCTTCCAGTGGAAATTTTTTCCATTTTATGGGTATTGATTCCACTAAATGAAGGTTATTTATCTCAAATGGTTGGTGAGAAACTCACGATTAAGAATATGCCCATTGTACGGGAGTTTGATGATGTCTTTCCGGAGGAATTACCGGGTCTTCCACCAAATCGTGAAGTTGAGTTTTCAATAGAACTCGTACCGGGTGCTTTGCCTATTTCAAAGACACCTTATAGAATGGCCCCAATTGAGTTGTAGGAATTGAAGAAGCAACTCCAAGAGAATCTTGATAAGGGATTCATACGCCCTAGTGCATCACCTTGGGGAGCACCTGTTCTATTTGTTAAGAAGAAAGATGGATCAATGAGACTCTGCATTGATTATCGAGAACTTAACAAGATCACTATCAAGAACAAATATCCTCTCCCGCACATTGATGACCTATTTGACCAACTACGCGGAGCTCAATACTTTTCCAAGATTGATCTTCATTCAGGGTATCATCAATTAAGGTTCAAAAGGGAGGATATACCAAAGACGGCTTTCCGTACAAGGTATGGAAACTATGAATTTATAGTGATGACATTTGGTCTTACTAATGCCCCTGCTATCTTCATGGATCTAATGAATAGAGTCTTTAGAGACTATCTTGATCAATTTGTGGTAGTCTTTATAGATGATATTCTTGTCTATTCAAAGAGAAAGGAAGAGCATGAAGATCACTTGAGAATTATATTGAAGACCCTGAGAAAGGAGAAGCTTTATGCCAAATTTACCAAGTGTGAATTTTGGCTTCAAAAAGTTGCATTTTTGGGTCACATAATCTCAAAAGAGGGGATATCTGTAGATCCAGCAAAAATAGAGGTTATCGAAAGATGGTCGAGACCAACAACAGTAACTGAGATCCGAAGTTTTCTTGGTTTGGCTGGATATTATTGACGTTTTGTGAAAGATTTTTCACGATTATCTAATCCACTCACCAAGTTGACTCGGAAAGGAGTTAAGTTTGTTTCGACGGAGGAATGTGAAGAGAATTTCAAGGAGTTGAAAATAAGGTTATCCAGTGTACCTGTGCTCACACTGCCCTGTAGTGGAGAAAGGTTTGTGATCTACAGTGATGCATCCAAGAAGGGATTGGGGTGTGTTCTTATGCAAAATGATATGGTGATAGCTTATGCCTCACGACAGTTGAAAATCCATGAGCAAAATTACCCAACACATGATTTGGAGTTAGCTGCAGTAATCTTTGCATTAAATATTTGGAGGCATTATCTTTATGGTGAAAGGTGTGATATTTATACTGATCATAACAGTTTAAAGTATATTTTCACACAAAAGGAGATGAATATGCGCCAAAGAAGATGGTTGGAGCTGATTAAGGATTACGACTGCTCAATCCATTACCACCCTGGGAAAGCAAACAAGGTGGCAGATGCATTAAGTCGACAAGACCATGCTAGTTTATCCATGATGAGGATCACAAAAGATCCAATATTTATGGATTTACAAAGGATGGATCTTGGAATTATAATGGAAGGGGAAAATCTTATCTTTCTCAAATGAATGTTCAACCATCTATACATGTGAAGATTAAAGAGGCACAGAAATAAGATGTCGAGTTACAAAAAAAGGTGAGAAATGTTCCTGAATTCAACCTTGATTGTGATGGGATAATAAAGTTCAGGAATCGGGTTTGTGTTCCTCCCATCCCTGAATTAAAGGAGCTACTGGATGAGGCTCATAGTTCTTCATTCTCTATTCATCCTGGAAGCACGAAGATGTATAGGGACCTGAAAGAGTACTTCTGGTGGGATGGAATGAAAAGAGATGTTGCTGAATATGTCTCTCGATGCTTGGTTTGTCAGCAAGTTAAAGCTGAGAGATAGAAGTCTAAAGGGATTTTACAACCATTACCCATACCCGAATGGAAATGGGAAAACATCACTATGGACTTTGTCACAGGACTTCCTAAAACATCCAAAGGCAATAATGTTATCTGGGTCATAGTTGATCGTCTTACCAAGTCTGCACATTTCATTGCTATTAGAGAGGATTTCTCTCTGGATCAGCTTTCCAGGATATATGTAAAGGAAGTGGTAAGATTGCATGGAGTACCACTTTCTATTATATCTGATCGGGATCTGAGATTTACCTCAAAGTTCTGGAGAAGTCTTCAGCATACTCTGGATACAGAGTTGAGTTTCAGCACTGCTTATCATCCTCAGACAGACGGTCAGTCTGAGAGAAGAATTCAAACCCTAGAAGATATGTTGAGAGCTTGCTCTATGGATTTCAAAGGTGGTTGGGATCAACACCTACCTTTGGTGTAATTTTCTTATAATAATAGATTTCACTCCAGTATTCAGATGGCTCCTTATGAATCTCTCTATGGAAAGAAATGCAGGACTCCAACTTGCTGGGATGAAGTTGGGGAAAGAAAGCTATTAGGACCTGATCTCGTTGATGAAATGGCAGAAAAGGTAAGATCTATTCAACAACACATAAGAGCAGATCAGAGTCGACAGAAAAGTTATGCCGACAACCGAAGTAAAGACCTAGAGTTTGAAGTGGGTGATAAATTGTTCTTACGAATATCTCCCTGGAAGAGGGTCATGAGATTTGGAAAGAAGGGGAAGTTGAGCCCTAGATATATCGGTCCTTTTGAAATACTAGATCGTGTTGGGAAGGTAGCTTACCGATTGGCGCTTCCACCAAATCTCTCTCAAGTTCACGATGTGTTCCATGTATCTCTCCTGAGAAAGTACATACCTGATCCTTCACATGTACTCAGCTCAGAAGTTGTACCGCTGGAGCAAGATCTTTCTTATGAAGAACAACCAATAGAAATTCTGGATCGTAGCGAAAAAGTACTACGAAACAAGACCACTCGATTGGTGAAAGTTTTATGGAGGAACCACCAATTAGAAAAAGCTACATGGGAGCTCGAGGATATGATGAGGGAGAGGTATCCTCATCTGTTTGTTACAAAGTAACGAATTTCGAGGGCGAAATTCATTTTAAGGGGGGTAGAATGTAACACCCGAGACTTTTATGTTATATAAATCATCAAAGGAATCTTTTTCTACACAACACTTTCTTGGCTTGCTTTACACGAAATTGTGTCCTTCCTCGATAGCTTGCGTCGTACGCAATACCGAGTTTCACTAAACAACGATATGCTATTAAAATATTATTAAAACTAGCCGTTATGAATAGTAATAACCACTTTTTGAAATTTTATAAATTTTATTTTTCAAAATGGACTTCATTTTTGGATTCGGAATATCGAAATTATCCTAGGGTGAAATTTTGGTATTTTTCTGAAAACTTTCAATTTTTGATGAATAGTGAAACCACTAAGTGGTAGTTAAAAAACTGAATTTTTCATAAAACTTAATTTTACCGCTTCTGTGAGTGGAATTTCGAAAATCCGAGAGACACGGTTAATATCAAGGACTAAAATGTGGTTCAATGAGATGAAAATAATTTTTGGTGAATAGTAACTTTTTACTTTTTTTTACCACCGTTAAAAGTAAATAGGGTAATTAAGGGTAAAGATGATATTATTATTACCCTAACACATGTCCTAATTCTATTGGACAAGTTTAATTCGACCAAAAACAAACTTAGTAATAAAATATGACCATTTAGGCCCACTTGGATTAGATTAGGACATTTGTTATTAATTTATTTAAAGAAGGGTTAAAATAGTTAAAATCAAAGTTTAATAAGTAAATAATTTTTAATATAAGGTTATACATAAGATAAATTCGACTATAAATATTCATTAGAAATCTAAAACGATTTCCTACATAAGGATATTTTATTTGTAATTTTTAGACATTAAATAATTTAATTTATTTATGACACAAAGATGATGCAGTAATTATCTTATTAATGAAATATTGACATAATTAATGTTATAAACACCAAAATAAATGTAATTTGAGAATTTTTATGAATTCCACTAATTTTCTAGGTTAATATGACATGTTAATTAAATTGTTTCGGATTAATAATTCTGTTATGATTTTCACAAAAATCAATTACTAAATAGTGTCAAAATTGACATAAAATAGTTTTTAAAACAAATATTATATTAGTAATTGTTATTTTATTTCTAAAAATCTAAGGTTCGGCCAAATGACTTAGATAAGGTTATATATATTAATAATAAACAACTTGGGGTTCATTTGGCTGCTTATAATAAGTTTATTAACCTTATAGTATAAGAAAACAAGAAGACACGGTAAAAGTTAAATTATCTAACTTAAAGTTAAATCTAAATGATAAGGTTAAAATTGATACCTAAACTTGTCTAAATTCTATTGGATGAGAGGATTTCGACCCATATCCACCTTAGCCTCGAAATAAATCAATTTTGAGCTATTTAAAACTGAACTTGACTTTATAATAAAATAATATTTTTAGTTATTCCAAAGGTGCCCCTCTCCTCCCTTATAAAAGGGCACATCCTACCCCTCTTCCTCACACCACTTTGAGCCTTCAATCTCATCCAACCCCTGCCAATTCCTCCTCTACACTTCCCTAGAGACATCCTAGAGGTTCTAGTCTTCTTCAAAGACCCATTTTAGTACCCTAAAAGGAGGTCTCAAAGAAGCACTTCAAAGAAGAGGTAATGCCCGTTACCGATTCTTTCATCTTTATTTCTTCTTCCACTTATTCTTCTTTAGTTGTTTCATTATTAAGTAATAGCATCAGTATCACTCATATACTGATATGTTATTATAATTATGAAACAACCCTATTTCACCATCTATCCATCTTACGGAAAAAGAAATCACCGCGCGTGCGTACGTACGGAATACCGTCTCCACGCCGTGGTGTAATCTATTTTCCACCACCACCTTACTTGGATGGGTATAATGCTGTAAATAATGACTATATATGACTATTATAAAGTGATACTGATTCTTAAATAGTATACATACACTCCAATACAATTCCACGATCATAGGAACGATATCATCACTCGTGCGTACGTACGGAATAACGTCTCCACGATGTGATGCGACTCATTCTACATGATCTTCATTTCATAATGATTATATAAATGAATTGAATGAATGAATATGATATATATTACACTAATACCATTCTGGAAATGAGGTATCTATAACCTAAATAGAAGAATAAGAATTTATTCGACAAGACACGCATAATAACAAAAAGTTATAAACACCCGAATAACAAGTAGCAATGAAATATTACTACTAAGAAGCTAAGAATATGACCATATATGATATCATAAAAATAAGTATGATTCTGGAATAAGTCAATAACATTATTTAAATCATTATACAGGAGGTTCGGACACTTACGAAGCAAAACGGACCTAAGGTAAGGGAAATATCACCATCTCATTTTTATCCGAGATTGTTTATACTTTGGTATTTACTGGGGTGTATTTTATCATCCACATCCATGTTTCCTCAACATGTAATATTTATATCCTTCTACAATATTTTATATCCAATTTTACCCTTTGTTGAGTTTTTAGTAAAAGATATGAATGGAATCTTTTGTCGTTTTTTGTACGAGATACTTTTTGACTTTTTCGACAAAAGTACAAGAAGAATGTTTTTTTTAACTTATACAGAATGAATGGATTTTTAAAAAATTATTTCCAAGAAGCTTCCTTTACAATTTTTCAAGTTTATTTTTAATAAACTTCTTTTAGTTTAAAATTGTATGACATGTTAAGAAAGGAAAAATGTTTTTGAAGAAGAAAGGATATTTTCCTCAAGAATGGAGTTCAAGTGTTTTATCAAAATTATTTTCCATCTAAGATAAAATAGGGTTCTGTTTCTATCCCTATTATTACATTGATTTGATAATGTTGTGATGGAATTATTTTTATGAATTTTTTTATCTTATATGAATTGTTTTATGATGTCATGTTGTTTAAGAATCCCATTTTTATTACATGGGTTATGCTATGATGTATGGTTTATGATTTTGTGGCACGCATAAGAATGGTATCATTATGAGATGGGTGGGACCTATATCTCCCTCCAATGCATTGGGTAAAGATTATATATCTCATGAGATAGACATGGCTGGAACGGTAGGTTATACCGGTTCAGTGAAACAGGACTGAAACGAGGGTGACTCGGTTCAGAAAGGGACTTTGTCCACTAAGATAGTCTTGCCAATGAGTCTTGACTAACAATAAATGATTCTCTATGATTATGTGTGTATGCCACAAAGTTTCATGTTTTAGGTTATGATTATTGTGATTACATTTCACTGCCATGATTTATCCCATGTTATGAAATTATGATCTCTTTTGCATGTTAAGATTTCCAAAAGTTATGTGCTTATGTATACGATGTGATTGATTTTTCTTTTGTTTACCCTTACTGAGCATTTGAGCTCACCCTTTTGTATGTTTTATTTCCCTAGGTCAGGAAGAAGGTTATTAAGTAGAATATGCCAAAAAGGGACTCTAGATATGATGAAATAAATGGGAGGCAAAGTAGATTCTTTATGAACCAGTTGTTTATGTTTCCCAGTTTCTAAAGACACTATACCTATACGGTCCTTTCTTGGTTTTGTTATATGTTGTAATAAGTGTGATTCAATTCTGAAGTAATAACAATGTATGTAAAGTATGGGTCGTTATAAATTGACCCTATGTTTTTCCACTATGATAAACTCTTAGGAAAATAAGAATCTAATTGACTAGATATCCATGACAAATCCTCGCACATCATCATGAAATATTATTCTTTTTGGTGTGCAAATATGGTTCGGGTGACGACACTCCTGACAAATATTGACATTGACATTGATGCACTTAAGGTAAGAAGTTACTTACCATTTATAGGCTGTGTATATGATTGTTACCATGATATGATGTTCTGTGTGTATATTCTTTAGACCATTCTTGAGTTTGATCACATGTGTAAGGTGTGTATCCTGTGAGACCATGTTCGACTTTTGATCACATGTGTACCTGTGATACCCATGCTTGAATTTGATCACATGTGTGTTTGTTTAAATACTATTTCTCACTCTTGAGATGTTATTTTGTGCATCTATATGTTTTACTCAGTTTCCTTAGGATATGTATGGTATATGATATATTTTTGGTTTTCATGAATGGTACCAAAGTGACAGTTTGACCCTTCATGATTCGGTATCCCGAAAGGGGTTGTGTGTTCAGACACAACAAGTGACATAATCACATGACCAAGTTAGATGATGGGGCATGATGATCTTTTGTGATCAGACCCAAGAGGCGGTGGTGGGTCATGGTGGTCTTATGTGATTTAGCTCGAGAGGCAATAGTGGGCATAATGGACTTGTGTGCCCTAACCTGGGGGGCATGATGTACTTTGATTACCTAACCCATGACGTAGTGATGGGATACGATGACCTTGTGTCCTAACTAGAGGTTGTGTTAGAATACTGTGGTTTAGTGGCATAGCCCGTGAGAGAGACAGGGCTTGACAACTGATGTGGTCTTTAATTGGGTATTTTCCACATTATTTTAATTAATATTTTGTTGTTTTAATTAATTAAATGTCCTTTATTTGTTAAATAAATGCACTTTAGTATTTTAGTAGTTGAACTCCATCATTCTACTGGTACCCTCAACCCACCAGCAGATCTACTGCCTTCCTTCCTTACTTCTGCCACAGAAGTCGCGATCCAATCTAAACCCTCACGTGTTGCCCCTATAAAGTAGAGTTAAATCCAAAGTTTCGGATTTGGATCTGAGTTGTACCACCGGCAACATATTTTCTACCATCATCGACCAATGAGAGGCTGAACACTTGTGTCGGTGCTGCCTCCAAGGAGTTGAGTCAAGGCCGACCGACACTGTGATTGACTGAATCTACAGCCACCAAACCACGTGCGAAGCGAGTCGATGTCTCCACTGAGATTGAGACGTGCCTCCACCAGGAAGAAGAAAATAGACCACCAACCGAAGAAAGAAGATGAATCCAAAATCAGATTTCAAAAGAATAATATATTAAAAAATAAATGAATCTATATATATATACACACACACACATATTCGGTTACAATTAAATAACTCGTAATAATATATACATATTATATATATATATATTAACAATAATAATAATATCAATAATGATAATATATATATTTATAAATATATAATTATATTGATAATTATAACTTTAATAATAAGAAACTTTTGTGAATATTTTTGTTAATATTTATAATAATGATAATAATATTATATATATATATATATATAAGTTATATTTTTAAATAATGATAATGATAATAATTTATTAATTATTATTCATTTATTTTTTTGCAGAATATGGAAAGATATTACATTCATATTAATTTTTCTTAGAAACCACAAATGGAGTGGCCACATTCAGTCAAAATGGTTCAATTGGTGCCATCATGCAGGTGAGTAAAAATTTGGTGACCAGTAACACATGGATGGGGTATAAGTGATGACGGACCTAAGTTGATGCCCATCGTCAGTGAAAAAATGGTAGATAACAGATGATAAGTGATGAGGAGGATGAATGGGGTGGGAAATTTTTTTTATTTTCTCATTCACACTTTCAGGGGACTGAGAAATGACATTTTGGACATAACACTAGGGACCTAGGGGACCACAAGGAGCAAAGAAACATTCTTTGTGAACATTACTTGAGGGAGAAATCTTCTCCCTTATAGATTTTTTCATCAGTAATTGTAATTATTCATGCTTGAACTTGTAAATTATTCTCAGCTAATATTTTTGTGCTAGAGGATTTTAAATATATTGGTTTTATAATTCACTTCTTTGTATTCTAAATATCAAAATTGGTTGATGAGATTAATTCACCACCATCTTTTTCCTTGACCATCTACCGTTGGAGATCCACCAATCCTAAGAATATCTATCGGTACTCTCATCCTTCTTCTACCATTGATCTCCAATACTTCTGCCACAACTCTACCATTGGACTCCCATATTTTTCTGCTCCTATGATCTACTGTTGGACTTCCACCCAAAAAAAATCGTTGCAGCAAAGCGAAGATCTTACCTACCATTGAACTCCACCATTCTACTAGTTCTCAACCCATCATAAATATATTTTCGTCCTTCCTTGATTCCACCACAGAAGTTGTGATCCAAGTTGAACCCTCGCATGATGCCCCTATAAATAATATTTGAAGCAAAAGTTTCAGATTTGGATCTGATCTATTCCACCCATCTTAGATATGTTGTCGTGTCAACCAAGGAGAGGTCGAACACCTGTTTTGGTGTTGCCTCTAATGAGCCGAGCCGAGGCCGACTGACGCTATGATTGATGATATCTACTACCACCGAACTACATGTAAATACAATCGATATCGCCACCAAGATCAAGTCACGCCTCCATTGGTAAGAATAAAATTGACCACCAACCCTAAGAAGAAGATTAATCTTGAAGCGTATTTCAAAAGAATAATATATTAAAAAATGAAAATATAAATATAAATATATGTGTGTATATATATATATATTTTTTTTTTGGTTGAAATTAAATAAATAATATTATTATTATTATTAATAAGGATAATATATATATTTGTAAATATATAATTATATTAATAATTGTAACTTTAATAATAAGTAACTTTTGTACATATTTTTGTTGATATTTATAATAATGATTATAATATTATATATATATATATAAGTTATATTTTTAAATAATTATAACAATTGTAATTTATTAATTTTTTTTTTTACAGAATCTAGACAGATATTGCATCCAAATTCATTTTTCTTGGCGACAACATGTGGAGTGGCCACATTTTGCGTATGGGGAGGAATGCATGAGGCCATGTGGAACGTAGGCTCAGAATATATGATTTAGTATGGGGAATTACATTATTCATATATATATAATCTTATAAAATTCACTTAAAATTATTCTATACATGTAAATTAGTTGGTTATTATCTTTTTTTGATATCATGTGTGAGTAATCTTAATCGTTTTGAACTAGTTTCGCAATAGTGGTATTGTTCTTCCTTATTATACCAAAGTTCATGATTCCCATATCATAAAAGGTACCAAAATTTATGATTTATAATAATTTATAATGTTATAATTTCATTCTATATGAGTTTTGGTTATGACCCTTAAAGATGAAATCGACGATGAGTATGTTTTCGTATTTTTTAACGAACGGACATTAGTATCTTACTTAATGGGTTGTATATTGATGTTACTATTTTTTTAACCAAATTAAAACCATTATTTACATATTTATATTATATATTATTAGTATTTAGGTTCTCATAGTCATCCATGATAATATTTTATAGCATTTTACAAGTTGGTGGTTACACCGACCCAAACATGAATATAGAATATTTAATGGATGATTATAAAGTAATTTGGTTGTAATGTCATTATTTCATAGGATTAATGATATTTTTTATGTTTTATTAAAGTGATAAATCATAATTTAAGATAATTAGAAGAATGGGTAATGGATATGAAACTATTACATAATATGTATAAAATATTTTTCCTCATAGTATGTCCATTTTAGATAGTTGAATTTACAACGATTGTTTATTGCTCGTATTAGTAATAGGTTCTCCAATTTTCCACACCATAATCCTGATAATTTCATAAAAATAATATTTATCCATTAAACCTACTCTCATAACCATATATGAAATACGGTGATGAAAAATATAATATCATGGAGGCGATAGTTTGCACATATGCATGGATGATTTCTTTTTCCATAGAAGGGGAGAAATTCATAATATGGTTTATTATTTCAGAATATGAAACATGTTATAAAAATCATAAATTTTTATTAAATTCTATATTAGTACCATACATATATGGTGGTGGAAGAAATGAAACATTACTTTTCCTAGAGGTGGTAGTCCACACATACTCACAAATATCGTTTTCGTTTTCCTTAAGGGAAAAGGGGCAAGGTTATTAATGGTTATTCCTACAATATAACAGCATTCAGTGTACTATAAATACTATATTAATCATATAATATTTATAAAAATATATTTTAAATGAAAATATAGAAAATAAACAACGTAAGGAAAAAATGAGTACTTATGTTAAGAACTTTGAGCTTCCTTTGAAGATTTCCTTAAAAAGTGAGGACTTAAGAAAAAATCTTATGTCAAGAATCATAATTAAGTGAAATAGGATTCTATGGGAAGTAAAAAAGGTAGAGTTTCAAGTGTAAATCAAAATTTAGAGTGGTCTTGAAGGATTGGTGAGCATCTCCTTTAATAAGGGGTTAGAATGACATTTTTATTATTATTTTATATTAATATAAAGAGATCACATGTCAAGAAGACTCAAAAATGGAAAATAATGGAGTGGAGATACTTTTTGTTCAATAAAAACATTATATACTAAATTATAAATATTTTTCTAGCATGTTATGTCTTTTATCACTTTGGTTAACCCATTTTACCCTTTTGGCTTTTACAGTGGTAACTAGTTTTTACCTAAGTATTTCATTTCTTATGCCTAAAAATAAAATATTCATTATTACATAATATGTACCTTATAATTTAAAATTTTAAATCAATTTTATTAGATCCTCTTTCAAAAATTAATAAAAATAAATTTTAAAATAATTAAAGTATAATGTATTAAAAATAGTTTTAAGTTAAAATATCGAACATATGTTTACAAATTAAAATCAATATTTTTAAATTTAAAATATTTCTTATAAAAATGTATTCTTTCATGAAAAGTGATTCATAATTTTCCAAGTCATACTTATAAAGTAATTATTTCATAAAAGTCATAGTATTTGTAAAAATGGTATTTTTCATTATTCACATAAAATTCAATTTTTGAGAAAAATATCAAAAATTTACCCTAGGATAATTTTTACATGAAAATTTAAAAAATTAAATTAATTTTATAAAATTAAATTTCTTGAATTTATAAATCTATTTATTAAATTAAAATAAAAAATATAAATAAAAATTTTTTATTGAAAAATAATGTTTTTAAGTGTACTTAATATCATTTCATATAAATTTATAATTTAAGGTTTGTTAATATATTAGTTCATATGTAATAGTATTTTAAATGTGTTCAAATATAAAACACATTCAAAAATAGTTCTTTTAAAAATATTACTTTAATATAAAATAATCTTTATCAAATACCATTAAAATTGATTATTTATATTCCAAGAATTTAATTTTACTAATCCTTTAATATTAGTGTCTTTATTTGAATTTTATAAATTCATAATATCATGATTTAATAATAATAATGTTACTAATAATATGTAACAAACACACACATATATATATATATCATATTTTAATATTATAATTTTATTTCATTATTTATTATTCGTAAATTATATTATTATAAATTTACGACTAACAATACATATTGGACACATGTATATCCTATGACCATATTTTCAATGAAAATCACAAATACACTACATCCTCTACTTGAAACAATCATTCAGGTCATGAACTATGGATAACCAGTCCATACATAAGATGGTGTCGTAAGACCTCATTATTACTACAAAGAGAAATTATATGAAGTTCTCTCCACCAAGATTCAAGTCACACTATCGATAGTAGTGTGTGATTGTCGAACCTCTTCCGGTCAGATTCTCCATGCACAAGGGTTGATCCAAGGGATCAACGTGAATTTCTAAGTCTCGAACATGACAAGTGGCAAGAAAAGAGTGGCTCGCTCCCATGTTTATTAATATTACAATTTAAGTATGGAAGACACAGATCGTACCTCCAATCATCTTGAGAGCCTCTAGATCAAAGGCCTTCACTACATGTAGCTTCCCTCATCCTTGACCGCCATCTCCCTAATACTGGCATGGACTGCCTTGGGGTGGTGGTGGAAATAAGTCAAAACGTCTGCCACCTCCAGCTACTCTCTCTACTCCTCATCCATGTCTGCCACCCTGTGGACCTCCCTACTCTTATAGTTGTCTCTGCTTGGGTTGTCTGTAGACATTCTCTTTATCAGTTGTATGACGAGTCACACAATCCCGAGCAAGGTCTCCCTGACTGTTTCAAGAGAAACACTATATCTCTCTTGGCTAACTAGAACCATCTTGAGATCCTTTTACCACAAACTCTTTATCCTAGGATCGTCTCTCGAAGCATATCGCATGCACATATTCCTATGTCTATCATCACCTACCCACTTCCTAAGTCACAAATCTTGTGTTCCCACTACTAGAACCAGTTTTCGACGTCTAATCTCCCAAATATCTCTCCACCACTAAGGCTCTCTCAAGCACTCCAACATAGGTGGGAATGCAAAGAGATTTCACTAAATCCTAGATATATCACCAAAATCCCTAATTGAAGTTTTGTGCTCAGAAAAATAGATCTTAAACCACATACATTGAGTATCTCAAGAATTTGGTGAACCTCAATAAATACTCAGTCATTTTCATACTATCTTGTTAAAGCTGTAGAAGCTGCAGAAGCTCCTGGATGTGAACCACTCACAACATGGACGGATAGAAGTCCTCTCTAAAGATACACTCTAAATCTAAACAATATAGATCCATATCATTGTGATTTTGATTCACCATAATCCACAATCACCTAGTGTATCCTTAAAGATGACTCACCTCTAGGACCACTATCTAATCTTTAGGTGTCCACACAAGGTGGAAAACTTTGGTAATTACATCTACTACTTGGTGGGTCTGGATCGCCTTGAAACCTAAATGGTTACTACCTTAAAAACTCATGGAGTGTGCTCAACCTACACACAACCTCAATTGGTAATTTTTTCACAACCTTCTACTTAACGGGTGGTGGAAAAACTATAAAACCATCTGGAGGTACCACCTCCTGTGTAGATCCCTAGACTAAAGCCTTATCACTAGGAGGATCATCAACATGATCCTGATGTGTAATCCTAGCTAGTATTTTTCACGGTGGAATCCTGAAATAAAATCAAGATGTAAAATGATCAAAGAGTATATCTAGGGAGATGAATCAAGAATGAAATGGAAGATACAAATCATTCTTATATGATGCATGTACCAATGTTTTCCCTAAAATCAATGCTTATATGCATAGTGTCGACAATAAGGTTGTTAGAGCCTTGTTGAATGGATACGTTGACCACCACAACAACACTGGATTCCCTGACTTGATATTTGAACACAAAATGCTTTAACACTATCACCATAAATCCTAAACCAAACCTCACATCCAGACAAACACCAAACTCCAATCCCAATATATAACTGCTCTAATACCACTCTTTCATGACCTGAACCACTAGGGCTTGCCTCATCAGTAGTAAGCTGAGTGTGGCACCCCAATCCCACCTCCAATAGGCCAGGGGATGAAGAAAGATGTTGAGTAGGCACATCTCACACAAGGTAGGCCTTATAATAAGGTATATGTATGCACTCACATATCTCCAAATGTCCATACAATGATGAAAGGAAAAAAACAACACATCTAATACCATAAATGCATGCATAAATCTAAATCCCACAATAAAAATATGACAAAAGTACTAAAGAATAACTGTAAAATATGAGGTCATCAAAAATGAAAAGAGTCCAACCTTCTTAGAATGAGGGGATTTCTATCAAGTGCAACTCCCATTACAATCACAGTTAATCTAACTCACTATGCTCTACCTAGTCTTCATCCTCCTAGGACATCATTAAAAGGCTTGTCGTCTGTATAAGACATGACATGTACGAGCAGAGCCCATGTAGGGGTGAGTATAACACTAATCGGTAGGACACCATGAAATAACCGAACATAAGCATCAAGATAGTAATCAGATCATCACAAGGTATGTCAATAGAATATGAGACATAACAAAAGAATATAACCCAAATATACTCATAACAAACTCCAAGTCTCAAGAGGTCTCGACCATACTATCAGCCACAGGATTCTTATTGTGGCTTCAAGGTAATGCTCATCCAGGAGAATCCACTCCATGATCTATGTTGTAATTCCCCAAGTTTTTAAAAGAGAAAACTATATTCGATAGCATATGTGATACACAACATCAAACCCAAACGAAGAATGATTATTCAAATATGACCATTTTAACCTTCCATTAAATTTTTGGATATAAGTAGGATTAACTAATTTATGATATATATATATATATATCCTAAATATATTTATAATTTTTTAGTAAATAATCAATCAATTTTTGGTAATGTATTTTTGTTATTCAAAATATGCATTCTTCAAAAATGATTCTTTACTTATTTTTATGAAAAAATATATATTATATTTATTTTATATAACATTTAGAAAATGTATTTGATAAAAAAATCCATTTTTTATATCCTCATATCAATATTAACATCATGTGAAATTTTGGGATTTTTTAGAAAATATAGATTTTTTAGTGAATAGTGAAAAATACCGCTTATAAGTAAAAATATCATTTCTTTTATTGAATTAAGTAACATAAAAAGTATGAATATTATTTTAATTTTATTTCAAATTAAAATATTTATTATTTATTTATATTTAATTAAATTAATTAAATTTAAATAATCTTTATACTAGATTTTAGTATAAGATTATTTTTAGGATTACGAACATATTTTTTCTGAAAATTATTTTAAAATTCATAATGTTTCTCATTTTTAATTAATTAAAATAACCCATAAGGTGAAATGATATAAATTAAGTTTTTAGATAATATATATATATTTATGAATTGAAAATTAATATAATGAATATTATTAGTTATGGTGTTAAAGTAAAATCATATTTTCCTTAAAATTCATTTTTAGAAAACCGCTTTCCATCGTGCTTGCGGGTTTTATCTTTGAATTAAATTATTTCACCTCTGGGAATTGATTTTGATAAAGAATATTCTATATTTTTAATCATCATAATTAATATTAGGTGATAAGTTCAACTTAATTTCTAAACAATATGAATAATAACTGTGGTAAATATTAATTATCACGGTAAAAGGAAAATAGGTTAATTAAAGGTAAAAATAATTTAACAAAGACTAAAAAAAAGTAACCCTAATTGTATGAATATTTATATTTACCATTAATTGAAATTATTATATTTATTCCTTGTTGTTTTTACTTTATAAATGATTAAGTAAACAGTTTGATAAAATTTATATTTTGATACAATAAAATAGAAATAGTATTTTTGGGTAATATTAAAATTATATTAAGGAACTTATTTTGATGAATTAATGTATTTTTTAAATAAATAATATTTAAATAAAATATTATTATTAAATATTTTTTTATTAAATATAAATGATCATATAATTTTTATGAAGTCCTATGTGATTTTTATAAGGGTTTGAAAACTATTACTATCAAAAAAACCTGTCATTTTCAATAAATGTTTTTTATTATTTTAAAAGTAAAAATTCACATATTTATAAAATTATTTAGATAAAATGAATATTATTTTTGGAATCAGAACATAAAAATTATCCAATGGTTAATTTTTCATAATTTTTTGAGACGGTCGAATTTTTGGGTAAAAATTAAATACCATATAAATATAATTTGTGTATTATAACATCATAATGACCCAAAAGTGATGTAATAAATACTATAAAGGGTATACATGAACAAATATATGTTTTAACTTTAAAATAATGTGATTTAATTTTATTTTATTTACTTTTTAAAGCTGTTATGAATCCTCCAAAACCTATAATATATCTTAAGTTTTTAAAATCATTTCTTTAAGAGTCTAATTCACCTCCATATAAGAAAAGGAATTATTTTAATAGTTTATGACCTTTTACATATAAAATAATAAAAACAAATACCATTTTTCATAAATCATGGGCAAAAACCATGGGATGGTTTTTGATTTTGGATATTTTATTATATAGAATCCAAAACCTAAATAAAAAAGAAATTCACCTATTTTTATATATAAACCCTACCACACTCCCATTTATCTTCACCCAAAATAATTAAATAATGAACATACTCTTTTATCCACTCTCTATAGTCCTCCAAAGTCACCCCAAGCGCTCAAGAATTCTCTGTAAAGCTTTTGCAGTTATACACTCAAGTAAGGGATCCTCACCTCCTTCTCCTTCTTTCAATTCAAGCACCTTCTTTGGAATTTTTATTCTTAATTTCAATTTTTTATGATGTAATTTATTTATAAAAATCCCCTAATATCCAATGTATGTTATTTTAATGTTTTATCACTTATTCTCTCTCATTTTAACCTTCACCTAAGTCGTTACAATGCTGAAATTCTGTAAGGGGATTCTCTCTTCTCATTTCCATTCAAGATCTCCTTTTATGTTATGTCTATTAAATTTCATTTGATTTTGTTGGTATATGTTATTATATATTCCCATTACTTCCCATTTAATTTATCAATGGCTATATCCCCCTTTTAACTCGCATTAAGCTTCCCATGATCCTTTATGTACACCCGTTACCATGCCAAAATTTCGTGAGGGGTCTTTTCCTTTATCCTTTTTATTCAAGTATCTTATATAAACTTATATATTTTATCTTAATTTACTTATAATGGGATATGTTATTACATACCCCCTTAATATCCAATTTATCTATAAATGATGAGATACTCCTTCCTCTCTCATCAATCCCTTTTATTAATTTTTAAGTAAAGTCGTTATGCTACCGAAATTTCAATGCGATTTTCCATGCCAAGACAATTGTGTAGTGAATACCATACTCATTTTTTTATCAAATTTATTCACCTTTATGCACATATAATTATTAATTGGGGTCTTGAATGTATTTTTTCCATATTCCTTGATCATGTAATAAATTATGATCATGAATGAATTCATGTTTTATGATCTATGTGACACACTTAATCAAGAGAATGAAATGAATATAATGGGTGTAACCAGATAGTGCTCCAATGAATTGAGTAATGTTTAGTATCATGATACATCATGTTGGGATAGGGAGTGAACTTGATTCCTTTATGAGACTTTTTCCACCATGATGTCTTGGCGGGTTTATTCTTGACCTATGTTTATGATTCAGTGATTTAAGTTGTTGCCACATTTCCAATGTTATGATTATCATGATATATCATGTCATATTATTCATGGTCATTTTATTCCTCATTGATATATCTATTGTCTAACATGTATCACTTATGACATGTTTATTCCCTTACTAGACTTTATAAGTCACCCCTTTCTTATCTATGTCCTCAGGTTATCCCAGGTAGTTTTAAGTTCAAAGGAATGTTTTGAGCATGTTAAAGAAGTTTTCAATAAAAATGTTGTATTCCTTATTTTATGTTGTTATGTAATGTACCTAATTTTCAAAGACACTATACATATAGATCATTCGGGTTGTATTAAGTATATTCTTATGTGATAAATCAATTATTAATGTGAAATAAAGACCAGGGTTGTTATATATGTTGTCACTGATGGCTCTCATTCAAGAGGTCATGCTTGTCGGGCCTTTTATAGAAGTAACCATTGGATTTATAAAGATATCAATACACAGATAGGGGATCACACCCAGGACTTCTAGGTGATGCCACAAACCCAATTTGAAATAACCCGCAAATTAGGGGATCTATGCCCTCATAAGTAGGTCACATCGATGCCGGAAACACAGCCTAGGGGAATATAAGGAATTATAGAGGATCTCACCCCAGTGTCACAAAGGGATACCATAAAATATATTTGAGACCAAATTATAGAGGATATCAAAATCCCATGTTGAGGAATTAATGCCACATTATACCCTCATGGGGATAGATTAAGGGAACACACTCAACCGATACATTCCAAACTGAAGAGACGGAGGGCCTCTACCTACCCTAGAAAAAGTACATGGTGTGCATTGCAGGTGCACGACATGTCTTGCCTACCCTGAGTCTTCCTATATCTCTTATTCTCATATATAATGTATTCCTCCATATAAACAGCATGTTCTCTCGGGATACACGGTGTGTAGAGGTCGGTCTAGCAGTGGGCATACTGCCAGCCTGTGCCTGTATACCTGGTCATGTCTGAGTATTGGGACGTGCCTGTGTACTCTTATCATGCCCATGTGTTTGATTGTGTTTGTGCTCATGTACCCTTGAGATACACACCAAGATGACTGCACTGGGTCACATAGAATATAACACATGTCACATGGCATGTGATATTTTATTTCACATGTAAATCCTAGTCATCATAGCAGGGTCCGACGCGGTGTGTGTTCTTCAAACTACATGCCATGTAATGTGAGATTTTCTAGAAATTGAAAACCTTCATGTAGTTTCTCCCTTGAATTTGTTTCCATCGATTATTTTGTCCATCATGCCCATAGATCTAGGATTTTTGGTCGACCATTCTTGATCTGTGTCTAGTGGCCGAAATTTGGCCTTCAGTCCGCTCATGATGCCTCTCATATCACACTGCCATACTAAGATGCCAAATCCCATGATCAAGGACCACCAAAATCCAAACCAGATCCATTTTCATCACTACACATCACAACTACATTGTCAATCTATATTCCAAACCCGTGATAATGATCTATTTCACCAAAGATCAATTGCACAATTATTTTTTACTGGGTATTTTTCGAATTGTTGGCCAAATCAAATATCGACGATGATCGCATGAAAAATGGGAAGAGAAATTTATAAAATAGAAACATGAGGAAAAAAATTTGGCTAATGTTCATGGTGACCTAAATCCATTTTCATAGGAATGATAAACGAAAAGGAAAAGATAAAGCACTATCAAATTTTTTATTTCTAAGAAGATAAATCCATATCCTCAAAACATGACCCGCAAACCAAACTGTTAGAATCATTGATTCAAATCCATAATGAGATAAATAAGTAGAGATAAATCAATATAAAACAACATCTTACATTGGGTTAGGATTGTTCGTAGATAAAAAAAATGAATCCCCATTGTCATTTTTGGCGATATCCTTGAATTTTGTTGGCATTTTCGTTCCTTGCAGTGCTCCAATCATTGATCTACAATCCTAATGCTTGTCCAATGAACCCTCTCTAAATATATTGGGTTATGCAGATAACCTTAGGTATTTGACATAAACACAAATGTATAAAGTATTTATATAATGTTTAGGGGGAATAATAGACAATAAATTATTTAATTTATTTATTTATTTATTATTCTACCCACGGTTGCGCTCAACCCAAGTGTTCAATGCGCTACAAGGTTTTGTAGAGCCTATGATAAAACTCATGTTTTGAATTCAACTGTTGTCTCATATTTACAATCTGAGACTTTTTTTAGGAGTTATTCTATTAATTTTGAAAAATTGTACGCTTGCGATATAATATATGTAATATGTTTATTATATCAACACCGAGGTTCCCTGGGCTTCGGAATCTCATGATGGCTAAATGCCTGGCTCTGAAAATATTCATCAACATATTTCAAATTCTTATAGGGAAAAAACAGAGACTTTATATAGATTATGTTGAGGGTGATGAGCCTCATATGTATGTTCCAAAGGCCGATGAGCCTATTATGGATGTGTTGGTTTATAATTTGGCATGGGAGGAGGATGTCCAACATGATCAGTTAGATGATCCTCTACTTACCATTTCATATTATTCACAACAAAAGGTTATCTCTACCTTGGTCCAAAACATATCTATTAGTGATTTTGCTACATAGTGTTTTACTTATTCAGATGATGATAGAGAAATAGAGGGTGATTGGAGTGTACATCAGTCTAAATTTTTTCCTAGTGAGAAAATACTCACAACACAACACCCATATTCTTCCCAAGTGTGAGAGAGTTCTTACCATCAATCATTTTCATTCAAACCAAGATATAATATAGGGTGATGAGACTTTGGATCCACTTCCTATCACATAAGATGATGTGGATGCAGCTAAAATAGATGCTACACAGAAGGTGTGTGCGTCGGTGCATACACACTGATAGACACGACATGGACACGTTATCAATACACCAGTTTGTGACACCAAATATCATCCAAGAAATTGATGGAGATCCGAGTGATACATTTCTCATTGTTTATAAATTATTAACTAAGATCAATGTTATGTGTTTGTTAAAATATATGTTGTAAGTTATTTAAAAGATTAAATTTCATAATTAATTAACATAATTAATAAGTATCATTATTATTATTATTAACCCACAATAATTTTTGTAATTATAATTACCAAAAACCCTGGGATGCACCCACCCTTGTTGTAGTCATGGATCACCTTGTCTTGGAAGACCCAAACCAGCATGGCCATTCCCACCACCATTTATGGGCGATGGAGACTAGATGGGAGGAAGGATGGAATCATTCTTATTATTCCCAACCCAATTTATTTATACTTCCCTGTAACTAATTCAGTGCCACTCTCCCACAAAATCATGGATTGTTTTATTGACATGCACAGCTCATTAACGACAGCTTTCAGTGAAGATGAAGGGTTTGCGTTTACAATCATCAAAAGCCTCAATGACAAATGTTTCATTATCGATAGCTTTTATATCATTAATGATAGATTTAAATGAATATGAATGATTTACATTATGGCATCATCAAAACAAATGTTCCATGACATGGATGCTTTCTTTAATCCATAAATGGATCTTTGCAACTTACATACCTTGTTGGAATCCTTTGGAGTCAAAAACCCTTCAGTTTGTTTCATATAGACATCTTCCTAAAGGTTATCATTAAGGATTAATATTTTGACATCCATTTTCTAAATATCATAATCATAGAAAGCCTTAATTACAAGTATAATTATGATGGATTTCAACATTGAAATTGGTGAAAAGGTTTCATCATAGTCAATTCCTTGACATAGTTTAAACCTTTTTACAACAAGTCATGCCTTATAGGTATTGAATTATCCTTCCAAGTATAGTTTCTTCTTGAATAACCATTTGTAAACAATGGGATTTACATCTACTGGAGGTTCTACCAAAATCTAGACTTGGTTTTGGTACATAAAATTCATTTCATAATTCATGGATTCTTGCCACTTAGAAACATATGTGCCCCTTATTGCTTCCTTGTAGGTTAGAGGATCATTATTATCAACTAATAATGAGTCGCCATACTTAGTGACTAGAAATCCAAACCATTATATTTCTCTAATCTCTTTAGCACTTCTACACAGTAATCGTGTCATTGGAATAATTTCTTCTTCCATTGAGCTTTGTGGAATTTTTTCTTGTGCCAACTCTTATGTATCTTGAGTCTGGACTTTATCAAATTCTATCTCACTCCCACTATATTTTAGAGATAAGATCATTCTCAAGAAATGTGGGTTGTATATAAATCACAACCCTTCTTTCTTAATGAGTATATAGGTATTGTCCCTTTGTTTCTTTGGGATATCCTATAAATATATACTTTGTACCTCGGGGTGGAATCTTGTTACCTAAAGAGGCCTTAAAAATGTTTCGCAACCCCATACATGTATTCAATACAACACTAGTTTCTTTACATTCCATAATTGGTACGGTATATCTTCTATTTCTTTAGTTGTCACTTGGTTTAGTACGTATGATTCCATTTGTAACATGTATTCCCAAAAGGATAATGGAAGACTCGCATGACTCATCATTCATCTCAACATATCTAAACAAGGTACAATCCCTTCTTTATCTTACACTATTCCATTGGGGTGTATAACGATGAGTGAGTTGATATAAAATATCAAACTCCCATAAATAATCTATGAATACTTGATTAAGATATTCTCCACCATGTTCTAAGCGAGTTTCTTAATCTTCCTTCCAAGATGGTTCTCAACTTCATTCTTTTATTCCTTGAATTTATCAAAACAATATGACTTATACCTCATTAAGTAGACATATACATATCTACTAAAATCATCAGTAAAAGTTATTAAGTATGAGTAATCACCCCTTGGTTCAATAGGAAATGGTCCACAAAAATTGGTATGAACTAATTCAAGAAGCTCTTTAGACCTTTCACCTTTCTCACTAAATGGTTATTTGGTCATTTTTTCTTATAAACATTAATGACATACAATAAGTGGTTTTAGTTCAAAAGAATCTAAATATCCATCTTGATGTAATTTATTCAAGTGATTTTCACTCACATGACCTAGTTAGTGATGCCAAAGTTGGGTGTGGTATGAGTCATGTGAAGTAACTTCGTTATCGATTGTCATTATTTGGTTCTTGTAATCAAACACATAAAGACTGTTATTTAAATTTTTCATACCCTAAAAATGTTATATTTATAAAATAAGCAACATTCATTCCCAAATTTGAAAATAAATCCATCTGTATCGGGTCTGGATACAAAAATAATGTTTTTGGTAACTTAAGGCGCATAATAAAACCCCTTTAAAACTAATATCATTCTGGTCAACAACATGAGGTGGTGGTCCTTGATAGCTATAGCATCAATTTTTTCTCTTTTTCCTGCTCAAAGATATACCTCTCCTTGGTCAATATTTCTGAATCTACTTGGTTCCTATATTTGAATACATATGTGAGCACCACAAGCTGTATCTAATACCCAATTAGTAGAAACAGATAAATTTCACTTGATAAAAAATGCACCTGAATCTTTCCTTTGCTTCTTTGGATTGGTGCAGTTTTTCTTCCAGTGGCCCTTCTTGCGATATTTGAAATAGACAACATCTTATTCCCTTTCTTTCCCCTTAATCTTACTCTTCTTGGAAGTTCATGAAAAATATTTGGTATTGAATCTCTTCACTTTACCTTTTCATTTGTCCACCATAAGGATGAAAGGTTTTTCACTCTTCATATCCTTATCTACTTGGTTAAGAAGTGTAAGAAGATCTTACAGAGACTTCTCAATGTTGTTCATATTAAAATTAACAACAAATATGAAGAAGTTTTGAGGGAGTAATTTCAGAATGTGGTTAGTGACTAGTTCTTTAGGGAGTTTAAAACCTTAAACCTCTAAGACCTCAATGTATTCAATGATCTTGAATGCATGAGGCCCAACTGGGGCACCCTCTCCAAACATTATCTAAAAGATCACCTTGGAAATATCAAACCATTCTTATTTATCTCTCTATTATTAATGATCAAGGAGGTGCTCAATAATTTTATACACATCCATGTTTTCATGAGACTTCATTAGTTCACTGGACATTGATAAAAGTATCAAACATTGAATTTAAACTGCGTCACTCAAATTTATATCATAGATAATGAACTCTTCATCACTCACCTCTTTAGCAGGAAGATCAATCATTGAGGATTCTATCACGTAAGATTTCTATTCATGGTGTAGAAAAACCCAAAGGAGTATAAACCACTCCTAGAAGTTAATACCATTTAAGAGGTTGTCTTTCTCCAATATTGATTCTAGGGATAGTGTAGATGATGAACTTTTCATTTTATTATACAATTAAAAAGAGAATATTATTGGTGCTTTGCTTGATTTCAAAATAAGTGAGATATAATAAATTAAATGTTTTTTTATTTATTAAATCTCTCACTATTTTATCAAGTATCAATAGCCCTCCCCATTGAACTCATAATGTTTAGTTTTTTTAACATTCTAGTGGAAAGGATCCCCATTAATTTTCTTAATGATCCAGACTTTGGCCATGAAAACCATAATAAAGTAATTAGGTAGGCAGTCTTTCTAACTACAGAATTGCATCTCCTTGATCCATTGAGTGGATTCCCCTATTCGGAAATCCTGAATTGTATTTCCTCAACACTTTCCTCCAAATTTTTATTGAACATAATTTGGTCGTTAAACTCAATATAATTTTAGTTAAGTCAACCCAAAACTCTTATGAGAAATCCCCAATAAAAGTATTCAGACTCTGGCTATGTACCACACTTAGTTCTATGGTTTCATTCCTAATCATATAATGGAAGTCTTAGTATGACTTTATATTTAATTAAGGTATTTTAATTTATTATACATAAATTTTATCTTGTTTTATTCTTTACACGTCTTGTTAATATTAAGTGGATTTTGCTTAATTAATTAACCATGTTGGATAAGAAATATACACATGATTCATTTATTTAATTTCCTCATTTGTACATTAATTCATTTATTTATGTGATCGTGGCCTTGCATCCATAAAATAAATAATTATATAGACAGAAATAAATAATTAATTAAATGAATTGTTCATGAGATTTATATAATGGTTTATTTAATGAGCGGACATTAAATCAACCTTTTTCCTAGGGGAAATAACTCCTATTGCTAGTATTTGCATGAGTTACAACATTCCACATGTCCATCTATGTATCACCTGGGTTGGAATACTTATGATTCTATCTTGAACTACCTCCACTCACCTTGGGATGCTCCATTAATTAAAAATATTTATTACTCGCACATAGGTGAGGGGAACCAAAGGATTGGTTAAAGGGGATTACCTAAATATCCTTGGGAATGCAGGTCCTATATAATAATAGAGGGATGGATAACTCACAGGCCATCATTTACTTTAATATTAAATAATTGAAAACCCATGCAATAAATTAAATTAAAAAAATCCAACACATATACAGGTCTTGTTAAAGCTCATGAATGATTATAAATGCAATGAATACACAAAAGTAAATGTCTAGAATTAATTTTTTATTCTTTATTTTATTATTTAAGATAAATGTTCTTGCATTAATTAATTAATTAATTAATTCCCTTTCATCTTAAGGATCATTCATTCTTACCTAGAGATACCCATCATTAATGGAAGTCATAGAAAATAAACGACAGAACCAATAGTGACATATTAATTATAATAAATTAATTGAGTGTTTAAAATTCTTTAAAAACATTATTAAATTATCAAACACACAATGGTGTGACAATCAATAAAATAAGGTTTTAATGCTATAATTTTAAAATTTAATTTAATTTTAATTTTGTCCAATAATAGGTGACTATATGACAAGTACATCTAGCTACACGTTGTGTGAATTGGTTTCCGTACATCCAAGTCACATTCCTGGGGTATTGGCGTGTTAACTTGGTTAGACTACACAACATGTAAATTCTAGCTACACACCCTATATCCACTTGATGTGTGCCTGGTTGGCCTGGTTAACACGCAATGTGCAATAAAAGTACCACATGTAATTAATTTCTTGGAACATCTAGATAAAATGTGCATTGGTATATGAAATGTGCTCTGAATGCACTTCGAGTAACCCAGTTTTACCAGTCAATGATTTGGCACTTCCCGATGGCATCTCTGGTCATTCTTCATTTGTTCCTAAACCTTTAAGAAAATAAAACACTGAATGAACATAATTAATATGTCAATAACATGTTAATTAAATTCAGATTAAATAATGAATAACATGAAATGAAAATCTAGTCACAATTTAACATAGATCAACAATCAAATAAATAATTATAAATTTAATCATGACCTCTCTAATATCACTTGATGGTTCTGGGTGCAGTGGAAGTGTGTAGAGGTGGGCGATGTATTAAAATTTATTTTAATAATCATTACCCAAAACCAAGAGTGAGGATCTTTCACATCAAATTTATAATTAATTTGTTTAATATTTGAAGAAATAAATATCTAGGATTAGAAACTTTCTTCGTTAGTGAATTTTGATCATCTAAAAAGACCATTTTGGATTATGTTAATTGTGTTGTGAGCATCTAGGGATAGAATCCCTCTAGCGGTGATTCACGCATGCTCATATGATCTCGGATCAACATCACTCAGTCTTCGGGTGCTAGCACGATGAGTCGAATGTCTTGAATTATTCATTCTTGATCACTCATTCTTTAGTCTTGAAGAAATCTCTCTTGTACTTATCATTCTTGAGAGGGAGAGAGGTGGATGAGTTGAGAGAGAATTCATTGTGTTCAAAAATTCTCTATTCTCATTTTTTGGATGCTCTACACAATAGAAATGGCCATCTATTTATAAATTTAGGATTTAAGTTAAAATATTATTTAATTGAATATATTCCATTAAATAACATTTACTACTTTTAATAAACCTCATGTCGTATAATAATAATTATATTATTATTATTTTATGATCTGCACAAAATTGAGAAATAACAAATATTATGTAATAGTCTAGTTAATTAATATTTTTCACTGGACTTAGTTTTAGTCCATTCAAACTCCTCTATAATTTATTGGAAACCAAATAAATATTTCATTCACAAAAAAATATTTTTTCACAATCTAGAGAATAAATATTTATTAGAATATTCAATAAATAAAATAAATATTTTATTCACAAGCTGGTGAATAAATATTTATTTAATTTATGCGATCAATATAACTTAAATAAAATTATTCCTCATACTTGAGAATAATATTTATTCTATTAATTAAACTCAAATAGAATTTAATTGAGATCAATGGAAACATTTAGTGCGTGACCCTCTAGGATTCTTTCTTATTGGCATTAGGCAAACTTGCCTAAAGTCCAAGATTACTGTCTAGAAATAGTTGAAGGCATCCAAGAGAAAGAACTTAATGTGTCAATGTTGACAACCATATACGAACGCTCACCGTGTAATATAATCCCTTTGTAATGATATCTCATCAAGAAGGTTGCACAACTGTGTCACAAACCTATATGATTGATATGTCTTTCTTTGTCTTTCTAAATTTTCTCATGTCGTTACACTATGGCCATAGAATTTAATGTGACGGTTCTATTCCAATAAAATGGCTGAGATATCAGCTTTCATAAAGATTTAAGAGACAAATACTTCCTCGACTTATTCATTAATGACATGTCACTCATGATTCACCCAATATATCCAACTTTCCATGAACTGTTATCATCATGGTTTATGAAATACATCTAATTATGTGAGTTGTAACATGCATTAATAATAATCTTAAAGTCTAATAACCATCACACATGCTCATATATGGGAATATCCAATGACACCAAAATATGCAGAATTTCTATTGGAGGGTATGTTCTCATTATCTCCCATCTTGATGATTACCAAGTATGAACTTCATGAGAAGAAGCCTCATCTACTTATGAGTACTCGCACCTAATATTCTATGTAATATGTGTCCCATCATTATACATTATCCAACCATAGAACATTATTTGAGAATATATTCGTAGAACATCAAGGTTCTCATCATAGTAGGGAACTACTATGACCTTATCAATGCAACGTATACTCTAGGACATTATTACATTAGAGTCATACAAAAAAAATGTAATAATAAGTTTTATTAATATTAAATACATCAAATATACATGTAATCAAAAACAAACAGTTGGTTCTAAGTCACCAACTCCAACAGGGATTGCTATCAAGTGCAACTCCCATTACAACCACAACCAGTCTAACTCGCTATGCTCTGTCAACTCTTTATCATACTAAGAAACCATAAAAAGGCTTATCATCAGCATAAGACATGAATTGTGTGAGTAGAGCTTGTACAGGGGTGAGTATAATAATACCCAGTATGGCACCATGAAATAACCAAACATAAGTATAAAGAGAGTAATCATCTCATCACTAGGTATGTGAGTGTAATATGAGACATAACAAAAGAATATAACCTAGATATACTCATAACAGACTCCAATCCCAAGAGGTCTCAACCATACTGCCAGCCACAGGATTCTGCTTGTGGATTCAAGGTAACAATCATCTAGGATAATCCACTCCATGAGTTATGTCTATCGATGGGTGGTGATGGTAGAACTGGGAGTCCACCGATAGATAGAAGTGTAATAGTAGATCTCAGCTAACTGGTAGATGCTTAGCAGTAGCTGACAGGGATCGATGGATCTTTCTACTAGTAGATGTAGTGTCCAAAAGTACCACTGCAACAATTTAACATAAACATTAAAAATAATCAATTAATCAAAATTAAAAATAATTAAAAGTTAAAATATTAAAAATTAATGATTAAAAATAAATTCAATTAATTATTTAAATGAAACACAAATTAAAAGTTGAATTAATAAAAATTTAAAACTACTAAATAATTAATTAAATGAAAAATTAGATTACTAGAATTTAAAAACTACACATTAATTAAAATACAGATAAATTGGAATATGAAAATAATAGATTAAAGATTAAATTAATGTTCCATTATAATAATATAATGATAAAATATTTAATTACAAACCATTGGTAATAGAATTAAAAACTTAAAATTAATATTTAAAAAATATATTATAAATATAATAAAAATAGTAACTAAATAAAAAGAATTAATAATTTAAATTAAATAATACATAATTAAACATAAAAATGATAAATTTATGAATTTAGATACTAAATTACTAAAGTGAATTTATTTAATAAATAAAGGAAATTTAATTAATTAAATCAATAAAATATTAATTAAGATGATGTGAAAAAATAGTCAATTAAATAGCACATCAAATTTCCCCTTATTTAATCATTACTTGCCCTTAAGAAATTACTAATAAATTTCAATGGTATGTAATAAATATTAAATTAAAAAAATATATAATGCCATAAAGAATTGATTAATGTAAAATTCTTTCCCCCCATGAATCCTTTTAAGAAGAATGTATGTATTCCCTCCCAAAAGAAAGTGGTTTTAGTGCAATATTTAATTAATGTTATGCAAAAATGATTGTGTTTGATTTTTTTTGAATTGAATTAAACAAACATCAACTTGAATTTAACTGAGACTTCAAAAATTATCTTTACCTTTGGGTGAGAAGACACATATAATTATCAATCAAATAATTAGACATAATTGATTGGATGTGTAGGTTCAATAACTATATAGAGGAATAAATAACTCATCCAAAAGTGTTATCTTAAAGATTAAAAGAATAAAAGAATTAAGGAAAGAAGCTCAATCTAGATTAGGATTTTAATTTCATAGCTTATATAAATGCATTTATTATAAGTTTGAAATAATAAAAAAGTTTCAATTCAATGATAGTTGTATAACATTGTCAAAAAATATGACCATTAACAAATGATTTCAAGAGGGAAGGAAATTATTTAATCAATTAAATTCATGAGGTAATAAAGGTATAACCACTTTAAAATGGCATCACAACTTTCAAAATTAAGAAAAATTTTGACCCACTAAAAGTGAAGATAAAAAATTGAAAAACAACCAATTCTGAAATTTTTTAAATGGATTTGATGGGTACACATCAATGCATAGATTAACCCAAATTAAGAAGAAACTATCTAATACACTAAAAACCTGACTTTATCCTCAAAGTTGAATTCAAAGGTGGAAGAAAAATAATTAATCATATTGGTTCAAAATGATTTTCAATTCAATAGTTTAATGACACGTTGAAGGGTCACAATTCAGTTCAAATAATATGTTTTCCACAATAAATATTTTTACAATATAATAACAAAGGTACATGAATTATCATTTAATGAACAATATATAAGCTTTTAATAAATTTCAAATAGTAGCATGCTAGGCATTGAGTACATAATAAAGAGGGTGTCAGTAAATTTGAAAATTTGATTCAAGTGGATTTTCAACAGAACAGAAAATATAATGATGGACACCCTATAAAGACAATAAAATACACTGTAACATTAAAATCCATTGGTATTACTCCCTCACACTCAATTTCCTATAGTGAATAGATTTAAAAGCATTGTAGAATAATTTTCAGCCAACCAGCATGAAATAGAAACTAAAAGAATAAATAGAGTAAACATACATAAATTAAAAATAATTACTCCCCTAATTAAATAAACTCTTTTTAGAATTAATCCATGATTAGATATTCCCTATAAGATTTTAGTGAAATCCTATGGTTTATTTTTCTTTAGTTTTTAAAAATTAAAAAATATAAATATAATAATTTAATAGATTAAACTCAACGTCATGAAAAATCAGGGGATGAGTTTAGGGAATTTTTATCCAGTGAAGCTCTGACATTAAGCTTTTTATAAGAAATAATGGGGACTCTATGTCACAACCCGTCCCAGTGGGGGCCGTGTTGTGACTCCCCATGGCCGCCTCCAATTGGCCAGGGGATGGTGACTAGCACTGAGTAGGCATATTACTAACATGAGAGGAATTTCCTATATACCTATACACATGCATACATCTCCAAGATCAAAAAATGCTGAAATGTAAAAAACCACTAAGAACTAAATGCATCCAACGAGCCCGTACCCGAGTGGTAAGGGCTCCTCCTTGGCATCCAAGAGACCAAGGTTCAAAACCGGGTGGAGGTGAACTTCCGAGGGTACTGTAGCAGTACTATAACATGTATTTTTCAGTACTATAGCAGCCGGAACTATTCACCCGATTTGGGCCTTTGGGACACCGGTTTGGGCCTACGGGTCTCTAGGGCCTTTGGGTCATCAAATGTCTTCGGGTCTCAGGGCCTTAGGGCCATAAAGACCATGGATTAGCCTAGTTCACACAGATCAAGCCCCAGAAGAGGATCAGAGCAACAAGACTAGTGGTCACCAGAAGCAGAGCTACCGGATTGGAAGAATGAGAGGGTATGGCAACCGCTATCAGGACCAGGCACCGTGCAGCTTTGTACGGGGCAATGCAAGCTGATCATCAATGCAAGGTGGGGCGATAGGTGATCAATAATGCAGAAGATAGGGGAGGGGTAGTTTCTATGGGTTGGGATTACGGGTCATGTATTGGGCATAGTATGCCTCTGGGCCTTCGGGTCATGTATTGTGTGTGGTGTCAGGCCTCGTTCCTTGGGCCTACGGGTCATTTACAGGTTCCCCTTCATCCCTTAAAAGGGTGATTATCTATAATAAATTAAAAAAAGGCCTTCGTGTCATTCAGGCTAAGAACTAAATGCATGCATACCACTATATCCCAACCAGAGTATGACATGAAAGTAAAGTGAAGTAAAGTAAACTGGGATATAATACAAGCCCACCAAAAAGAAGTCTGTAACCACAAGTTTAACCTATAAAAAGAGGTAATGGGGCTATTGTCTGTAGTAGTAGGAACACCTCGACCTGCCTGATCTCACAAAGCACTATCTGGTCCTGGTCCACCTAGGACTCTGTCAAAAGTCTACTCATCTACATAAGACACGATACATGCGGGAAAATCTTGTATAGGCGTGAGTATAACAATACTCATTAGGACACCCAAAATCTCAAATAAATACACAAAGGAAAGAATATTAATCTCTACACAGTATATGTCTACAACACATATAACAATAATATCCATATATACTCAATCCAAGACACGCAGTCTAGAGGTAAGTCACAACCACTGTATACCAACACTATTAATTCATCTTGAAGGTTCCACGAAGAAATCATCTGGGAGAACACACTCTTGAGTCTGATAGCACTAATGATGCCCATCCAAGAAGTATTGTTCGTCGGGAACCATCATAATAGAGACACACTGATAGATCTAAAGAGAATATGATACCTCAAATAAGGATCACAGCCAGGGCCATGGGGTGATACCAACAACTCCATCTGGATTAACCTGCTAAGTTGAGGATAGATTTCCGGTGAAGATGTTCATGTCAATACTGAAGACTCTACCTAGGGAATGAATAATGAATAGAGGATCCTACTCTGGGCTTCTCGTGGGATTCCAAAAACTCTATCTAGGATGTCCTGCTAAAGGGATAATAGTCCTATGAGTAAGAAATGATTCATATCTACCTTCAAGGAAGTGATAAGGGAACAAACCATAATGAAACTTGTCTAAGATATAGAGGAAGAGATAATCAAGCCATATAGAAAGGTATACACAGCATTTAGTAAGGTCACACACCACATTCCTTGACCCAGAGTACTTCTCATGTACAACGGCCCATGTCATTTCAAATTGTGTCATGTAGAAGATGGGTACACGGTGTGTAGAAGGAGTCACACGTCGTGTCATTCCATCAGGGGTCTGAATGTGTACTTTGTCCATGTTCTAGTACATGGTGTCAACTCGTGTATATCTTCCCATGTATCAGTACATGGTTTAGTCCATGTATTTAGTCTAAGAAAATTCTTTTGGGGGAGTACACGCCGTATAGGCAATCTGTGTACTCCTCGTGTTTGCATACTTCCCTTGTACACACCGAGTCTCTAGGGAGATCCTACATGTTGTGTGACATTTAATTATCTCCCGAAACCTGATTTTTCACTCAGTGGGGGACACACACTGTGTAACCATGGGTTATACACCGTGTAACCCTGGGTTACACACCGTGTTCATCAAGATTTTCCAAAAAGTCTGGTTCTTCCTTCGTACGCTTCAGCCTATGCTCTGGACCTTGTTTTAGTGGTTTGTTAACCTTGAAACTTCATATCCAGGGTTATATCACCGCCAAAACATAGAATAAATGGGTTTTAGGCCTTAAATTGGATTGGAAATCCGTTTAAATTTATCCTGACACAAACCGCTCGAAGAATGGTTTCTCCTGAATCGCTTCGATTCGTACGTCATCATTGTCTTTTCACATCTATTAGGTCATCTCGAGGTTGTATCTTCAATTTAGGATTTTTTTACTAAGAAATGAAGTTTCAAAAATCATTATTTCATAAATGTGTTAAAGAGTGAATAATAGGCGTAGAAAACAAGGGAGAGAAAACACAAGAAAAAAATATGAGGAACAAACTTCGACCATTGTTCGTTCCGGCCTTAATCTGTTCCCATAAGAATGATCAAAAAATCAAAATCAATTCTCAATAATCAAACCCCATAAATCCCACAAAGTACGATTGAACTACAGATCAACCTGTTTATTGGTTGGTCTACGTTCATAGTTGAATTAAAGAACGGGTAAGGAAATACAAAATAATGCATCCTACCTTGGAATTGGATTGTTCACTATTGAAGATAGATTGCCACTGGTGAGATCTATCAAGAACGATCTCCGATCCAAGTCTCTACTGTCTCCACTGAGAGAATTCTCCAGAGTTTCTCTCCAGAGCCTCTAGGAAATTTATAATGTTATGAGCCTAACCCTGGATCCCTACCTAAAGAATCATTTAAAATAAAAATAATTGTTGCACTGCTACGTCGATGAAACAGAGAAATAAAATAAATCTTCAATTTATTTTATTTATTTAAAACACCTGAAACTACTTTTTACAGCTGACCTACGCCGGTCAATGTTATACTACTCCTAGGGTAAATTCACTACTTTTAACGCAATGGTGCCATTGAATTTATTATTCGGTAATCCATTTTGAAGTTATTTCAATTTTTTAAGAAAATTTCACATGCATACTATATAATATTTTAATATATTTAAAATATTTATTATGGGAACACTGGGCCTTGAAATTACACACTATATTATCACCTAATCTCGAATTTAATTCATATAATATTTAAAAATAATACACAAAAAATCTGTGGCATTACATTCTCCCCACATTGGGGCTTTACTTCCCTGAAAATCCAAAACAAAGGCTACTAAAAAAGATGAGGGTACTGAGAATGTATCTAAGCCTCTCGCTCTCAAGTGCTCTTCTGGAGGTTCTCATGATTCCACAAAACATGCACTAAAGGAATCTCTCACCCATGAAGGATCCTCTCCAACCAATCCTTGGTCTCCATTGGGTACTCAGAAAAATTCACTCCATCCTTAATATCTAACTCACCCCAATTGATGACGTTTGATGAGTCATGCATGTACCTCCTTAGCTGCGACACATAGAATACATCATGTACTCTGTCTAACTACAGGGGTAGAGTTAAGCAGTGTTCCACCTCGCTAACTCTATTCAGTATCTGAAAAGGGCCGATAAATCTTAGAGATAACATGTCGCCCCGGCCAAATATCCATAATCCCCGTCGAGGTGAAACCCATAGGAATACATGGTCTCTTTACTCAAACTCCAAAGGCCTCTAACACCTGTCAGGATAAGACTTATAATAGATCTAGGAGGTCTTCATCTGCTCCTGGATGATCTTCACCTTATCTGTAGTAGCTCGCACCAATTTTGTGCCCATGATTGCTAACTCTCCTAGGTCTGGTCGGTAGAGTGGTGACCTTCAGGATCACTCATACAAAGGCTCGAATGATGCCATACCAATGGTGGAATGGTATCTGTTGTTGTATGAAAACTCCACCAGTGATAGGTGATCCTCCAACTGCGGCCAAAGTACAACATGCAAGCCTGTATCATGTCCTACAAAACCTGAATGGTCTGCTCCGTCCAATCATTCGTCTGTGGGTGAAACATTATGCCCAAGAACAACTGGGTCTCAAACAAATCCTATAATCCCTTCCACAATCAGGATGTAAAATGAGCATCACAATCTGAAACAATCATTGATGGAACTCCATGGAGTCAAACTATCTCCTGCATGTAGAGGCGTCTCAAGCTCTCTACTGAACTCTGCTCTCAGATAGCTAGGAAGTGGGCCGACTTGGTGAGTCAATCAATGATCACCCAAATAGAATTGTGTCCCCTGGATGAACATGGTAAACCCATCATGAAGTTCATTGATATTCCATCCCACTTCTATTATGGAACCTCAAGGGGTTGAGCTAAAATCACTAGAACCTAGTGCTTAGCCTTAACTTACTGACAAGTAAGACATCGAGAAACAAACATTGAAAATCCCTTCTTCATTCCCGGCCACCAAAACTGACGTCATAGGTCCTGGTACATCCTTTTCACACCTAGATGTACCACCAAATGAGACATATGAAACTCCATCAGAACATCCTCCACAATTCCACTGGTACTACTTTACATCCTATGAAAAGTATGACGTGATCCCTGCCTTTTTAATATCCATCAGGAGTATGCCCTATGGATATCTAAGCATGTAGAGTCTCATAGTTGGTATCACTAAGTTGTGCCTCCCCGACTCACTTTAAGAGTGGAGGGGTAGTAACCATCTACTAAAGGTAAGCTTCTCCATCTCTATCCATTAATTATAACTACAATGAGGCCAAAAGTTCTAATTCCTTGTTCAGAAACTACAAAATAGATCTTCTGTTGAGAGCAGCATCCACCATGTTCCCCTTCCCAGGAGTATAGACAATCTCAAAGTCATAGTTTTAGAGGAACTCTAGACATTGCCTCTGTCACAAGTTCAGATCCTTATGAGAGAATATATACTTGAAACTCTTGTGATCAGAGTAGATGATAATTTGTCCACCCATCAGGTAGTGTTTCCACATATTAAATTCGAATACTATCACTGATAACTCAAGACCATGGGTCACGTAGTTCTACTCATGTGGTCTCAACTAGAGAAAACCATAGGCAATCACCACTTGCCTCTGCATCAGGAAAAAATCAAGCCTGGTCTTTGATGCATCACGAAACACTACATACTCAACACCCTCCTCCATAAATCTCAATATTGGAGTGCTCATAAAAATCTGCCTAAACTATTGAAAATCCTACTGGAACTTATCTTTCCATATCAAAGGATACCCCTTTCGAGTCAAAGAATTCATAGGTACTTATATCTTGGAGAAATTAGCTATGAATCTCCGATAATAGCATGCCATTCTAAGGAAGCTCTACACCTCCGTCATGCTCTTAGGTGGCTCCCATGCTAACACTAACTCAACCTTGGCCGAGTCCACAACCACTCCATCCTCTGAGATAACATGGCCTAGAAAGTGGACCGCCTAAATCCAAAATTGGAACTTTGAGATTTTCCCATAAAGGTGGTTCTTCCGGAGTACATCCAAAACCATCCTTAAGTGTCTTGAGTGCTCCTCCTCAGACGTTGAGTGCACAAGGATATTGTCGATGAAGAATACCATGAACTGGTCTAAGTAAGGCTGAAAGATCCATTTCATGAGTCTCATGAACACTGCATGGGTGTTCATCACACCAAAGGGCATCACCAAGTACTCATAGTGACTGTAGCGACATATAAAAGTTTTCTTTGGTATATCCTCATTCCGTACTCATAACTAGTGATAGCCTGATCTGAGGTCAACCTTCAAGAACCATCATTCCCCTATCAACTAATCAAATAGGTAATCAATTCTTCCTAGTGGATACTTTTTCTTCATGGTAACCTAGTTCAAGATTCGGTAGTCTACACACAACCTCAAGCTCCCATCTACTTTTTTGGAAAACAAAATTGGGTCCACCCAGGGTAAACATTGGGTCTCACGAAGCCCTTCTTCTGCAAGTCCTCAAAATGCACCCTCATCTCATGAAATTTTACAGGATCCATCTGATATGCTAGTGTTAATATCAGTGTCGTCATGGGGTGTAAATCAATGCAGAAGTCTATATCCCAATGGGGAGGTAATCCTGTAACATCTTTAGGAAATATTTCCTCATACTCCGCCACTACTGTAGGAAACTGGTAACTCATAACATCTATTGCACCAAGGGTCAGGCTAGCCAATTGATGAGTAATCAGCTTCACCCTCCTATACATGAGTTCATCTTGTGTTGCCTGGGTTTCTTTTTCATCGACAAAGGAAAACCATGTTCCATTGCTGCGGACACACTACACCCTTTGCCTAAAACAATCAATATGGGCATGGGTTTTAGATAACCAAACCATGTCAAGAATGAAGTCTTAAGGGATCAATGCTGCCACCAAGAGGTTCCAACTAAAACTCTCACCTCCAAGGGTCAGGTCACACTATCGACATAAATTTGTGATCACCAAGTCTTCTCCAATAGGTGTCTCCAAGCATAAGGGTCGAGTCAATGGTTCAAAAATAATCTCTAGGTCTCGAAAAAGATATGTGGTGAGAAAGGAATGACTAGAACCTATGTCTATTAGTACTATAGATAAAGTAGAAAAGACACAGATCGTACCTTGAATCATTCTCGAAGCCTTTGGTTCATATGCCTCAACCACATGTAATTGTCCCTGCCCCTATCCTCTAGCTCCCTAATCCTAGCACGGACCTCCTGGGGGTGGTGGTGGTGGTAGAATGTCAAAATTTCGACCACCTCCTACTGCTCTTTCAGATCCTCTATCATGTCCACTACCGTATAGATCTACCTAATCTTGTCTTTGTTTCTTCCTTAGTGGTCCATTCACTGTCTCCCTATCAGCAGCAGGGTGGTTCGGACAATCTTGATTGAGATGTCCCCTACCATCACATGAATAAAATCGCCTCTCCCTAGGCTGACTGGACCCATACTATGATCCCTAAACTATATATCCTATGTCCTAGGACCTCCTACTGAAACTTCTCCCATGTCAGGATCCCTAAGAATTACATCAGCTCCCTGCCATTGTGGTCTCTACACCTGCTCATCCACTACTGACTGTCACTGGTTATATCTACTTAGATAAGAATATTTATACCATCAAAGCTCACTCAAGCACCCCAACATACATTAGAATGCATAAAGGGATAAATTTGGATCAGATGTCTCTACACAGACCTTGCTCAAAGGTCTAACCCCTAAAGTACTGATCTCTAACCATATCCATAAAGTACTTGGAAAGGTTGGTGAACCTCGATGAATAATCATCCACTATCGTTCTACCCTACTAGAGCTGAAGAATATTCTGTATACGCACATCTCTCAGCAAAACTGGTGAGAACTCCTCTCTAAAGAGGAACTCAAACACTATCCATGGAAGAGTCACCTCATCATGGGTTTGGGTAGCCAAACTCCACCATCACCCTGATGAACCTTATAGAAAGCTCGCTACCAGGACCACCATCTGATCCGCTGGTGTCCTGACTAGACAAAAAACTAGGGTCACCACCTCAATCCAATCCTCTATCGCTTGAGGGTTAGGCTCACCTCATAACTTAAAGGGATCTATGTCTTTGAAACTCTTTAAGTGTGCTTAGCTTTCTCTCCTCATCTGATGGTACTGTGGGTACCACGTGATGCTTCATAGGTGGTGGTATAGCTGGTGCACCACCTGAAAGTAACACCTGGAGAACTGGTCCCTGTATCGAAGCCTCATCACTAAGGGGGTCATCCTCATGATCGAGCTGTTGATTCCTAGTTGGTATACATATCAGGGGCATCCTGTAAGAAAAAAAAGATCTACCACATTTAATGTGTATATCTATAGAGCTGACCCAAGAAGGACATGGAATCACAACCCATTCCTATATGATGCATGTATCATTATTCTACCTGCAACAAATGTTCTCGTGTACCAAGTCTAAAAGCAGGTTATCAGAGTCCTGGTGTATGGATACGTCTTCCACCACACCAGCACTGGAGTCCTTATCATGAAATCCAAACTCAAAACACTTAACATTGTTTCCCCAAACCAATATCACAAAATCTTGGCCCTAAAGTAGAATCAATCACCCTTTGATACCACTCTATTACGACCTTTCCAATGAGAGCTCATGTTGAGACTCCCCAAGTCCACCTCTAATAGACCAGGGACTGGTGACTAGTACTGAGTAGGCATATCACTAATATGGGAATCATTGCTTATGTACCATCACACATGCACACATCTCCAAGCTCGAAAAATGATGAAATGTAAAAAACCAATAAAAACCAAATGCATACATGCCACTATATCCCAACCAGATAATGATAGGAAAGTAAAGTACAGTAAAGTAAACTGGGCCAGAATACAAGCCCACCAAAAATAAGTCTTTAACCACAATTACAAATGGTAAAAAGAGGTATTGGGACTGCTATCTGTAGTCATAGGAAAACCTCATCCTGCCTAATCTCACAAAGCACTATCTGGTTCTGGTCCTCCTAGGACTCCATCAAAAGGTCACTCGTCTGCACAAGACATGACACGTGCAGTAAAATCCCATGCTGGGGTGAGTATAATAATACTCAGTTGGACATCCCAAAACCACAAAGCAATACACAAAGGAAAGTATAGTTAGATCTACATAGTATATGTCTACATCACATATAACAAGAATATCCAGATATACTCAATCCAAGACACACAATCTATAGGTAAATCACAGCCACTATATACCATCACTAGTAATTCATCTAGGAGAACACACTCTTGAGTTTGATAACACTGATGATGTCTTTCTAAGAAGTATTTTTCATCAGGAATCGTCATGAGAGAGATATGTTGATAGATCTAAAGAGAATATAATACCATATATGAGGATCATAGCTAGGGCCATAGGGTGATGCCAACAACTCCATCTAAATTAACCTTCTAAGTAGAGGATCGACGTCTAATGAAGTTGGTCACATTAATACCGAAGACTCTACCTAGTGCATGAAGAATGAATAAAGGATCTTACTCCAGGCCTCTCAGGGGATTCCAATAAATCTATCTAGGAAGTCCTGTTGAAGTGATCATAGTCCTATGAGTAGGAAATGATTCATTCCTACCTTCACAAAAGTGATAAGGGAACAAACCCTAATGAAACTTGTCTAAAATACGAAGGACAAGATAATCAATCCATGTATAAAGGGATACATGGTGTGTAGTAGGGTCACATGATGTGTTCCTTGACACCGGGTACTGCCCATGTACAATGGCCCATGCCATTCCAAATTTTGTCGTGTAGAATATGGGTATACAACATGTATAAGGAGTAAAATTCCATCTACTTTCATCTGGGGTCCACCCGTGTACTCCGTCTATGTTCCACTACACAATGTCAACCCGTGTTCCATGTATTAGTACATGGGGTAGTCCGTGTATATCCTACCTAGGAATTGGATCATTTTCTTTTGAAGATCGATTACTGCTGGTGAGATCCATCAAGAATGATCTCTAATATAAGTCTTTGTCATCATCGCTGAGACAATTCTCTAAGATTTCTCTCCAGAGCCTCCAAGGAATTTTCAGGGTTATGACCCTAACCATGGATCCCTACCTAAAGGCTCATTTAAAAGAAAACTTATTATTGTTCTGTTTCATAGACGAAATGGAGAAATAAAATAAATCTTAAATTTATTTTATTTATTAAAATTGCCCGAAACTACTTTTTACAGTCACCCTGCTCCGGCTGATGTTAGGGAATTCCTAGTGTAAAATCACTACTCTGAAAGCAATGGTGCCCTCAGATTTATGATTCGGGCACCTGTTTAGAATTTATTCCACTTTTTTAGGAAAATTGTGTGTGTGTGATATATAATATTTTAATATATTTCAAACATTTATTTCAGACACATTGGGTATCGAAATTAAATGTTGTATTAGTACCTAGTCTCAAATTTAATCCATATAATTTTTAAAAATAATACATGAAAAATCTAGTACATTACACTCTTCGATTCTGTAAACACATTAGTAGCAACCTTCTTTAAGAAAAATGACCAAGAAGATCAATAATATAAATCCAGTAGAAATAGATAACAAAAGACAAAGGAAAACAACACTTTATTCTTAAGAAAACAAAAACAAAAACACATAGAAAAACAATGGGTTGGCACCAATGCTAGACTTTTCTATTGACTAACCGTAGTCACTTTTTTGATGTGGTTTCTCATCAATGAACCACCACGTATGCTTGGAAAATTTATTTTTAATATAGAAATAAAATTTACAAGCACCTAAACCACTAATGGAACACTTGACTCCCTTCATAACTATAAAAATCCCTTGGAACCACCACTTATCAATTGTGGACAGGTTGTTGTCTACTTCTAGAATTGTTCCAAGATTGTAAATTTTTAAATCTAGAAGCGATAATATTAAATGGGGTGATCTAAGGGGTGGGACTAATTCCTCAAAGGTTTTATCTCCACTTCCAACCTCAAAATATTCATAAAAAGGGGTGAAATTAAATAATCATAGTAAAACAAGTTCTAAAAGTGGTTTATCAAGTTCAATTTGAATTGATTCTTGAATATTTAAAATTATTTCATATTCCTCTTCCACTTTTATCATAGCTACAAAAATAAATTAAACAACCCCAATTTTGAATTTAGTAAACAAAGTAGTGTTTGATATATGATCTAAGACATCCAATTCAACCTCTATTAAAACAAACTCCACAAATATAAAATCAAAACCATCATTGTCTACCATTTTTTATGTGAGTGATTCTTTAACCTTAAAGAAATCAGGATGAAACTTGGGGATTTGAATAGAATGACCAAACTCCCTTAATTCTATTTCCATGAATTCAATTTCTGAAATCTTGTCTTGAGAAAGTGAAATAATTGAATCTCTATGAAAATTATTCATGCAGTCATTATTCTCAAATTTTAGTTCTAATTCATATTTCCGATAATCTATCCATTGTACATTATCTTGAACCAATTTATCAAATTGTTTTCACATTAAGACCATTTGTTCATGGGGGAACTTGATAAAAAAAATTAGGCCATCATGCTCCTTATCTTCGGATTCAAGAAAAAAATTTAAAAACAATTTCTCCACTAAGTACAAGCAAAATTTTTTTTTTTTGAATTTATTTCTAAAATTATTATTTTTACTATGTTTGTTTTACTATTTTAGTTTTTTTAATTTTTTTATATGCTTTTTTTTTGTTTTTGAAAAGTGGTCGCATGAAGACTTCCCCGAAAACAGCACAAAAAACTTAACACCTTCATCATTAAAATGGGCTAAGTTTAATTATTTATAATCTATTACTTACTACAATATAGCGGTTTATAGAGTGTCGAATCCACAGGGAAGGTAATATGATCATGGAGACCAAAATTCAAAAAAAAACACTGAAAAAAGTGCACAAATATTTTTGTTGATGTTTTTAATATGAAATATATTTGAAAACAAAACAATGATTTTTTAAGAACTATATGGGGAAATAAAATGATGAAAAATAGTGAGAATGAAAATTGGGAACATCAATCATGACAGTGGTTAGGGGAATTTCTACTAATTAGTTTAAATGGATTTTTTCTTTCACCCCAGTCTCACAAAGGGATGCCACAAACTATATATGAGACCAACCTGTAGAGGATATCACAATTCTATGTTGAGGATGTAATGCCACATTGTACCCTCATAGGGATAGACTAGGGGAATACACTCAATTGATACAGTCTAAACTGAAGAGACTGAGGACCTCAACCTTCCCTAGAAAAAGTACATGGTGTGCACTGGGGGTACATGTCATGTCTTTCCTGCCCTGGGTCTGCCTACGTCTTTCCATATCACACATCATGTATTCCTCTATATACACGACATGTTCTCTTAGGATAAACGGCATGTAGAGGTTGGTTCGGCACTCGGTGTGCCTCCATCCCATGCGTGTGTACCTAGTTGTGTCTGAGTATCGAGTCATGCTTGTGTACTCATGTCATTCCCATGTGTCTGGTCGTGTTGGTGTTCATGTAACCTCAGGATACACGTCGAGCTGCCAGCACCGGGTCACATGGTGTATATCACATGTCACATAGCGTGTGATATTTTATTTCACATATAAATTCTAGTCATTGTAGAAGGGTCCCACATGTTGTGTTTTATTTAGAATACACACCATGTAATGTGGGATTTTCCAAAAATCCAAAACCTTCACATGGTTTTTCCCTACACCTCCATTATCATCGATTCCTACATCCATCACGTCCGCGGATCCTAGATTTACGGTCGACCGTGCCTGATCTGTCATCGATGGCCAAAATCTTTCCTTCAATCTTCTCATGATGCTTCTCTCATCACACCACCATATTGAGATGCCAAATCCCACAATCGAGGATCACCAAATCCAAACCAGACCCACTATCGTCTCTATACATCACAATTGCATCATCAATCTCCATCTCAAACCTGTAGTAACGATCCGTTGCATCAAATATAATTTGTACAATGATCGTTTACCAGGTATTTTTCAAACCACTGATGAAATTGAATATTGACAATGATCACATGAAGAATGGGGAGAGAAATTCATAAAACACAAACATGAGGAACGAACCTTAGCTAATGTTCATGCTGACCTCGATCTGTTGTCCTATGAAAAATGAATGAAGAGGAACAAATAAAGTACTATCAAATTCTTATTTCTAAGAATATAAAACCATACACTACGACATATTGGCCCTTTAACATAAAGAAAAAAGGGCTTTAACACTGTTAATAAAGCGTTGTTGTCATCCGCATTGATAAAGGTCAAAAAAATAATTTTTTAAAAATAATTTTTTTTCTACAAATCAAAGGGTTGACCCCCCCCCCCTTATTAGCACTCGACCCCCTTATAACATCGCTCATCTATCCCCCCCCCCAACAACATTATCATCCCTTTCCTCCTTAATAGCACTAGGCACCTTCTCACCCGCCCGCACACCCCTATCTTTACTGTGTTTCGAACCTTAGACATCCTTCTTATACGCCCGCGCCTCTTTCACTCCCCTATATTGTTTTGTTTTTGTATTTTATGATATATCTATATATTTCTATATATTTTGTTACATTTTTTTATCTATATATATATTTAAATACATATATAAAATATGTTTTGTGGTTGTGTTTGTGTTTGTTTGTGTGTGTTTATAAATACATACATACATACATATATTTATATATGTGTGTACATATATAATTATAATTATACATGTTTATATTTATTTACATATATTATATATTAATATTTATATACAAATATTATAATATATAGATAAATATACATTTTTTTGTCAATACACACACAAATATATTTATATATATATAAACATTATATATACATTAATTTTATATGTGTATAAATATTCATAAATTTTTATTTTAAATAAAATGGATATTATTTTTTATTTAGATGAGATTTATATATTTAGAGATATACTTTACATGTAAATATGATTACATATATATTTATAAAAATAAATTTTTAGGTGTAAACATATACAAAAAATGTATGTATTTTTATATATTTGATTATAAATAAAACTACATTATGAAAACAATAAAATTTTAAAACCATAATATCAATATGAATATAAGTTTTGTGAATAAATTCAGTCCCCACTGAAAACAATCAAAAACACTCCCTTAAATGAGGATGAAAATCCATCGAATGTTAAAAAATTGGGATACCCCGACTAAAAACTTAGTTTTGGAGGCATTCTAGGCCTTTTTAGCCTTGAAAATGTGATTAGGGTTCCCTTGGGTACCTGTGTGTATAGATCATTGTAGAATTTGATTTCATATGTGGTAGAGCCCAAATGGACACTCGGATCAAAAGTTATGGATGTTTGAAATTAGAGTCACATTTTCAACTTATTTTTAGATTGTTTATTAATTTTTTTATTTTCTATCTCTTCAAATTGTTATTAAATGACTATTACACCATAATAATTAGAAAATTATTAATTAATATTATTTTTTTAATTATTTTTTAATCTTTTTTTCACTAAATATCTTATATATTAAGTGTAAATGTGTATTTAGACTTATATAAATTATATTTTATAAAATATATTGTATTTATATCAATATCAATATATTTATATATTAATATATGTTTTTAATGATAAATAATTTTTTTATGAAATATACCTTTTATCAGTGCTAAGAAAAGTGCTGAAAAAAAAGTATGATTCATCGTTACTAAAAAATGATGATGAAGGGGGTACTTTTATCAGTGCTAAAAACGTTGATAAAGGGGTACTTTTATCAATATTTTTTTATTGTTGTTAAAAGAAACTTTTAACAGCACTTTTTAGCACTAATAAAGGTACCCCCTTTATCAGCGCTTTTTTTTAACACTGTTAAAAGATGGTGCTGTGTAAAATTGATTCTGTGGTAGCAATATCTGCAAAACATGATCGACCCTCAAATCAAACTGTTAGAAGCATTGATTTGTGTTTGTCGTGAAATAAATAAAGAGGGATAAATCCACCAAAAACAACATCCGACCTCAGGTTAGGATCGATTGTGGATGAAAAATGAATCTACATTATCGTTGTTGGTGAGATCCTCGAATTTCATTGGCATTAGTGTTCTTTGCGGTACTTAAATCTTTGATCCATGATCCTAATGATCACCCCATAGATCCACTCTCAATATCTAGGGTTATGAAACTAACTCTAAGGATTTGGCATAAACAAAAATTTATAAAGGATTGATATTAGGTTCAGTGGGAATAATAGAAAATAAATTATTTATTTAATTTATTTATTTATTATTCTACCCACGATCACACTCAACCCAAGTGTTTGATGAGCTCTAAGGTTTTGTAGTGCCCAGGGTAAAACTCACATTCCAAATTCAACTAGTGTCTCATATTTTTGATCTGATACTTTTTTAGGAGTTATTCCATTAATTTTAAAAAATTATGCTTTTGGGATATAATATATTTAATATTTTTATTAGATCAACACTGAGGCTCACCAGGCCTTGGAATCTCTTGTCATATCAATTTCTAGGTTCAAAAATATTTTTTAACCTATTTAAAACTCTTACAAGGCAAAAATAGAGACGTTACATAGATGATGCTAGGGTTGACAAGCCACATATGGATGTTCCAGAAGTCGACAAGCCTATTATGGATATGCTAAAGGTCGACGATATTTTTATGGATGTGTTGGTTTATAATGTAGTATGGGAGGAGGATTTCCAACATGATCAGTCAGATGCTCCTCTACTTCTTATTGCTGATGAGCCACAACCACATGCTATTTGCACCCTGATCCACGACGTATCTATTAGTTATTTTTCTACATAGCATCTTACTTATTCAGATTATGATGAAGTGATAGAGGGTGATTAGAGTGTACTTTAGCCTATTTTTTCTCTGTGAGTGAATACTCACTGTACAACATCCATTTTCTTCACATGTGGGGAATATTTCTAACTAGAAATTACTTTTCTTCAAATCGAGATATGATATGGGGTTATGAGACTTTGGATCCACTGCCTATCACATATAGGATGTTTTTGGTGTATACACCAGATGCCACATAGGAGTGCATGAGCCATAGCATAAACTTTGGTAGACATGACATGAACATGTTATCTATACACTAGGGTGTGACAAGGAGTACCATCTGGGACAGTGATGTAGATTAGAGTGCCATTGTTTATAAATTTGCAGCTAAGGTCAATGTTATTTGTTTGTTAAATTTTTTGTTGGATGTTATTTAAAAGATAACATTTTATAATTAGTTAACATAATCAATAAGTATCGGTATTATTGTTATTAAAGAGTAATTTATTTTAACTTTACGGTTATTTTAAAACTATTAATTACAATTTATATTAATTATATTTTATGTAAAATATATTAATTAATTAATTAATCATGTATTCATTTGTATATTATAAATCATATAACTAATAATTACCCAAAACCCTGGGATGCTCCCACCCTCATGGTAGTCACGGATTGACTTGTCTTGGAAGACCCAAACCAGCATGGCCATCCCCACCACCATTTATGGGCGATGGAAACTAGATAGGAGGTAGGATGGAATCATTCATATTGCGCCCAACCCAATTAATTTATTCTCCCCCATAATTAATTCAGTTCCATGCATCCATTCACTTACTCCCCCCACAAAATCGACATGCATAGCTCATTAATGATAGCTTTAAGTAAAGATAAAGGACTTGCATTTACAAGAATCGATGCCAGTTCCATGCACCCCTTCCTTCATCATATCCCATTTTTATAATCTCCCTCCCCCACTCTTGCACTTCTAAAAAATCTTTGCACCATCGGAGGAATGTATTCCCCCATGGGTGACGTTGGAAACCCATCAGAGATACAGACAAAGGTTGAGGAGGACACCCATTAAATGCTACCCATGCCCACTCCTCTCCATTCCCACTCCTCTCTATTCCCAGACAATAAAAAAGAACTCATAACTCTGCTCACCTGCTTCCTTCTCCACCCTTGAAGGTTTTCGCCATGTGAGAATCTGAAAATGAACTCTGCCCATATGCAAATGGAACCACCACTTCCACCAACCCCTAGATCAAGACTGAGGGGTTCCAGTTCAGGGACCACTCCTAGTATCCATGAATTCTTTATTCTTCACTCCCCCACCTGCATGCTTAATTTATCGATGATGGTTGTCTTCTTGCAGGCACGTCATAACAGATGTTCCAAGTGACCTTCCGGTTCAAATCGGAGAAGTCAGATTCCATCTTCAAAAGTTACTCATTCCTTTTTATAAACATCCCCTACTATACAATGGATTTTATTTAAATGTGGTATCATTTATTCTCTCTCATTTTAACCTTCACCTAACCCACTACTATGCTGAAATTCCCTAAGGTATTTCTCTCTTCTCATTTCCATTCAAGAAATATTTTTATGTTATGTCTATTAAATTTAATTTTCTTTTAGTGGGATATTTTCTTCCATATTACCCTTACTTTCCATTTTATTTATAAATTATTATATCCCCCTTTTCACTCCCATTAAGCTTCCCATGATCCTTTATGTACACCCGTTACCATGCTGAAATTTTGTAAGGGATCTTTTCCTTTCTCTTTTTCATTCAAGTATCTTCTTTAACTTATGTCTTTTATCATCATTTCCTTATGATGGGATATGTTATTCCATACCCCCTTACTGTCCAATTAATCTCCAAATGATGAGATACCCCTTTCGCTCTCATCAATCCCTTTTATGAATTTTTAAGTAAAGTCGTTAAGCTTGTCATGACCCATCCTCGAGACTCGTGTCGTGACTACCCCAAGCCCGTCTTCCATAGGCCAGGGGCTGGCGACTAGAACCAAAGATGTAAATCCCAATAATAGAGGAAGGCATTGCCTTTATAAAGTAAACGAACACCACAGAGTACGCAAGCTTAGTAAACATTAAGTAAATTGAGTACAGAAGTAAGTGCTGGAAAGTAAATGGGTCAGAATACAAACCCAACTGAAAGTAAAGTACAACTGAAAAGAGAGTACAGCGGCAGAAAAGTAAAGCTGCAACACCAAGCCGTCCTCTGGAAATCCCACCTGAAGGGTGGGTACAGATGGTCTCCTCTGCTCCTCGGCTCCAGCCGTCTGCTCCGTGTACGTCTCGTCCAGTGATCCAACTCCAGGTACCGACCATCTCTACGAGCTCCTACCATGGTCAGTGTTGTCTGTCGTCTGCATCCAACACAACATAGTGCGGGCATAGCCCGTGCAGGGGTGAGTATACGCTACTCAGTAAGGACCCCGAGACCCCCGAAGGTCTCCCAGAATCCACGAAGGATAAACCACAAAGGAAAGTTACAATCATGAAGTAACAACCAACTACACTTAGGTATATGCCCATACATATACCTTAGTCTTCAATTCCAGTTCATCTCCATCATCTGAGCCCAAGTTCGGTCTAGTCCACACAGGATAGCACAATCCAATCCACACAGGATAACACAACTCAATCCACACAGGATAGCAAAACAATCATACCGGAGATAATGATTGAAAGTCAAGACTCATCTCACACAGGTATACTCTTCGTAAGGTGATAGAGATGATCAGATGTAGCCACTGATTCATCTAAGTTGTCGGACCCACATAGTATACAAGACCAGCTAAGCTGTCGGACCCACAAAGGATACAAGACCAGTTACTCTGTCGGACCCACATAGGATACAAGTACAGAGTCAAATACTGCCGGACCCACGTAGGATACAAGAACAGTAGTCAAGTACTGCCGGATCCACAAAGGATACAAGAACAGTAGTCATCACCGTTGAACCCACGGAGGATTCCAGTACGGTCGTCATCGCTGCCGAACCCACGGAGGATCCTAGTACAGTTGTCATCGTCATCGCAGTCGCAGCTAACTCTAGGGTTCCCGCACACAGCATGCTCGATTCTGGGAGGGTCCGCTCCACGAGCCAAGGGGGTCGATACATCAACTGACACGTAGTCCAGAGTTTATGTATCCCAAATTTCTGTCTTGTCAATAGGAACTCAACGTGACAGACGACACGTCAATCGGACGCCTGGTCTGAGAGTTATTGGCTTTTTCATCCTAGGGGCCCGGTTGGTTTTTAAGTCAAAACTAACCCAACCATACTCCAACTGCATCCAAACCTTGATCGTAGTAATCTAAAAGAACCTTCACACTGAGAGGAATCCAAAAAAGTTGACGGCACGTCAATCGGACGTCCGGAGCTCAAGGTATGAGTGTTTCCGCTCCGAGGGCCCGGTTGGTTTCGTGTTCGAACCAACCCGTTCGTACCCAAGGTTCTTCGAAACCTTGAGTTTAATATACCGAAACGACCGTCTCGATCCAAGGATCTCTACGCAACTGATGGTGCGTCGATCAGAGGTCTGTATCCCAAGTTATGAGCCTTTGAACGTAGCTGTCTGATTTTTAGGGGGTTTTGGGCCCAGACCGACCCGGCCCAAGACCCCCTGGGTCGGCCCGAACCGGTTCGACCCGACCCGGGTCTGGGTCCAGCCTACTTGGGTGCGGCCCGGCCCAGCGGGCGTAGTCCGGCCCAGCGGGCACAACTCGGCCCGGCGCGGGCGGCCCGGCTCGGCTGGGCACTCGGTCCGTGACCGAGCGGCGTGGAAGGGGGGGCGTGTTGCCCCCTTGTTTTGAAACAGCAACCCCCCATGTGGAGGGGGGCCCACCTTGTCTGTCGTCGGGGGTTACTACCCCCAGACTTCTCGGATCCGGCCGGCCGTAATGGCCGGCCGGTTGTGGCGCGCGAGACCAGTTGGTCCCGCCTCCTGAGTGCTGGCGGCCGGCGGTTCCGGCCGCTCTCCCCTGAACCGTCGCAGCCTAAGGCCGCGTCCCTTATCCGACCGGCGTGGCGCGACGGCGCCGCGCCCCTCCGCCGCGGCCTGCCCCGGCCGCAGCCCTCCATGGTTCTCCGGCACGGCGTGATGGCGTCGCGCCCCTCCGCCATGCCCCGACTCCGGCTGCGGCTTCTTTCGGCCTCTACGGCGCCGCGCTCCTTCGCCGCATGATATTCCTCGTTCCCGTGTGGTGTTGTTGCACCGCGCTGCCTTCATTCCAAACCACAATGGTGAACATCAACAAAGGGGAGGAGGATCGGCCGTGTTTGTGCGGTCCGACCTCCTCCTTTTAATTTGATAACAGGTGGCCAATTATTGAATGATGAACGCCAAATTAATCACGAACGTAAAATAAACCCCTACCTCGAAGAAGTTGTCGAACAATGATCGTCGCGGGAAAACGGCATCATGGTGGTGGTTTCGATGATGGCGTTGGCGGGCATCAAAGAAGAGGATGACGTCTCACACCGGCTGCAGAGAAGGGAAAGATTGGCACGCCGTCTCTCCTTGGTGCTCCGGCGTTCTTCACGTTCTTCAACGAGGAAGATGAAGTTCTTCGGAGTATAGAACTCTCCCTCTCTCAACACAATGAAGCAACCAAAATAAAATAAGGGATTTTCCTTATTTTATTACTTTTTCCAACCATTTAAAAATTCAAAAACCTAAACTCACTTAATTAATTAGCCTTGAAATGTCTAAATTAATGGTGAGTTTAGTTGACATGAATTAATGTGGAAAAGGGTAGCCACAACAATTAATGAATGGGAAGTTTAGGGGGGTTAGAGAATTTGAAAAGGTGGGGGCTCATGTGGGCCCCACCTCACTAATATCCTACCAAGAGTTAGGATTTTATTGGTTCCCACCCCAACTCCCTCACATGGGATTTAACCACTTATAAGTGAAAAATTGTTACACAACTTGTTTCACTTATTTCTTAATCCACATTTTTAACAACTCTTCACGAGCAAACACAACTCCAGAAAAGTTCTTCCTAAGAAATTACCAGTACTGTGGTTTCATCAGTGCCCTTGGATTTCGATTCCGAGCATCGGTTCAAAAGTTAGAAAAAAACCCGCTCGTTCGTTCACTGAACGTACCCGAGCTAAATTTGGAAATTGATTCTGGGCACACCGGGCCTCGAAATCAGGTGCCGTCAGAAACTGCATACTTGTAGAATTTCAAAGAAAATTAAGAAAAAATTTCCCTTGAAATTTACGGGTCTTTACAATGCTGTCGAAATTTCACTGCAATTTTCCATGCCAAGACAATTGTGTAGTGAATACCATACTCTTTTTCTAATAAAGTTTTTCACAATTATGCACATATACTTATTTATTGGGGACTTACATGTATTTATTCTATATTCCTTGATCGTGGAATATATTATGATCATGAATGAATCCATGTTGTATGAACTATGTGACACACTTAAGCATGAGAATGAAATGAATATGATGGGTGTGACCAGGTAGTGCTCCAATGCATTGAGTAATGTTTAGTATCATGATATGTCTTGTTGGGAAAGAGAGTGAACTTGATTCCTTTATGGGACTTTGTCCACCATGATGTCTTGGCGGGTTTAGCCTTGACCTGTGTTTATGATTCAGTGTTTTAAGTTGTTTCCACATTTCCCATATTTTGATTATCATGTTATATAATGTCATATTATTCGTGTTCCTTTTATTCCTCATTGATATATCTATTTTCTAACATGTATCACTTATTCCATGTTTATTCCTTTATTGGACTTTATAGCTCACCCCTTTCTTATGTATGTCCTCAGGTTATCCCATGTATTTTTAAGTTCAAAGGAATGTTTTGAGCATGTTAAAGGAGTTTTCAATAAAGATCTTATATTACTTGTTTTATGTTGTTATGTAATGTACCTAATTCTCAAATACACTAGAATTATCGATCATATGGGTTGTATTAAGTGTAGTATTATGTAATAAATCAAGTATTAATGTGAAATAAAGACCAAGGTTGTTATATATGTTATCACTGATGGTGCTCATTCGAGAGGTTATGATTGTCGGGCCTTTACAAGAAGTAATCATTGGATCTCTAAAGATCTCAATACATAGATAGGGGATCAAACCTAGGACCGCTCGAGGATTCCAAAAACCCAATTTGGAATAACCCATAAATTAGGGGATCTATTCCCACATAAGTTGGTCACATTGATTCCAGAAACCCTACCTAGGCGAACATAAGGAATTATAGAGGATCTCCCCCCAGTGTCACGAAGGGATAGCACAAATTATATCTGAGACCAACCTATAGAGGATATAAAAATCCCATGTTGATGATGTAATGACACATTGTACCCTCATGGGGATAGACTAAGGGAACACACTCAACTGATATAGTCCAAACTGAAGATACAGAGGTCCCCAACCTGCCCTAGAAAAAGTACATGGTGTTCACTGGGGGTGCACTATAGAGACCTTGCCTTTTCTTTCATTACTATTACATCATTATAAAGAAAAACATAATAGTATTACACATAGATGGTCCAAAGGTTTAGTGTCTTGGGAAAACTAGTACTATACATAACATTTACAACATCAAACATAATCATTTATTTAATTCCTTATTCTCTAGCTTCTTATTGGAACTTGACCTCTCCTTAGTACATGTAGTCACCTGAGGATATATATCAAAAAGGGGTGAGATAAATGCCTAGTAATAGGATAGATATAAACAATATAACAATGGGTGATCATAATCCTAGGATAGGCAAAGGATCATGAACATGAGAGTAAGCATTAATAAAAGGCTTGAAATGTAGAAATGCATAAAAATGAAACATCGTGTCTTAGTGGTTAACTACCACACATACTTGTAAAAAAAATAGAATATTTTTCACACATAATTTCACTTTAACTCATGAGATTCATCAATTTACTCAATTCATTGGAGCACTGTATAATTCTGGGTGCACCCATCACATTCAAACATTCATATTGCGCTATATAATTCTGGGCACACCCGTCACATCATAACATTATCATTATCATGCATGCCACATAGAACATATATAAAAAAATGAACATAAATAACCCATGGAAATAAATGGGTTTCATTTCATAATAACACATTCATAAACATAGGGTTCCCAAAAGAAAGTGGGAATAACATACTTGATACAATAACCATCAACCTTGAGTGAGAAATAAAAGGTGTGTTTATGAAAGAAGAGTTCTTTTGGAAAACATTTGTTTGACATAAACTCTATTTGAAAACATTTATATCCTATAAAAGGTAAGATAATGTTGAAAAAATGATTTTTAAGGAGCGACCATACTAAAAATGGAGTGAAAGAGGGAGAACCTGAAGAAAGAACGTTGGGTTAGAGAATTTCCCCTTACCTTGTATCTGAATGCTTTCTTCGTTTTAATGTCCTGTATAACCACATTAGATTCATTAATAATCAATTACAGAACCTTGTGTACATGAAAATGGTTCATTATGGTTTCATTAAGTTATTTTATGGGACTTTGGGTGAGTTATAGAATTTAAAAACATTGTTCGGGAATGTTCATTTTTATAGTTTTCTTGAGCGGTTCACTTGTATTCATAAATGGAAGTTCGTGTAGAACATGGGTAAACATACAAAACTAATATTACATGTTATTAATTATCTTCCAGGATTTTTAATGATCTTATAATTGATTATATTATATACCATGTGGATGAATCATTAGATAGTATCTTAATGATGATCGTTTGGGTTAATTCGACGGTTTTTCATCCACAACGAACTTGTTTCTTTTAATTATTTTGTAATATATACATAAGTTATTTCCAGAACATTAAATAGGATATAATAAATATAAAATATATTTTTTCAACCATAAAAATGGTTTCATGACCATATCTGAAGGTGTTAAAGGAAAAAAGAAAACATGTCGTTCTTGAAGGTGATAAATTAACACCTCACGAACAACGTTTTCCTTTCTAAAATAAAAAAAGAGGAAATGGGGGTTGGATGACATAATATACCATTAGTATCATAAAATTACAGTATATTTATGATAATGGATTTACCATACCATTTGGATGAATATAGGTGGGGATATAATAAGAAAATAACTTGAAATTGAAAGGAAATTAAAGGAAAAGAGAGAGAGAGAGGAATTACCACTTGAATCCTCCTCTTGCGATCCTCTTTAAGGAAGCTAGGATTGGTCTCTTGATGAGACCAGAAGCTCTTGGATGTGGGGGAGGGGATAGGGATGGTGTTTGGGTAGAGTTTAGACAAGTCTTGAATCTTGATATGTGTGTTTTGGCAATGGGAGGGAGAGGGGTTATTTATACATGAGGAGGGAGTGTTTTTAGAATAAAATATTTAATAAAATAATATATCAAATGTTAGACTTGTAATGGTAGTTTTTTGACATCATAAATAATATATTAATATAATATAATTATTTTTAGACTTTAAATCATCTTTATAATTTGAATCCATTAATTTATTAAAAGGAAAGTGAAAGAAAGAGAAAAAGATACTTTAAGGAATCACCTTTTGACTTTAGGCTTTGGAAAGTTCTTTTTAGATTTTATTGTATTTTAAATAAAAATTTATGAAATTAAATATAACATGGAAGAATCTAAATTTCTATAAATTTTATGTCATCATTACATCATGAATGATGCAATTTAAGATACACCGGTTATGTGAAAAAATGTATTTTTATTATTCACCTGAAAATTGAAGTATTTCAGAAAAATCCAAAAAAAAGCACCCTAAAAATTTTTCTACATGTAGAATCTAAAAATGGAGTCCATTTTTAAAAAATAATTTTCTAAATATCATTAATTTAATATTTAATTAAAATCATAATTTACTTGAAAAATAAAGTTTTTAAAATTAAAACTGATTTTATAATGCTTTCAAAAATTACATAAGGTTTTATAAAATTATATTAAAACTAGAAGACATATAATTGTTAATTTATGAAAACATTTTAAGAAAATACATTTTATTTTAAATTAATTAATTAATTATAATTATTTATTTATGACTTACAAAAATACCAATATTTTTACTAAGGTCAAATTGTCACTTATAAGATGCCTCAAGTTTATTTAATCTTTCAAGGGTAAGGTTACTATTAGTTTTAATGATTTACTATTAATAAGGGTCATATTACTATTCATAAAGGTAGGTTACTATTCATAAGGGTATGTTACTATTCACCAAAAATTATGTTTGTTCTATTAGACTCTAAAAATCATCTTGAACACAATCGTGTATATCCGATTTTTGAAATTCAAAACATAGAAGTGGAAAAATTATTTTTAATGGTCATATAATATTTAGTATCATTATATTTCATTATTCTTCCTAATGTGATTATACTATAAGGCATAATTATAATAAGGGGATTCCATTGATAAAACTTTGGGTCATTACATTATTCCCCCTTATGAAATTTCACCCTCGAAATTTCGCCCTTGAAATTTCACCCTCAGAATTTCACCCTCGAAATTTTGTTTTACACAAACAGGTGAGGGTACTTCTCCTTCATCGCCTCCTCTGGTTCCCAAGTAGCTTCTTCAAACTTATGGTTCTACCACAATACTTTGACAAGCTGGGTTGTCTTGTTGTGTAGAACCTTATATCTCCTATCCATAATCTCTATTGGTTGTTCCTTATAGAAGATATCATCTTCCAGCTGCACCACCTCTGAGATCAGTACATGTGAAGGATCTCATATGTACTTTCTCAGGAGTGATACGTGAAACACAGCATGAACTTGATCCATATTCGGTGGAAGTGTGAGCTGATAGGCCACGGATCTTATGCGGTCAAGGATCTCAAACGGGCCAATGTACCTTGGGCTTAGCTTCCCTTTCTTTCCAAACTCCATGACTATCTTCCATAGTGATATTCGAAGGAAGACTTTATCTCCAATGTCGAACTCCAAGTCCCTTCGACGGTTGTCTTCATATATCTTTTGCCGAATTTGAGCAGATTTGATGTGTTTCTAAATGACTTAAACCTTCTCTATCATCACTTGCACAAGGTCAGGTCCAAGTAGCTTTATTTCTCCAACTTCATCCCAATAGGTTGGAGTTCTACATCGCTTTCCATACAGAGCTTTATATGGGGCCATCTGAATACTTGAGTGGAAGCTATTGTTGTATGAGAACTCAACCAATGGGATATGCTGATTCCATCCACCGTTGAATTCTAAAGAACAGGTTCTTAGCATGTCTTCAAGCGTCTGAATAGTACTTTCATATTGGCCATCATTTGGGGGATGATAGGTCGTGCTAAAATTTAATTCAGTACTCAAAGCATGTTGAAGGATTCTCCAGAATTTAGATGTGAACCTTGGATCACATTCAGAGACAATTGAGAGTAGAACACCATGCAGTCCCACCACTTCTTTCACATATATCTTTGCAAGTTTTTCAAACAAGAGGTCTTTTGGAATAGTGATAAAATGGGTAGTCTTGGTGAGTCGGTCAACCACAACCCATATCGCATTATTTCCCTTCGACGTCTTCGGGAGACCCGTGACAAAGTCCATAGTGACATTCTCCCATTTCCACATGGGTATAGGCAATGGTTGCATCAATCCTTTGGACTTTTTTCGCTCTGCTTTAACTTGTAGACATACCAAGCACCTTGAGATATATTTTGCGATCTCCTTCTTCATGTTATCCCACCAGAAGTGTTCATAGAGATATTGGTACATCTTGGTGCTACCAGGATGGATAGAGAATGTTGAGTTATGTGCATTGTCCAATATCTCCTTCTTTATCATGGGTGATGAAGGCGCACAAAGCCATGTTTCAAACCGAATCACACCTTCATCGTTGATATGTAACTCTTGTAGCTTCCCTTCTTTTACTACATTCACCTTCTTCTATAACTCTAGATCATCCCTTTGTGCCTCCTTAATCAAATCTTGGATTGATAGTTACGCAATCATTTGGGAAAGGTAGGATGTATCCCCTGCCCTTATGATTTCTAAATCCATCCTGTGCATATCCAAGAAGATAGGGTCTTTCTCAATCCGCAACATGGATAGAGTAGCGGGTTATTTTCTGCTTAGAGCATCAGCTACCTTGTTCACCTTTCAAGGATGATAGTGAATAGTGAAATTGTAGTCCTTGATTAGCTTTAACCATCTCATTTGATGCATGTTGATCTCCTTTTGTGTGGATATATACTTTAAGATCTTGTAGTTGGTGTATATGTCACACTTCTCACTATAAAGGTAGTGCTTCCAGATTTTCAAGGCAAAAATCATGGTTTCTAGCTCTAGATCATGTGTTGGGTAGTTCTGCTCATGGATCTTCAACTTCCATAAGGCATAGGCTATCACATTGTCATTTTTCATGAGTACGCATCTCAAGACTTTCTTTGAAGAATCACTGTATATCACAAAACTTTCTCCACTTTTCGGTAGTGTGAGTACAGGTGTAGTGATCCGGCTTCTATTTATCTCCTTGAAGCTTCCCTCACATTCTTCCATCCATACATACTTTACCCCTTTCCTTGTTAACTTAGTTAGTGGGCTTGACAATCATTATAAATTTCTCACAAAACATCGGTAGTACCCAACTAATCCAAGAAAACTACGGATTTTTGTGACACTAGAGGGCCTGGGCCATTCCTCAATTGCCTTTGTTTTTGAAGGGTACATAGAAATTCCCTCACTTATGATCACATGTCCTAATAATGTGACTTGCTTCATCCAAAAGTCACACTTGATGAACTTGGCATACAACTTCTCATTTCTCAATGTCACCAACACAAGTCTTAGATACTCTTCATGTTCCTCCTTGATCTTGAATTAGATGAGAATATCATTGATAAACACTACCAAAAATTTGTCTAGGTAATGTCTAAAGACTCTATTCATCAAATCCATGAATATTGTAGGGGAATTATTAAGTCCTAAGGGCATCACCATAAACTCATAGTGCCCATACCTTGTACGGAATGCGGTCTTCTAAATATCTTCCTTCTTCACCTTTAGATAATGATATCAAAAATGAAGATCCACCTTTGAGAAGTATTGAGCTCCTCTTAACTGATCGAACAAGTTGTCAATCCTTGTAAGAGGATGCTTGTTCTTTATGGTGATCTTGTTGAGTTCCTGATAATCGATACACAATCGCATTGTTCCATCCTTCTTCTTCACAAAGAGCACCGGTGCACCCCAAGGTGATGCACTAGGGCGTATGAAACCTTTGTCCAGATGCTCTTACAGCTACTTCTTTAACTCTTCCAGATCTATAGGATCCATTATATAGGGACACTTTGATATAAAAGTATCTCTAAGTATTAGTTCTATTGAGAACTCTTATAACAACCCTGAGCTTTTATTACACACTTAAACATGATTTATTACATAAAATTCACTTGATACAACATAGCATATTGAGAGTCCTAATGTCTTTGGGGATTAGTATCATTACATAACAACTTAAAACATGAAATACAAAATATTTATTTAAAACTTCCTTACACGACCGCTACATTCCCTCATACTTAGCATTGCATGGGATAACCTTAGGACATGCATAAGAAAAGGGTGAGCTATAAAGCCCAGTAAGGGAATAAACATTGAATAACATGAGGAATACAATACATGTTATACAACAGCCATATCAATGGAGCATAAGAGAAACATGAACATAAATTCATGATAAATCATGATAATCATAACATGGAAATGTGGCAACAACACTTAACATTGAATTAGCATGAGCCAATTCTCATTGTACATAGAGAATAAGTAAACCCTCATTGAACATGAAGCACAAGTAAACCCTCATTACACTTGAATGATTCAACACTCATTTCACATGACGTATTATGATACTATACTTTACCCAATGCATTGGAGCGCTATTAGGGTACACCCTTCTTAAACATTTCATTTCATGCATAAGTGTTCCACATGGATCATAAAACATGGATTCATTAAACATCATCATTTATTCCACGATAAAGGAGTGTAGAATTCATACATGAAACTCTTTAAACAATAAGTAACTGTGCATAAATTTGAATACCCTTAATAGAGAAGTTGGCATGGTATTCACTACACAATGACTTTGGCTTGGAAAATCGTGGTGCAATTTTGGCAGTGTAACGACGTGACATAAGAACTCATAAAAATGGTTGATGAGAGAGAAATAGGTGTCTCATCATATTTACATGAAATGGAAAGTAAGTGGGTCATATATATACATGTCCCAACAATTTTAATGGAATTTCGATTCATGATACAAAAGAATTACTTAAATGTAAATGAGGAGAGAGAAATTCCTTACGGAATTTCGGCATGGTAACGGGTATACATGGAAGGCATAGATGAGATAGAAAGGGATATATAGTCATTAAAAAATAAATAGGGAATTATGGGGGAGGTGATAAATCATACTCCAACCTTTATAATTTAAAATAAAAGGGCATAACAATATTAAGAAACTTGGATTAAAAGAGAAAGGAAGGAATCCCTTACTTGGAAGTGTGATCCCAAAAGCTTGGGAGAGGCTTGAGAGAGGATTTTTGGGAGCTTGGGGAACCTTGGGAGGATTATATAGATAGGAGGGTAGGGGTTGGTCAAACTAAAAAGGCTTTGAGTGAAGAGGAACTGGGAGCTTGGGTTGCTTTATATAGGAAAAGAGGGGGAATTCTTTATTATTTAGGTTTGGGACACCTCACATTAAACTAATCAAAACAACAAACCAGCCCATGGTTTTTTCCCATGTTTTTTACCAAAGGGTAGTGGAAAACAATATTTTATAAGTCCAATGTCCTGACTTCTTAAAATAATAGGGTTTATTATGTGCAGGTGAGTCACACTCTCAAGGAAAATAATTTAAAAAGACAAAATGTTTTATAAGTCTTGAAGGGTCCACTAAAGCTTTGTAAAATAAATCAAAAAAATATAAAATCACATTATTTTAATGATAAAACATATATTTTCCGAACATAATATTTATAGTATTTTATTACATCACTATTTGGTCATTGTGATGTCATAAAACACATTATATATTTAAACGGTATTTAATTTTTACCCAAAAATTCGACTATCTCAGAAAATTATGAAAAAATAACCATTGGATAATTTCAACATCCTTATTTCAAAAATAATATTCATTTTATCTAAATAATTTTATAAATATGTGAATTTTTACTTTTAAAATAAAAAAGCGACATTTATCAAAAATTCATGGGTTTTGACAAAAACAGCTTTCAACCCATAATAAAAATTACAATTGCATTCATAAAATTATATGATAATTTATATTTAATAAAAAATAATTTAATAATAATAAAATTTTATTAAAATATTATTTAATTCAAATATCCATTAATTCATCAAAATAGATTTCTTAGTTTAATATTAACTAAAAATACTATTTGTGCTTTAAAAACTATTTACAAAGTAACAATAATAAAATGAATGCACATTATTTATACAAAAAATAATGTACATAGTCATAGTGCTTGGGTCTTGTTACATAACCCCTTATAACACCCGCATAAGACTGAAGGGTAAGGTGTGCGATGGTGACAGACTCTTGGGGTGGCTCGGATAACATCGCTCGGGTGGTAATCTCTATTAACTTCCACTTCTCCCGTAATCAGTTCCGCTCAAGCTTAATGTGTTCAAGATCATCTTGGGCTTAGTAAAGAGTGAATCCCAATGATGCCACCTTCTTTCCAAGCTCCGAAAAATGGGTTTTGTACGGGGTAAGTCTACTGGATGAGGCCATCGCTTCCTTTGTCTGGGTAAATTGGATTTGTTAAAGCCCTATATTTATACTAATCAGGTGATCACTGTTCAACAGCTATATTAGCAACGGTCAAAATTCATAACGGTAATTTAAAATCTAGAAACATAAAACCAAAGAAGTTCACATTATATATAACCACAATAAGACATTTAATTAGATCAATAGGAATTTCCATTAATGAAAGTTTGGGTCGTTACAATCTTCCTCCATTGAGAAATTTTGCCCTTGAAATTTCCTTTTCCCACTCTAAAACAAATGTGGGTAACTTTTATTCATCACTTCCTCTGATTCCCATGTCGCTTCTTCAAACTTGTTGTTTTTTCACAACACCTTGATGAGGGGCATTGTCTTATTCCGTAGAACTTTTTCTCTATGATATAAGATCTTCACTGGTTGCTCCTCATAAGAAAGATCATCCTCTAGTTGTACTGCCTATGAAGAGAGTACATGTTAAGGGTCTGGTATGTACTTCCTTAATAGGGATACATGAAATACATCATGTACTTTGGCCATGGTAGGTGAAAGTGCTAGTCGATAGGCCACAGCCCCAATACGATCAAGAATCTCAAATTAGCTGATGTACCTAGGACTTAACTTCCCTTTCTTTCCAAACCTCATGAACTTCTTCCATGGATATATGCATAGAAATACCATGTCTCCAAATTTAAACTCAAGGCCTCAATTACAGTTATCTACATAACTCTTCTGTCAACTATGGGCTGCCATGATATGTTGCGAAATGGTTTTCACCTTCTCTACAATTTATTTGACCATTTCTGGTCCTAACAGTTTATGCTCACCAACTTTATCCAAATATGTTGTTGTTCTGCACCTTTTACCATACAGGGATTTATAAGGTGCCATTTAGATGCTCGATTGGAAATTGTTATTGTAGGAGAATTTAACCAGAGGAAGATGTTGATCCCAACCTCCTTTAAATTCCATTGAACATGATCTTAACATATCTTCCAGTGTCTGAATAGTTCACTCAGATTGTCCATCAGTTTGAGGATGATAGGTCGTACTTAAGTTTAGTTCAGTATCTAGAGCAAGTTGAAGACTCTTCCAAAACTTAGAGGTGAATCTTGGATCTCTATTAGATACAATAGATAGTGGTACTCTATGCAGCCTTACCACTTCCCTGATGTATATCTGTGCCAGTTGATCCAATGAGAAATCCTCCCAAATTGTAATGAAGTGTACAGACTTTTTAAGACGATCCACAACAACCTATATTGTATTTTTTCCTTTGGATGTCTTCAGAAGTCTGGTGACAAATTCCATGGTGATGTTCTCCCATTTCCATGTCGGTATGGGCAATGGTTGCATCATCTCCTTAGACTTTTGCCTCTCTGCCTTCACTTGCTAACACACCAAGCACCTTGATGTATAATCAGTGACATCCTTCTTCATATTATCCCGCCAATAATGCTCTCAGATATCTCGATACATATTTGTGTTTACTGGGTGAATAGAGAAATTTTAACTATGTGCATCATCCAAAATTTTCTTCTTCAGCTCTAAACTTGATGGAACACATAGTCTTTTCCCAAATCTCACAATTCCTTCTTCATTAACACTGAACTCCGAGGATTTCCCCCTTATGATAGCTTCCACTTTCTTCTGAATTCCCATATCATCCTTTTGAGCATCCTTTAACCTTTCTAAAAGAGACAGTTGAGCAATCATTTGTGAAAGGATTAATGATGTTCCCTTCTTTATGATTCACATGTCCATCTTCATCAAATCTAATTAGATTTGATCCTTCTCAATTCTCATTAGTGATAGAATCATTGGGTCCTTTCTACTTAGATAATCTTCCACCTTTTTTTCTTTCCTAGGGTGGTAATGGATTGAGCAGTCATAGTCTTTGATCATCTCTAACCATCTTCATTGGCGCATGTTAAACTCTTTATGTGTGAATATATACTTGAGGCTTTTATGGTCTATATATATTTCACACTTCTCCCCAAAGAGATAATGCCACCAAATTTTTAAATCAAAGATCACCGTATCCAACTCCAGATCATGTGTTGGATAATTCTTCTCATGAACTTTCAATTGCTTTGAAGCATAGGAAATGACTTTGTCATTTTTCATCAACACACATCTCAGAACCTTCTTCTATGCATCACTAAATACCATAAAAAGTTCTCCACTTGTCGGTAAAGTGAGAATAGGCACAGTGATAAGCCTAATTTTTAACTCCTTGAATCTTTCTTTGCATTCATCACTCCAAGCAAACTTTACTCCCTTCCTAGATATCTTGGTAAGAGGGTTTGACAATCTTGATAAATTTCTTGCAAATCGTAGATAATATCCTACTAACCCCAAGAATCTATGGATATTTGTTACCGATGTTGGCCTTGGCCATCCCTCAATTGCATCTTTTTTAGGGATCCACAGATATCCCATTTCTTGTAATTATATGGCCCAAGAATGAAACCTCCTTTAACCAGAACTCACACTTGTTGTACTTTGCATAAAGATTCTCCTTCCATAAGGTCTCTAGTACAGTTCTTAGATGATCCTTGTGATCCTCCTTGGTTTTGGAGTATATCATAATATCATCTATAAAGACTACAGAAAATTTGTAGAGGTAATCCCTAAAGACTCTATTCTTCAAGTCCATAAAGATTGTTGGAGAATTAGTGAGTCTAAAAGGCATTACTATGAATTCATAGTGCCTGTATATTGTATGAAAATAAGTCTTGGGGATATCTTCCTTCTTCACCCTTACTTGATAATATCCCAACTGCAAATCCACCTTGGAGAAGTATTGTTCTCCATGCAGCTGATCGAACAAGTTATCAATTTGTGGGAGAGGATACTTATTCTTTATCGTGATTTTGTTAAGCTTACGATAATCGATGCAAAGTCACGTTGACCCATCTTTCTTCTTGATGAAGAGGACTAGTGCACCCCATGGCGAAGCACTTGGGCATATAAACCCTTTATTCAGATTCTCTTGTAGTTGTTTCTTCAGCTCCCCAAGCTCCACAACATCCATTCTATACGGAGCCTTGGATATTGGCAACGCCCCAGGTATAAGATCAATTGAGAATTCAACATCTCTTCTGGGAGGAAGACCGGGAAATTCCTCGGGAAACACTTCAGTGAATTCCCTCAAAATAGGCATGTCTTCATGGATGGTTTCCTCCTTAGACTCAATCATATGAGCCAGATACGTGTGCTCATAGAGCAGTAATATACATGCTTGAGATGATGGATCTAAAGAAGATTCATCTTCCTCCTTGTACTTGTATAGAATCGGGGGTCAATTCTCCACATGGAGAGTGATTACCCTCTCACGGCAATTTATGTTGGCTCTATATAAGGAAATCCAATCCATGCCATGAATTGCATCAAATTCCACCAGAGGGAGTATGATGAGGTTCGCTGGGAAATTTAATCCACAGATTATGACAGGGGAGGAGTTATATTCATGGGATGCAATGATTTACCCATTTTTTGTACTCACCGATATCTTTACTTCCATGACTTGTAGTGGTTCTAGGATTGTTATACTAAACTTTTGGGATATAAAAGAATGTGTAGAACTAGAATCAAAAAAGTATGTTTTCTATTCTTGAATGAATAACTAGCGTACATGTCACCACTTCGTTGTCAGGGTTCACTTCAGCAGTAGTGATGGAAAAAGCTCACCCTTTCTGCCTTGGAGGTTGTTGGTTGCCTCCGAAAACACTTGTCTTAGGGCACTGATTCACAATATGCCCTAGTTCTTTGCAGTTGTGTCAATGAACAATGCGTTGAGGTTCGAATGGAGCGTTCCTCTCCTCTGTTGCAGCCGCCGACTTTTCTTATCGGTAGTTAACAGCTAAGTGCCCTTCTCTTCCATACCTAAAGCATTTCCTCATCCCCTTCAGGAAATTTCCAGGGTGCTTCTTTCTGCACCTTTGGCGAGTGGGGTGCTGGATCTTATTAGCATCATTGGATTTATCCATCAGACCGCTAGCATTGAATTCCACCTTACACTTCTTATCCTAATGATACCCTTGAGATTCTCCAATCTCCATTTCAACCTTAAGGGCACATCGGACAATTTCCTCATATTTTTTGAAGTCATGGATCGCCAGCGCTTTCCGTAGGCTAGGTTTCATCCCACCAAAGAAGCGGTCAACCTTGCATTCGGGGGTAACGACAAATTCGGAGGCATATTATACAAGCCTTGTGAATTTTTCCTCATATGCCCTGACAGATTTGTCGTATTTTTGTTTGAGGTTAAGGAAGTCCCTTTCCATCTTAAGTTGGAGGGTGCGTAGAAAATATTTATCAAAACACATCTTTCAGAAATCCTTCCATTCCAAATCCTTGATCTCTTACTCAGGCTTCGTATTTTTTATCAACGTCTACCATTGATCAGCTTCACCCTCCATATGATAAGCAGCTAGGAGAATCTTCTCTTGTTCAAAACATTGAAGGATGGAGAAGATCTTTTCAATGGAGTTGATCCATTTTTTGGCAATTGAGGGATCGGATGATCCATTAAAAGTAGGAGGCCTTTATCTCATGAAGCTCTCGATAGTGAATTATTCTTTCTTAGGGGGGTTGAACATCTCTCTTGACTGATTTTTCTATTCAAATCTTGAGTTAACTGAGAGAGAAGTGTGAAAAAGTTCACAATTCCTACTCCCATCGGATTGGGAATCTCATTAGCATAGTCATCACATTGATCTTCACATCGGTTGTTAGCCTGATTCCTCCTATTACCAGCCATTGGCTTGAATAAAAGGAAAGTTAGGGGTAACACATAAAGGTTAATCCAAGGAAAAAACTCATGAATTATAAATAACTTTTATTTCCTTAACTTATGAATCCATAGGCTTCAATCTATGTTATTCATGATCTACTTTATAACATATATTCTTAGGGGAATTTTTTTTAATTCCCTTAATAAGGCTTCATACTGAGCTTGTGAATTTACCAAAGCATATCTGTTGGGATTGTTGTAACCAAGAGTGTAGCAAGACCCATTTTCGTGCACCAGTTCCCATTCGAGTCTAGCTCAAAGCGGTGTTTTCGAGTTTTACCCCTAGGATACATCTGTGACAGAGCCGCCTTTACCTACTCGTATCCAAACAGGTATGAATTTGTTTGATAAACCACTTACTCAATACTCACCAATACTTAGGGATTTTTTTATTTTACTTATTCTTGTCTCTAAGTCTTCACTGGGGTTTTCAAATCTGAATCCCAAAAATAACTAAACCTATCCTATGATACCAACTATAACAACCCTGCTTTTATTAAAAACTTAAACATGATTTATTACATAAACTTCACTTGATATAACATAGAATATTGAGATTTCTAGTGTATTTGGGGCTTATAATCATTACATAACAACTTAAAACATGAAATACAACATCTTTATTGAAAACTTACTTTACATGACCACCACATTCCCTCGTACTTAGAATTGCATGGGATAACCTAAGGGCATGCATAAGAAAAGGGTGAGATATAAATCCCAGTAAGGGAATAAACATTTAATGACATGAGGAATAAAATACATGTTATACAATAGGAATATCAATGGAGCACAGGAGAAACATGAACACAAAGGCATGATAAAGCGTGATAATTATAACATGGAAATGTGACAACAACACTTAACATGGAATTTGCATGATCCAAGGCTCATTACACATGGAGCATGAGTAAACCCTCATTGCACATAAAGAATGAGTAAACCCTCATTGCACTTGAATTATTCAACACTCATTTCACATGACGTATCATGATACTATACTTTACCCAATGCGTTGGAGCACTATTAGGGCGCACCCTTCTTAAACATTTCATTTCATGCATAAGTGTGCCACATGGATCATAAAACATGGATTCATTAAACATCATCATTTATTCCATGATAAAGGAGTGTGGAATTCATACATGAAACTATTTAAACAATAAGTAAATGTGAATAAAGGTGAATACCCTTGATAGAGAAGTGGGCATGGTATTCACTACACAATGACTTTGGCTTGGAAAATCACGGTGCAATTTTGGCAGCATAATGGCGTGGCATAAGAACTCATAAAAATGGTTGATGAGAGAGAAAGGGGTGTCTCATAACATTTACATGAAATAAATAGTAAGGGGTTAATATATATAAATTTCCCAACAATTTTAATGTAATTTAGATTCATGATACAAAATAATTACTTGAATGTAAATGAGGAGAGAGAAATTCCTTACGGAATTTCGGCATGGTAGCAGGTATACATAGAAGGAATAGATAAGAGAGAAAGTGGTCTCTCATAATTAAAACATAAATAGGGAAGTATTTTGGGTGAGAAATCATACCCCAACCTTTATAATTGAAAATAAAAAGGGCATAACAATATTAAGAAACTTGGATAAAAAGAGAAAGAAAGGAATCCCTTACTTGGAAATGTGATCCCAAAATCTTGGGAGAGGCTTGAGGGAGGCTTCTTAGGAGCTTGGGGCACCTTGGGAGGATTATAGAGAGATTAGGGTAGGGGTTGGTCGAACTCCAAAGTCTTTGAGTGAAGAGGAAGTGGGATTTTGGGTTGGTTTATATAGGAAAGGAGAGAGAATTCTTTATTATTTAGGTTTGGGACACCTCACATTAAACTAATCAAAACCACAAACCATCCCATGGTTTTTTCCCATGGTTTTTTTCAAAGGGGAGTGGAAAATAATATTTTATAAGTCCAATTTCCGAACTTCTTAAAATAATAGGGTTGCTTATGTGGAGGTGAGTCACACTCTCAAGAAAAATAATTTAAAAGGAAAAAATGTATTATAAGTTTTGGAGGGTCCACTAAAGCTTTGTAAAATAAATCAAACAAATATAAAATCACATTATTTTAATTATAAAAGATATATTGGTCGAACATAATGTTTATAGTTTTTTATTACATCACTATTGGGTCATTATGATGCCATAAAACACATTATATATTTAAACAATATTTAATTTTTACCCAAAAATTCGACTGTCACAGAAAATTATAAAAAAATCACCATTGGATAATTTCGATGTACTAATTCCAAAAATAATATTCATTTTATCTAAATAATTTTATAAATATGTGATTTTTTATTTTTAAAATAAAAACCGACATTTATCGAAAATTCATGGGTTTTGAAAAAAACAGCTTTCAAACCTTAATAAAAATTAAAATTGCATTCATAAAATTGTATGATCATTTATATATAATAAAAAGTAATTAAATAATAATAATATTTTATTAAAATATTATTTAATTAAAAAATCCATTAATTCATCAAAATAGATTTCTTAGTTGAATATTAACTAAAAATACTATTTTTGCTTTAAAAACTATTTACAAAGTAACAATAATAAAATGAATGCACATTATTTATACAAAAAAATAATGTACATAGTCATAGTGCTAGGGTCTTGTTACATAACCCCTTATAACACCCGCATAAGACCGAAGGGTAAGATGTGCGATGGTGATAGACTCTTGGGGTGGATCGGATAACATCACTCGGGTGGTAATCTCTATTAACTTCCACTTCTCATGTAGTCAGTTCTGCTCAAGCTTAACGTGTTCAAGCTCGACTTGGGCTTGGTCAAGAGAGAAGCCCAATGACACCACCTCCTTTCTGAGCTCCGAAAATGGGCGTCATATGGGGCAAGTCTACTGGATGAGGTCATCGCTTCCTTTGTCTGAGTAAATTGGATTTGTTAAAGCCCTATATTTATACTGATCATGTGATCACTGTTCAACGAATATATTAGCAATGGTCACAATTCATAACTGTATTTTAAAATCCAGAAACATAAAACCAAATAAGTTCAAATTATATATAACCATAATAAGAAATTTAATTAGATCAAGAGGAATTTCCATTAATGAAAGTTTGGGTCGTTACAACTCTACCTCACGATCCGAGAAAGTTTGGGTAACTATTCGAGAAATACATCATTGTATTCCCTCACGGTGGGAATTTCTGCAAGGTTGGCCCCTTCCTTTGACTCAACCATTTGGGTGAGGTATGCTTCTTCATAGGGTATCAACACCCACACCATTGAAGGATTTTTCAAAGGAGATTCACAATCTTCCTTTCATTTGTAGAGGAGCATGGGATGGTTCAGAATATGAAAAGATATTTCCTTTTCCCGGAAGTTGATACGTGCTATATATAATGAGAGCCAATCCATTCCCATTAGAGCATCGAATTACACCAAGGGAAGTATTAAGAGATTCACTGGAAGAATCTTCCCACATACACCAACCAGAGAAGAGTCAAACAGTTGGGTTGCAATGATTGCACCACTTGATGTTTTTACAGATATCTCCACTTCAAGGTTTTGGGGCTTTGATTCTATAATTCTAGAAAACTTGCAAGATATAAAGGAATGCGTAGAACCAGAATCAAATAATACTTTTTCCATTCTTGAGTGAATAGGAAGTGTACCTTGTACGACTTCATTATCTTGATCCACTTCCGCAGTAGTGATGGCATAAGCCTTCCCTTGTTCCTTTGGCTTTGGTGGCTGCTGACGCTGATTACCCTTGAGGACTCGAGAATTTCCCCTTACCTAGTATCTGAACGCTTTCTTTGCTTTAATGTCCTATATAACCACATTAGATTCATTAATTATCAATTCCAGAACCTTGTGTACATGAATATGGTTCATTATGGTTTCATTAAGTCATTAGATAGGGTCTTAATGATGATCGTTTGGGTTAATTCAACAGTTTTTCATCCACAATGAACTATGCATCGCAACTGCATTTTCGATCTCCATCCTAAATCCACGGTAATGATCTGTTGCACCAAAGATCGATTGCACAATGATTTTTTACTTGGTATTTGTTGAATTTTCAGCCAAATCGAATACCAATGATGATCGCATGAAAAATCAGTAGAGAAATGAATAAAACTCAAACACAAGGAATGAACTTTAGATAATGTTCATGGTGACCTCAATATATTGTCATAGGAATGACGAATGAAAAGGAACAAATAAAGCACTATCGATTTTTTTATTTCTAAGATGATAAAGCCATATCTGTAAAACATGACCCGCAAACCAAACTGTTAGAATCATTGATTCACATCCATCATGAGATAAATAAACCGGGATATATCCACATAAAACAACATCCTACATTGGGTTAGGATTTTTGTACACAAAAAAATGAATATCTATTGTCATCGTTGGAGAGATCCTTGGATTCTGTTGGCATTGGCATTCCTTACGGTACGCCGATCATTGATCCACAATCCCAACGCTTGTCCAGTGACTCCTCTCTCAATCTCTTGGATTATGCATCTAACCTTAGGGATTTTACATAAACACAAATTTATAAATTATGGATATTAGGTTCAGGGGGAATAATAAACAATAAATTATTTATTTATTTGATTTATTTATTATTCTGCCCACGATCGCACTCAACCCAAGTGTTCAATGTGCTCTAAGGTTTTGTAGTTCCTAGGATAAAACTCATGTTTTGAATTCAATTGTGGTCTTAGATTTTCGATTCGAGACTTTGTTCAAGAGTTATTCCATTAATTTTGAAAAATGGTATGCTTGCGATATAATATATTTAATATGTTTATTATATCAACACTGGGGCTCACCGGGCTTCAGAATCTCACGTCAGCTCAATGGTTGAATCTAAAAATATTCATTAGAATATTTCAAAGTCTTACAGGGAAAAACATAGATGTTATATAGACGATGTTGAGGGTGATGAGCCTCATATGTATGTTCCAGAGGCCGATGAGCCTATTATGGATGTGTTGGTTTATAATTTTGCATGGGAGGAGGATGTTCAACATGATCAGTCAGATGCTCCTCTACCTCCTATTTCATATGAGCCACAACAAAAGGTTATCTCTACCTTGGTCCATGGCGTATCTACTAGTGATTTTGTTATAGTGTCTTACTTATTCTGATTATGATGGAGAAATAGAAGGTGATTGGAGTGTGCATCAGTCTTCATTTTTTCCCGACGACCGAACACTCACTACACAACACCCATCTTCTTCACATGTGTGAGAGTTTTAACCAGCAATTACTTTCCTTCAAACCATAATATTTAAGGGTTTAATTTTGGCCCGGTCCTAGCATGAAAAAAATCGAGACGCTGGGCACTATTCGGGTCGGGTCGGGCCGACCCGAACATCCCCATGAGGCGGCCCGAGCCCAAACTCAAGCCGGCCCAAACCATCGGTTCGGCCTGAGCTTTTTCGGGCCGGGCCGAGCTTTTTTGATTCAGGCCATGGTGGGACTTTATTATTTTCAAAATAATTGTTTGTTTTAAAACTTGTTTTAAACGTTTTTATTTAAACATTTTTTTAACATTTATTTAAAAAATATTTATTTATTTTTAAACGGATGTTTTTTGTAAAAATTTTTATTTTATTTTTTATTAACATTTTACTGTGGGTGGATATGTTTTTTTATCTAAATTGATTTATATATTGTGAATCTCTATATATTATTTGCAAATTGTAAAAAAATTAATGAGGGGTTTTTGGGGGTGTGCACCAATGGGTGAGTTTAAAGCCTTGTTATTTAAATGTTTTTTTAACATTTATTTAAAAGATTTTTTTACATTTAATTTTTTTAATTTATTTATAGTTTTTTAAGAATTTGTTAAATTTTTTATTTAAAAGTTTTTATTTAAACCATTTTTAACATCTGTTTAAAACGTTTTTTTACATTTTTTAATGATTAATTTAAAACATTTTTTATTTTTTTAAATGCATGCTATTTATGTCACGACCCATCCCAGTGGGGCCTGAGCCGCAACTCCCCAAGCCCGCCTACAATAGGCCAGGGACTGGTGACTAGCACCGAGTAGGCATGCTACTAACATGGGAGGCATTGCCTATAAACTTGTACGCATGTACACACATCTCCAATACCACAAAGATGAAAGTAAAAAACTACTAAAAGGAAAAGATGCATGCATACACTAAAACCCAACCACAGAGTACGATAGGAAAGTAAAGTACAAGAAAGTAAAACCCTAGGCCAAAAGTAAAAGCACACCAAAAAGAGAGTCTATAACAAGGTCCAACCTATAAAGAAAGGTGCTAGGACTGCAGTCTGTAGCCGTAGGAACACACCTCGGCCTATCTGATCTCACTGTGTTCCGTCTGGCCCTGGTCCGCCTAGAATCCTGTCAAAGGCTTGCTCGTCTGCACAAGACACGACACATGCAGGCAAAGCCCATGCAGGGGTGAGTATAACAATACCCAATAGGACACCCCGAAAGCACAAAGAAATACAACAAAGTAAATACCACAAAAGAAAGGTATAGTCATCTCTACACAGTATATGTATACCGAACATATAACAAGAACATCCATATATACTCATGCACGATCAACTATCGCGAATACCACCATTAGGATCCAGCTTGAAGATTCCACTAAGCATGCAACTAGGAGAACACGCTCCTAGGTCTAAAGAGAGAGATATGAAGTACTCATTCTGGGAGGACAAACTCCACAAGTACCTTGAGAAAATGATGCTCAGATGAGGATCACAACCAAGTCATGGGGTGATTCTGAGAACTCAGTCTGAGCTAATCCGCTAAGCAGAGGATTGGTGCCCGGGTAAAGTTGGTCACGTCGATACCAAGAACTCTACCTAGGGTTCCAGGAATGAATAGAGGATCCAGCTCTAAGTCTCATAGAGGGTATTCCAACAACTCTATTCAGGAAGTCCTGCTGAAGGGATCATAATCCTGTATAAGGAAATGATACCAGAACCTTCAGGGAAAAGACCAAGGGTACGAACCCTAAGAAAACTAGTCCAAGTCACAGAAGAAAAGTGGCTCAAGCCATGTAAGATTGGTTACATGGCATGTAGTATGGTTACATGCCGTGTTCCTTGACCCCGAGTATTGCCCGTGTAATGGACCATGTCATCTTTCCAGTCTGTGTAAAACAAGACTACACGGCGTGTAGAAAAATTACACGTCGTGTTCCTTGACTCCAGGTACTGCCCGTGTAAATGGCTCGTGTCATTCGACTTGTCGGATATAAAGTAACTACATGGCGTGTAGAATAATCTCACGTCGTGTCCGAGCACCTGGGGCTTGCTCCGTGTACGCTGTCCATGTGCCCGTACACGACCTCTGTCCGTGTCTGTGTCGCCTGCCCATGTACCAGTACACGGGGTATCCCGTGTATCTGGCCGGGTCTGGCCAGGGAGGGGTATACATGCTGTGTCCTTGGCCGTGTACCTAACCCGTACTCGTGTACTCTCGGAGTACACGCCATATGGTCTGCCGACGAACACGCGCCGTGTAGCCCATACTACACGCCGTGTAGTCAGGAAAATTTCCAGAACGTCGTCTTCTTCCTCGCGCTTTGGCCGATCTTACGGATCCACGATCTCTTGTTTGTTCGTCCCAATACTCCAGGGGTTGGTTCATTTCATCATACGAACACCGTAACGGGTGTTTTAGGTCCTTAAAACAGATCATAAACCTCGAACGATCCATTCGAAGAAAAACGCCTGAAAACTCATAACTCTCGATCCACTCCGAATTGTCCGCCGAAACCTCCGTCGAACCTCCATGACATTGCTCAGGGGTTGGATCTACAATTTGGGATCATTGCGTCGTAGAACGGATGCACAACGATCCGTTGTTCATCGCCCCGTGAAGAACGCGAAGAACGCGAAGGAGAGAAACGGGAGAAATCCAATGAAACAAATTTGAGGAACTAAACTCCGCCATCTTTCCTCACGGCGTTGATCCTCTCCCATTAATAGGATTAAACGGAGTAGAAAAATCAACAACAACATATCAACATGGAATCAAAATCTCCCAAAATCCCCGCAGAAGTCCATCTCGCAAGAACGATCGATCTGCGGACTAATCTATTTGTGGATTAGCCCGAGTTCGTCGTAGGAATCAAGAACGGGGAAGAAATCACAAATTAAACATCCTACCTGGATCTGTGGTGTTCGTTGGCGAAGATCTGGTCGTCACGTCGTCGTCGCCGGCGAAAATCGTCAAGAACGTCGTTGATGCGTCGGGAGGTTTTTCTCCAGAGCTCTCCAGAGAAATTCAGAGTTATGGGAATTGTAACCCTGACCCCTCCCCTGCGAAATCACTATTTAAAAGAATAAAAATATTTCGCTGCAATAAGGATTTAATAAAATATTTTAATTAAAATATTTTATTACGATTACGTCCAAAAACCAGATTTCACCACCGACCTGCGCCGGCTGAAGTTAGGCCTCGCCTAAGGTAAAATTATTGTTCTGAACGCAATGGTGCCCTCGGATTTCTTATCCAAGCACCCATTAATGAGTTATTATACTTTTTTAGGAACACCGCACGCGCGTGTAATTTAATTATTAAATTAAATTAAAACATTTGTTTCGGGCTCACCGGGCCTCGGAACTGCACGCCGTCTCAGAGCCTGGTCTCTAATTAATTATCATATAATATTAAAATAATACATGGAAAAATCTGGGACATTACATCACACCCACCTTAGGAATTTTATGCCCCCGAAAAGCCAAAACAAAGGCTACTCAAAAAGATCTAGGTAATGCAGGCGAATCTGAGCCTCCTGCTCCCACGTGCTCTCCTGGAGATTCTCGTGCTTCCACTGGACACGCACCAAGGGAATAGCTTGCCCACGAAGGATCTTCTCCTGCCGATCCTTGATCTCCATGGGGTACTCTATAAAGGTCACTTCATCATCGATGTCCAGCTCACCCCAGTTGATAATGTGCGATGGATCATGCACGTACTTTCGTAGCTGCGACACATGGAAGACGTTGTGTACCTGGTCCATCTGAGTAGGTAGAGCCAAGTGATATGCCACATCGCCAACTCTACTCAGAATCTGAAAAGGGCCAACGAACCTCGGAGATAGATTTCCACCTCGGCCAAATCTCCTCAATCCCCATCGAGGTGAGACTCGAAGGAACACATGGTCTCCTTCCTCGAACTCCAAGGGCCTCTACCTCCTATCGGCATAAGACTTTTGCCGACTCTGTGCAGTCTTCATCCACTCCAAGATGACCTGAACCTTCTCTGTAGTAGCTCTCACCATCTCTGGGCCCATGAGTGCAGACTCTCCTGGGTCAGTCCAGCAAAGTGGTGACCTGCAAGGTCGCCCGTACAGAGCCTCGAATGGTGTCATACCAATAGTGGAATGATAACTGTTGTTATAAGAAAATTTTACCAGTGGTAGGTGATCCTCCCAACTATGACTGAAGTCAAGTATGCAAGCTCGAAGCATATCCTCTAGAACCAGGATGGCCCGCTCTGTCTGACCATCAGTCTGGGGATGAAACGTTGTGCTCAAGCGTAACTGAGTCCCAAAATCTTCCTGCAATCCCTTCCACAACCGGGATGTAAAACGAGCATCATGATCTGAGACGATCATGGATGGAACTCCATGAAGTCGAACTATCTTCTGCACGTAGAGGCGTCCCAAAATCTCTATTGAACTCTGCTCTCGTATGTCTAGGAAGTGGGCCAACTTGGTGAGTCGATCAACGATCAACCAGATGGCATCGTGTCCCTTGGACGTACGTGGTAAACCCGTCACGAAGTCCATGGATATCCCGTCCCACTTCCACTCTAGAACCTCAAGGGGATGAGTTGAACCTGCTGGAACCTGGTGCTCATCCTTTACTTGCTGACCAGTAAGACACTGAGAAACAAACTCTTCCACACTCTTCTTCATTCCTAGCCACCAGAACTGACATTGGTGGTACTGATACATCTTTTCCATGCCTGGATGTACCGCCAAAGGAGACGTATGGAACTCCCCCAGAACCTCCTCCCGCAATGTCACTGGTACTACGGTATGCCCTCTGAAAAGAACAATGTGCTCCCCACCTTTTGAATATCCATAATCTGCAACACTTGTGGTTATCTGAGCATGTAGAGTCTCACATCTAGCATCCTCATGTTGTGCTTCCCTAACTCACTGTAAGAGTGGAGGGGTAACAACCATCGACTGAAGGTAGGCTCCCTCAACTCTATCCATGAAGGATAACTGTAAATAGGCCAACTTCCTTGTCGCCTCATCTAGAAACTGCGAACTGGATTTCCTACTGAGAGCATCTTCCACAACGTTCCCTTTCCCAAGTGTGTAAATGATCTCAAAGTCGTAATCCTAGAGGAACTCAAGCCATCGCCCCTATCTAAAATTCAGATCCTTCTGAGAAAAGATATATCTGAGACTCTTGTGATCAGAGTAGATTGTAAACCGCTCACCCATTTGTTAGTGCCGCCACATCTTCAATGCAAAGACTACTACTGCCAACTCAAGATCATGGGTCACGTAGTTCTACTCGTGTGGCCTCAGCTGACGTGAACCATAGGCAATCACCGCTTGCCTCTACATTAGGAAACAACCAAGCCTGGTTCCTAATGCGTCGCAGAACAATATGTACTCAACACCCTCCTCTGGTAATCTCTAGATCGGGGCGCTCTCCAGACTCTTTCTCAACTGCTGGAAAGCCTGCTGGCATCTCTCGGTCCACACGAAAGGCTACCCCTTTCGGGTCAAAGCTGTCATGGGTGCTGAAATCCTGGAGAAATCAAGAATGAATCTCTGATAGTAGTCTGCCAACCCAAGGAAACTCCGCACCTCCATCACACTCCGGGGTGGCTCCCATGCTAGTACTGCCTCCACCTTAGATGGGTCCACTGCTACACCATCTACTGAGATAACGTGTCCCAGAAAGTGGACCTCCCATATCCAGAACTGACACTTCGAGAGTTTCCCATACAACTAGTGCTCTTGGAGTGTGTCCAGAACCATCCTTAGGTGTCTCGCGTGCTCCTCCTTGGACATAGAGTACACAAGGATATCATCGATGAAGACCACTATGAACTGATCTAGATAGGTCTGAAAGATCCGGTTCATGAGTCCCATGAACACTGTCGGGGCGTTCGTCACGCCGAATGGCATCACCAAGTACTCATGGTGACCGTAACAACATTGGAAAGCCATCTTCGGTATATCCTCATCCCGTACTCGCAACTGGTGATAGCCTGATCATAGATCAACCTTCTAGAACCATTGTGACCCTCTCAACTGGTTGAAGAGTTCATCGATCCTCGGTAGTGGATATCAGTTCTTCACGGTCACCTGATTCAAGCGCCGGTAATCCACACATAGCCTCAAGCTCCCATCTGCCTTCTTGGCAAACAGCATTGGGGCCACCCAGGGTGAAATGCTGGGTCTCACAAAGTCCTTCTACAAGTCGTCCAACTGCACCCTCAGCTCACGAAGCTCTGTAGGAACCATTCGATAAGCTGATACTGATATCTGTGTCATCCCGGGTTGCAACTCAATGCAGAAATCTATCTCCCAATGGGGAGGTAGTCCGAGGACTTCCTCCGAAAAGACATCCTCGTACTCAGCCACTACTGCTGGAAACTGTAAACTCGTAACATCTATTGTTCCAAGGGCTAGGCAAGCCAACTGATGTGAAATCGGTTGTGCCCTCCTATGCATGAGTTCATCTTGCGCTGCCTGGGTCTCTCTTTCACCGACAAAAGAGAACCTCGTTCCATCACTATGGACACACTGCACCCTTCGCCTAAAAAAGTCGATCTGGGAATGAACTCTGGATAGCCAATCCATACTAAGAATGACATCGTAAGGCCTCAATTCTACCACCAAGAGGTTCCAACCGAAACTCTCACCTCCAAGGGTTAGGTCACACTGTCTACAAAGGTTTGTAATCTCTGAATCTTCTCCAGTCGGTGTTTCTAAGTGTAATGGTCGAGTCAACGGCTCAACTGGAATCTCAAGGTCTCGAACAAGATTAGTATCCAGAAAGGAATGACTAGCACCTGTGTCTATCAATACAGCATCCAAAGTAAAAAAAGACACAGATAGTACCTCTAATCATTCCGGGAGTACCTGGGTCATAAGCCTCTGCTGCCTGCATCTGTCCCTGCCTCTATACACCAGCTCCCTGAGCTTGGGGTGGACCTCCTAGGAGTGGTGGTGGTAAAAAGTCAAAACGCCGACCACCTCTAGCTGCTCTCCCAGCTCCCCTACCATGTCCTCCACCCCAAGGATGTGTCTGCTCCACACGTTGCCTCTACCTCGGTGGACCATCCACTACTCCCGTGTCAATAGTATAGAAGGTCGGACAATCTCGAGCGAGATGTCCCCTACCATCACATGAGTAGCATCGCCTCTCTCGAGGCTGGCTGGATGTGCCATGCGAACCCTATATGGCAGATCCCATGTCCTGGGCTCTCCTCTGAAAACGTCTCCCATGCTTGGGTCCCTGACGTCGGCTCCCTGCTGCCGAGGTCTCTGCTCCAGCTCGCCCACTACTGACAACTGCCAGTTGTCTCTACTCTTCCAAGAAGCTCTCAACCACCAAAGCCCGCTCGAGCACCCCAGCATAAGTAGGAATTCTCATAGGGATGATGCTAGCTTGGATATCTCTGCGCAAGCCCCGCTCAAAAGTTTGAGCTCTGAAGTACTGATCTCTGACCATATCCATCGAGTACCGCGAGAGGTCGGTAAACCTCGATGAATAGTCAGCCACCGTCATGGTTCCCTACTGGAGCTGAAGAATCTTCTATATACGTACTGCTCTCAAGGTAACCGATGAAAACTCCTCTCTGAAGAGACACTCAAACTCCGACCATACAAGTTTTTCCTCGTCATAATTCTGGATAACCAAACTCTACCATTGTTCTGTCGAGCCCTGCAGAAGGCTTTCTGCCAGGATCACCATCTGGACTGCTGGTGTCCTGACCAAACGGAAGACTTTGGCCACTGCCTCAAGACAGTCCTCTGATGCCTGAGGGTCAGGCTCACCTTGAAACCTGAGGTGTCTCTACCTCTGAAACTCGTGGAGTGTGCTCATCCTGCGCTCCTCCTCTACTGGTACAGTAGGCACTAAAAACTTCTCTACAGGTGGCAGGATAACTGGCACTCCACCTAATGGTAAAACTGGGGGATCTGGTCCCTGTATCGAGGCTTCGTCACTGAGGGGGTCATCCTCGTGATCGAGCTGTTGGATTCTAGCGGGTACGCGTCACGGAGGCATCCTGTAAAGAAACAAGATGTATCTCAATCAGTGAGTATATATGGACAGTTGACTCAAGAAGGACATGGAAACTATAACCCATTCCTATATGATGCATGTACCATTATTTTTCCCCTGCAACTAGTTTTCTCGTGTTCTGAGTCGAAAAGAAAGTTATCAGAGTCCTGGTGTATGGATACGTCGGTCACCCACACCAATACTGGGGTCCTTGGCCTGAAATCCAAACTCGAAACACTTAACATTTTTACCCCAAAACAACTCACAGACTCTCGGTCCTAAGTTAGAACTGACCACCTCTGATACCACTCTGTCATGACCCGTCCCAGTGGGGCCTGAGCTGCAACTCCCCAAGCCCGCCTCCAATAGGCCAGGGGCTGGTGACTAGCATCGAGTAGGCATGCTACTAACATGGGAGGCATTGCCTATAAACCTATACACACGCACACACATCTTTAACCCCACAAAGCTGAAAGTAAAAACTACTAAAAGGAAAAGATGCATGCATTCACTAAAACCCAAACACAGAGTACGACAGGAAAGTAAAGTACAAGAAAGTAAAACCTTGGGCCAAAAGTACAAGCCCACCAAAAAGAGAGTCTGTAACAAGGTCCAAACTATAAAGAAAGGTGTTGGGACTGCAGTCTGTAGCCGTAGGAACACACCTCGGCATGTCTGATCTCACTGAGTACCATCCGGCCCTGGTCCTCCTAGAATCATGTCAAAGGCTTGCTCGTCTGCACAAGACACGACGCGTGCGGGCAAAGCCCGTGCAGGGGTGAGTATAACAATACCCAGTAGGACACCCCGAAACCACAAAGGAATACAAAAAAGGAAATACCACAAAAGAAAGGTACAGTCAAATTTACACAGTATATGTCTACCAAACATATAACAAGAACATCCAGATATACTCATGCACGATCGACTATCGCGAATACCACCACTAGGATCCAGCTCGAAGATTCCACTAAGCATGCAACTGGGAGAACACACTCCTAGGTCTGAAGAGAGAGATACGAAGTACTCGTTCCGGGAGGACACACTCCACAAGTACCTTGAGAACATGATGCTCATATGAGGATCACAACCAAGTCATGGGGTGATTCTGACAACTCAGTCTGAGCTAATCCGCTAAGCATAGGATCGGCACCCGGGTAAAGTTGGTCACATCGATACAAAGAACTCTACCTAGGGTTCCAGGAATGAATAGAGGATCTGGCTCTAAGTCTCACAGAGGGGATTCCAACAACTCTATTCAGGAAGTCCTGCTAAAGGGATCATACTCCTGTATAAGGAAATGATACCAGAACCTTCAGGGAAAAGACCAAGGGTACGAACCCTAAGAAAACCAGTCCAAGTCACAGAAGAAAAGTGTCTCAATCCATGTAAGATTGGTTACACAGCGTGTAGTATGGTTACATGCCATGATCCTTGACCCCGGGTACTGCCCGTGTAATGGCCCGTGTCATCTATCCAGTCTATGTAAAACAATACTACACGGCGTGTAGAAAAATTACCCGTCGTGTTCCTTGACTCCGATTACTGCCCGTGTAAACGGCCCATGTCATTTGGCTTGTCGGATAGAAAGTAACTACACGACATATAGAAGAATCTCGCGTCATGTCCGAGAACCTGGGGCTCACTCCGTGTACGCTGGCCATGTGCCCGTACACGGCCTCTTTCTGTGTCCGTGTCGCCTGCCCGTGTACCAGTACATGGGGTATCCTGTGTATCTGGCCAGGTCTGGCTAGGGAGGGGTATACACATCGTGTCCTTGGCTGTGTACCCAACCCGTGCCCGTGTACTCCCTGAGTACACGCCATGTGGTCTGCCGACGAACACACGCCGTGTAGCCCATACTACATGTCGTGTAGTCGGGAAAATTTCCAGAACGCCGTCTTCTTCCTCGCGCTTCGGCCGATCTTCCGGATCCGCGATCTCTCATCTGACCATCCCGATACTCCAGGGGTTGGTTCGTTTCATCATACGAACACCGCAATGAGTGTTTTCGGTCCTTAAAACGGATCATAAACCTCGAACGATCCATCTGAAGAAAAAAGCCTGAAAACTCATAACTCTCGATCTGCTCTAAATCGTCTGTCGAAACCGCTGTTACACCTCTGTGACATTGCTTTAGGTTTGGATCTACAATTTGGGATCGTTGCGTCATAGAATGGATGCGCAACGATCCGTTGTTCATCGCCCCACTAAGAACGTGAAGGAGAGAAAGGGGAGAAATCCAATGAAACAAATTTGAGGAATGAACCTCTGTCGTCGTTCGTCATGGAGTTGATCCACTCTCATTAATAGGATTAAACGGAGCATAAAAATCAACAACAACATATCAACATGGATTCAAAATCTCCTAAAATCCCTGCAAAAGTCCATCCCGCATGAACGATCGATCTGCGGACTAATCTGTTCATGGATTAGCCCACGTTCATCGTAGAAATCAAGAACGGGGAAGAAATCACAAATTACACATCTTACCTGGATCCTCGGCATTCGTTGGTGAAGATCCGGTTGTCACATCATCGTCGCCGACGAAAATCGTCAAGAACTTCGTTGATGCGTCGGGAGGTTTTTCTCCAGAGCTCTCCAGAGAAATTCAGATTTATGGGAATTGTAACCCTAACCCCTCCCCTACGAAATCTCTATTTAAAAGAATAAAAATATTTCATTGCAATAAGGATTTAATAAAACATTTTAATTAAAATATTTTATTACGATTACATCCAAAAACCAGATTTCACCACCGATCTGTGTCGGCCGAAGTTAGGCCTCGACTAAGGTAAAACCGTTGTTCCAAACGCAACGGTTCCCTCAAATTTCTGATCCAAGCACCCGTTCATGAGTTATTCCACTTTTTCAGGAACACCGCACGCGCGCATAATTTAATTATTAAATTAAATTCAAACATTTGTTCCGGGATCACCGTGCCTCGGAACTGCACGCCGTCTCAGAGCCTGGTCTCAAATTAATTCTAATATAATATTAAAATAATTCATGGAAAAATCCAGGACATTACATCACACCCACCTTAGGGATTTTACATCCCCAAAAAGCCAAAACAAAGGGTACTCAAAAAGATCTGGGTATTGCACGCGAATCTGAGCCTCCCGCTCCCACGTGCTCTCCTAGAGATTCTCGTGCGCCACCAGACATGCACCAAGGGAATAACTCGCCCACAAAGGATCTTCTCCTGCCAATCCTCAATCTCCACTGGGTACTCTGCAAAGTTCGCTCCATCATCGATGTCCAGCTCGCCCCAGTCGATAATGTGCGATGGATCATGCACGCACTTCCGTAGCTGGTACACATGGAAGACGTTGTGTACCCGGTCCATCTGAGGAGGTAGAGCCAAGCGATATGACACCTCGCCAACTCTACTCAGAATCTGAAAAGGGCCAACGAACCTCGGAGATAGCTTGCCACCTCGGCCAAATCTCCACAATCCCCATCGAGGTGAGACCTGAAGGAACACATGGTCTCCTTCCTCAAACTCCAAGGGCCTCCGACTCCTGTTGGAATAAGACTTTTTCCAACTCTGTGAATTCTTCATCCGCTCCAAGATGACCTGAACTTTCTCTGTAGTAGCTCTCACCATCTCTGGGCCCATGAGTTCTGACTCTCCTGGGTCAGTCCAGCAAAGTGGTGACCTGAAAGGTCACCCATACAGAGCCTCAAATGGTGTCATACCAATAGTGGAATGATAACTGTTGTTATAAGAAAATTCCACCAGTGGTAGGTGATCCTCCCAGCTACGACCGAAGTCAAGTATGCAAGCTCAAAGCATATCCTCCAGAACCAGGATGGTCCGCTCTGTCTGACCATCAGTCTGGGGATGAAACGTTGTGCTCAAGCGTAACTGATTCCCAAAAGATTCCTGCAATCCCTTCCACAACCGGGATGTGAAACGAGCATCACGATCTGAGACGATCGTGGATGGCACTCCATGAAGTCGAACTATCTCCTGCACGTAGATGCTTCCCAAACTCTCTACTGAACTCTTCTCTCATATGGATAGAAAGTGGGCCGACTTGGTGAGTCGATCAATGATCACCCAGATGGAATCGTGTCCCTTGGATTTACGTGGTAAACCCGTCACGAAGTCCATGGATATTTCGTCCCACTTCCACTCTGGCACCTCAAGGGGCTAAGTCAAACCTGCTGGAACCTGGTGCTCAGCCTTTACTTGCTGACAAGTAAGACACCGAGAGACAAACTCTGCCACACTCTTCTTCATTCCTGGCTACCAGAACTGACTTCGGAGGTCTTGATACATCTTTTCCATGCCTAGATGTACCGCCAAAGGAGACGTATGGAACTCCCCCAGAACCTCCTCATGCAACGTCACTGGTACTACTGTACGCCCTCTGAAAAGAACAACGTGCTCCCCACCTCCTGAATATCCATCATCCGCAACACCTGTGGATATCTAAGCACGTAGAGTCTCACAGCTAGCATCCTCGCGTTGTGCTTCCCTGACTCACTATAAGAGTGGAGGGGTAACAACCATCGACTGAAGGTAGGCTCCCTCATCTATATCCACAAAGGATAACTGTAAAGAGGCCAACTGCCTTGTCGCCTCATCTAGCAACTGCGAACTAGATTTCCTACTGAGAGCATCTGCCACAACGTTCCCCTTCCCAGGTGTGTAAACGATCTCAAAGTCGCAATCCTGAAGGAACTCTAGCCATTATCTCTCTCTCAAATTCAGATCCTTCTGAGAAAAGATATATATGAGACTCTTGTGATCAGAGTAGACGGTAAACCGCTCTCCCATCAGGTAGTGTTGCCACATCTTCAACGCAAAGACTACCGCTGCCAACTCAAGATCATGGGTCATGTAGTTCTACTTGTGTGGCATTAAATGACGTGAGCCATAAGCAATCACTGCTTGCCTCTGCATCAGGACACAACCAAGCCCGGTTCCTGATGCGTTGCAGAACACTACGTACTCGACACCCTCCTTCGGTAATCTCAAGATCGGGGCGCTCACCAGACTCTGTCTCAACTGCTAGAAAGCCCGCTGGCATCTCTCGGTCCACATGAAAGGCTAACCCTTTCGGGTCAAAGCTGTCATGGGTGCTGAAATTCTGGAGAAATCAAGAATGAATCTCTGATAGTAGTCTGCCAACCCAAGGAAACTCTGCGCCTCTGTCACACTCCGGGGTGGCTCCAATGCTAGTACTGCCTCCACCTTGGCTGGGTCCACTGCTACACCATCTGATGAGATAACGTGTCCCAGAAAGTGGACCTCCCATATCCAGAACTGACACTTCGAGAGTTTCTCATAAAATTGGTGCTCTCGGAGTGTGTCCAGAACCATCCTTAGGTGTCTCGCGTGCTCCTCCTTGGATGTAGAGTACACAAGGATATCGTCGATGAAGACCACTATGAACCGATCTAGATAGGGCTGAAAGATCTGGTTCATGAGTCCCATGAACACTACCAGGGTGTTCGTCACACTGAAGGGCATCACCAAGTACTCATAGTGACCGTAACGACATCGTAAATCCATCTTCGGTATATCCTCATCCCGTACTCGCAACTAGTGATAGCCTGATCATAGATCAACCTTCGAGAACCATCGTGCCCCTCTCAACTGGTCGAAGAGGTCATCGATCCTCGGTAGTGGATACTGGTTCTTCACGGTCACCTGATTCAAGCGCCGGTAATCCACACATAGCCTCAAACTCCCATCTACCTTCTTGGAAAATAGCATTGTGGCCGCCCAGGGTGAAACACTGGGTCTCACAAAGCCCTTCTTCTGCAAGTCTTCCATCTACACCCTCATCTCACGAAGCTCTGCAGGAGCCATCCGATAAGCTGATGATGATATCGGTGTCGTCCCGCGTTGTAAATCAATGCAGAAATCTATCTCCTGACAGGGAGGTAGTTCGGGGACATCCTCCGGAAAGACTTCCTCGTACTTAGCCACTACTGCTGGAAACTGGAAACTCGTAACATCTACTGCGCCAAGCGCTAGGCTAGCCAACTGATGTGAAATCGGTTGTGCCCTCCTATGCACGAGTCCATCCTGCACTGCTTGGGTCTCTATTTCACCAACAAAATAGAACCTCGTTCCATCACTATGGACACACTGCACCCTTCACATAAAACAGTCGATCTGGGCATGAACTGTGGATAGCCAATCCATACCAAGAATTACATCGTAAGGCCTCAACGCTGCCACTAAGAGGTTCCAACCGAAAATCTCGCCTCCAAGGGTCAGGTCACACTGTCTACAGAGGTGTGTGATCTCTGAATCTTCTCCAGTCGGTGTTTCTAAGTATAAGGGTCGAGTCAACGGCTCAACTGGAATCTCAAGGTCTCGAACAAGATAAGAAGCCATAAAGGAATGACTAGCACCTATGTCTATCAATACGGCAGCCAAAGTATAGAAGACATAGATAGTACCTCTAATCATTTCGGGAGTACCTGGGTCATAAGCCTCTGCTGCCTGCAGCTATCCCTGCCTCTATCCACCAGCTCCCTGAGCCTAGGGTGGACCTCTTGGGAGTGGTGGTGGTAAAAGGTCAAAACCATGACCACCTCCAGCTGCTCTCCAGCTCCCCTACCACATCTGTCGCCCCGCGGATCTGTCTGTTCCACACGTTGCCTCTTCCTTGGTGGTCCATCCACTGCTCTTGTGTCAGTACTACGGCGGGTTGGACAATCTCGAGCGAGATGTCCTCTGCCATCACATGAGTAGCATCGCCTCTCTCGAGGCTAGCTGGATGTGCCCTGCGAACCATGTACTACAGATCCCCTGTCCTGGGATCTCCTCTGAAAACATCTCCCAGGCCTGGGTCCCTGACGTCGGCTCCCTGCTGCCGAGGTCTCTACTCCAGCTCACCCACTACTGAAAACTGCCAGTTGTCTCTGCTCTGCCAAGAAGCTCTCAACCACCAAATCTCGCTCGAGCACCCCAGCATAAGTAGAAATTCTCATAGGGATGATGCTAGCTCGGATATCTCTGCACAAGACCCGCTCAAAAGTTTGAGCTCTGAAGTACTGATCTCTGACCATATCCATCGAGTACCGCGAGAGTTCAGTAAACCTCGATGAATAGTCAGCCACCGTCATGGCTCCCTACTGGAGCTGAAGAGGCTCCTGTATATGTACTAATCTCAGGGTAACCGGTGAAAACTCCTCTCTAAAGAGACGCTCAAACTCCGACCATGCAAGTGTTTCCTCGTCGTGAGTCTGGATAACCAAACTCCGCCATCGTCCTGCCGAGCCCTGCAGAAGGCTCGCTTCTAGGATCACCATCTGGTCTGCTGGTGTCCTAACCAAATGGAAGACTCTAGCCACTGCCTCAAGCCAGTCCTCTTCTACCTAAGGGTCAGGCTCTCCTTGAAACCTGAGGGGTCTCTGCCACTGAAAATCGTGGAGTGCGCTCAGCCTGCGCTCCTCCTCTACTGGTACAGCAGACACTAAACACTGCTCCACAGGTGGCGGGATAACTGGCACACCACCTGATGGTAAAACTGGGGGATCTGGTCCCTATATCGAGTCTTCGTTACTGGGGGGTCATCCTCGTGATCGAGCTGCTGGATCCTAGCGGGTACGCGTCGTGGAGGCATCCTGTAAAGAAACAAGATGTATCTCAGTCAGTGAGTATATCTGGAGAGCTGACTCAAGAATGACATGGAAACCACAACCCATTCCTATATGATGAATGTACCATTATTTTTCCCTTGAAACTAGTGTTCTCATGTTCCGAGTCGAAAAGAAAGTTATCAGAGTCCTGGTGTATGGATACGTCGGTCGCCCGCACCAACATTGGGGTCCCTGGCCTGAAAGCCGAACTCGAAACACTTAACATTGTTTCCCCAAACCAACTCACAGACTCTCGGTCCTAAGTGTAAAGACCCGTAAATTTCAAGGAAAATTTTTTTTTCTTAAATTCTTTGGGATTTTATGATTACGCAGTTTCTAACGGCACCTGATCCCGAGGCCCAGTGTGCCCTGAATCAATTTCTGAAGTTTAGCTCGGGTACGTTCAGTGAACGAACGAGTGGGTTTTTCTAACTTTTGAACCAGTGCTCAGAATCGAAATTTGAGGGCACCAATGAAACCACAGCGCCGGTAATTGCTTAAGAAGACCTTTATTGGAGTTGTGTTTTCTCGGGAGGAGTTGTTTAAAAATGGATTAAGTGTAAAGTGAAATAAAGTTGTGTCACAATTTTATTTCTCTTTTCTAGGTGGTTTATTCCTAGGTATGGGAGTTGGGGTGGGACCCACTAAAATCCTAACTCCTCTTGATAGGATATTAGTGAGGTGGGGCCCACACGAGCCCCACCCCTTCAAATTCCTCTAACTCCTCTAACTCCTCTTTAAGTTGACATCTCCCATTAATTTGTAACTCTCCCCTCTCTCCTCTTTATTCAAGCCAACACACATAATCAATTAAGTGAGATTTGTGTTTGAATTTTAAAAATTAAAATGCATGGCTTAAAGTAATAAAATAATACAAGTCTTATTTTATTTTGGGGTTAGTTGTTGTGTTGATAATTGAGAGAGGCAGAGCTCTTCTTCTCTTGAGGAACTTCATCTTCTCCAGCGAAGAACATCCCTACTTCGACGAAGAACGTTGTCACGCCGTTCCATCTTCTCTCTGCGTCAAAGAAAGTGTAACGCCCCAACCCTAGATACCCAGAGTCGGTGCATTATTACATAACATTGGCATGATCACAAAGGATCAAGTCTCGAAAGACCGATTAGTTTAGTAGTCTTGGAAACACTAGATATATTCATAAGTCTTACATTACATCATAAGGTAAAAAAACTAAAACAACAACTTGTCTTCATATCCCCTCATACTATCCATGCAGGTCATTCATAAATTACTTCTTCATAATCCTGGGAAAAATAAAACATTGAAAGGGGTGAGATCAGATGCTCAGTAAGGATAACATTATAGCAGAAGCTTTCATAGATAAGCATAAACACTTAAGGCAGTTTATAACTAAAACAAAAGCCTTTTAAACTTGAACTTCAGTATAAAATGGCAAAGATAAAATAAAATAATGCCATTTACTTACTCACATGGATATTCTACTAGTCTAATGATCACATGCAATATCAATAACCACTTTCATAATGATGGAATGCATAATGCCAGACTATCATAACCACATAGCCAAGGCCTCGTGCTAAGACTACAAATAATATTTTTCCAAGGCCTTATGCCAAGACACTAGTTTGTCTCATGAGACCTACCGATGCATCGAGGAGCTATAGCGGTCTCCACCCATCACTTATTAAGTCCAATGCATTCCTCATATGAACAGGTTTAAACATAACATAAACATTCGTATTAAAACTAGCATACGAAATGTCAATACTTTTACCACAAACCATGAATGGTATAAAAATAGCACATCCACAGTCAAACATAACTCATTCGATACAATATGGAAGATTGTATTGTATCACATTAACCTCAATCAATAATAATGAAGGATGTTGACATAGATGAAAATAATCATCAAAACTATTTGAGAGAAATATCCCCCTTTTCTTGAAAACATTTAAAAGTCACACTATTTGTCAAGAAGCCGTTTAAAAATTGATTTTTGAATCAAAGTGTCACATACCACTTTGAAACGTTTAAAAGGAGTTTTAATTTTAAAACTTTAATATCCATATAAATAAATCCTTAAAACCATTTTTTAAAACATGGACATTAATGAGCAAGATTTAGAAGAATAGGTCTTTAAAACATTTAAAAATGGTATTTTAGTTAGAGTTTCTAACCAAAAGAGAGACACTTGAATACAAATAATTGAGGTAATCAAAACTTTTTAATATCATGAGAATAAATGGATTTAAGATATACTATGTCAAAGTACCTTATATACACCACATAAAAGTGATTTGGTGTATAACAACAAAGAAGTCTCAATGGAATGTAAATTGAGATGAAATATCTCATAAAGGTCGTATCCTTAGGTTAAGGATAAATCAACGACATAATTATGTGTGACAAATATAAATACACTAAATATGATTGGATATTCAGTGTAAAACAATCAAGGACATCCACACATATTCTTGTAAAAACAACACCAATGAATTGGATGTTTAACTCAACAAATGGAGAATGAGTTAAAATTACTCTTATCAAATTCATATCAATGACTTGAGAAATTATAAATGGAGTGATTATGTGTATCAAAAGTATATCCATAGGAAGGGGAGTGTAAATTATGACATAATCAAATGAATAGTGATTCCACACATAATCTTGGAGTAAAATAATCAATGAAGTATGCGTAAAGCCGAATGAGTGGAAATTGAAATTTCAAATTCCCTTATTGATTCGATAACATAAAAAACATACACCCATGAAAGAAGGATCATACAATGATTATGTAAATATACATGAATTAAAGTATATTACACAATGAATACAAACATGGGCAGTACACACACCACATGTAATAAATAAGTGGTGAACAATGGAATTCTCACGGAATTAAAAGTGAGATAAGAAACCCCTTACCTTGTACTTTTCCTTGGTTGGGGTAGGTTAACCTCTTGTATAATGTTGAAATTATTGTTATTAAATTATTCATGAATCATATACATTAATATGATATCATATATGATCTTTTAACATTGATTTGTTAATAATATCGTAGAATTATCGTCGTTTCGGGTGTTAACTTACTCGTTTTCTTTTATATGTTTTGTTACGTAAGTCATATTTGTCATGGATAGGTTGTATCTTATTCATATCCAGAATGATATAATGTTCATAAAAATTATTTTTAAATCATCAAATGATAATTATACTTGAATGGATATGATGGAGAATGAATCTCATCGCGTTCGTGGAGACGGTAGTCCGTACGTACGCACGAGCGACAATATCATTCTTTTGATAATAAAATAATATATAATTGGATGGTATATCATATATACATAATCATTATCATGTTATATTTATTATTTAAATGAGTTACACATCATTATTATAACCACCCAAATAATAATATATTGAATAACAATTACACCATGACGTGGAGACGGTAAGCCGTACGTACACACGTATGGTGACATGTTATTCAAAGGGTGGATAAAATACTGAATATGGTTGTACCATATTTATAATAACATCACAGTATATATAAGATACTGGAGTTATTATTTTAGAATGGTAATAACAAAGAAAGAAGAAGTGGAAGAAGAAAGGAACTTGAAAAGGGGTGGTGAAAACATTACCTCTTCTTCAGGTTCTTCCTTTTGATTTGATCAAAAGGACTACTTAGGTTGGATTTCTAATCAAACTAAGGCCTCTAGGTTGTATTGAGGGAAGTTTAGAGAGTATTTGGGCAGGGTTTGGTCGAACCAAAAGGCTTTGAAGGTGTGAATAAATGATAAGGAGGAGTGCCATTTTATAAGAGGGGTGAGGGGCACCTTTGGAAAAGCTAAAAAATATTAATTTATAATAAATTCATATTCGGTTTCTAATGGCTCCAAAGTTGATTATTCAAATGTTAAGGTGGGGATAGGTCGAAAACCATTCAACCAATAGAATTTAGACAGGTTTGGGTCACTATATTAACCTTTTCTTTTAGTTTTAACTCTTAGTTAATTAGTTTGACATTTACCATGTCACTTTGTATTTTTATATTATATAGTTAATAAACTTACTATATACATACAAGAGACCCCCAAGTGGTCCATTAATGATATACCAATCATGATATAAGTCTCTTGGACAAACCTTAGATTTTTAGGAATTTAATATCAATTAATAATATAATATTTTTTTTAAAAACTCTTTTATGTCAATTTTGACACTATTCAATAGTTGATTTTTGTGAAACTCATAAAAGAATTATTACTTCAAAAAAAGTTAATTAAATCAATCCTAATATGTCATATTATCCTAGAAAATTATTTTAATTCATTAAAAGTCTTAAATTATATTTATTTGGGTATTTATAATATCAATTATTTTAATTTTTCACTATTATGGTAATTACTGCATCATCATTGTGTCATAAATATATTACATTATGTAATGTCTAAAAATTATAAATAAAATATCATTATGTAGTAAATATTATTATATTTCTAATGAATATTTACAATTGAATTTATCTTATGTATAACCCTATATTAAAAATGTTTTAGTAAATAAACTTTGATTTTAACTCTTTTAACTCTTCTTTGAATTAAATAATAATAAATGTCCTAATCTAATCCAAGTGGACCTAAATGATAATATTTTATTCCTAAGGTTGTTTTTGGTCGAGATACACTTTTCCAATAGAATTAGGACATGTGTTTGGGTAATATTAATATCATTTTTACCCTTAATTACCCTATTTACTTTTAACCGTGGTAAATAAAAGTAAAAAGTTACTATTCACCAAAAATTATTTTCATCTCATTGAACCACATTTTACTTATTGATATTAACCGTGTCTCTCGGATTTTCGAAATTCCATTCACAGAAGCGGTAAAATTAAGTTTTATGAAAAATTCAGTTTTTTAACTACCACTTAGTAGTTTCACTATTCATCAAAAATTGAAGTTTTTCAGAACAATGCCAAAATTTCACCCTAAGCTATAATTGATATTCCGAATTCAAAAATGATGTCTATTTTACAAAATTCTAAACATATAAGTTTCATTAATTAATTTTATAATTAATTCTCGCTGTCACAACAAATAGCGTGTTTTTAAGAAACAATATATATCAAAAGATTGACAATTGTTTAGGTCCAATTTCAAAGTGAAATTATTTCTAATGAACACTATTGGATAAAATGGTAAAAATATATTCTAATTATACTTTAAAACCACTCAATAATATAATTTATCACTATAAATTATTTTTATTTAAAAAGTTGTTTTTAATTAAAATTTAGTAATTTTCACTATTCATCAAAATATAAAAGTTATCCGAAAAGTACCAAAATTTCACCCTAGGCTAATTTCGTTATTCCGAATCCAAAAATGAAATCAATTTTGAGAGATAGAATTTATAAAATTTCAAAGGGTAGGTATTACTATTCATAACGGCTAGTTTGATTGGTTGTGGTGTGTTAGAATCTCGAAGTTGCGTACAATGCACGTCATTGCATTATTCGAAGGGAAACATACCGTGGAAGCTTGGGGTGTTACATTCTCCCCTCCTTAAATAAATTTCATCCTCTCAATTTTTAAAATTGTGCTTGGGAATATAATGGAAAGTCCCACATCAGAAAAAGAGTCAATAAAACTATCACTCTAAAAGAAAGAAAGAGAGGTATAAAGGTAAACTAAGATAACCCATACTCGGATTCCATGTAGGAAAACATGGATATGGATGATAAACTAAGTGTCAAGTTCTGATGGAGAGGGATAGAAATAATGATCAGGAGAAAGTTAACAATAAGAAAACCACAAACTTGTGTTGGGACAAACGGCCATTAGTCTCCTAGTAGGAAAGTAAACGGACAACATTTTTTTGTTTTAAGTTACATTACATAAGGATGAGGAATTTATTTATGATATTGACTAAGAATATAAAGATATATACTTAAATTTTAAGTAGAGCTTCATTCTTTAATAAATTTACACCACTAACTCATTTTTTTTAAACGATGAGTATTTAAGAAGACTTGGTCACACTGGAAGAGCTAGAATAACTTCTATAGAATCACATGATCCATGCAGGATGAACTATATATTTACATTGTCTTTAGATATTAATCAAAACCAAAATGGTTAGTACAAGATCTAATGATCCCCCAAAAGGATATTCCTTGAGGTAAATAAACACTAATCTTAATTTCCAAAATTTAACCAATAATACCCCAAAGTTAAATAAATACCATTCAATAATCAATTGTCCTTAAAATCCTTTAATATAATCAAAACTAATATTTAAAACCAAAACTTATTAAGAATGTAGTCTTCCACGTTAAATTGTATCTCCAAATGACATTAATTACTCTTAAAGTCACATACATAAAAGTAATTAACCTAATCATTTCCATAAATAACCCAAATCATTATAAATACACAATAAAAACATAGATAAAAATCCACCATTACTCCTCAAATGAAATCCCATAATACTCTATTTTCCTTTGGCATATTGTGTTCTCAACAAAGCGAACAACTTCCAAAATAACATTTATCACTTAATCACCAAATCATTTTCCTATACTAAGGGTATTCATTTGATAAGACATAAGATCCCAAATCAAATTATTATTGATCAATAAAATCATTTAACTAAAAATAATAGTCATACTAACCAGGGAATTCACGTAGTCCAGTGGTATGCGATAAATCTCAATCGCACTTTGGTTGTGGGTTCGATTCCCACATCTTTGTCCGACGCGACGGGTTGTCACACGGTCTACGTGTTGTCCTTTTTCAAAAACTATATTTTATAACATTACAAAAATGAGATAAATTCCTCAAAATAACCATAAAATAATTTAACCATAAATGTTATCTCATACCTTGCATTTTCATCCCAAATTATAATAATTTGTAATTTCATCAAACCCAATGATCATATAAAACCAAATGGTTATTTATAACTATATACACAAGAGAAAAGATAATTCTTCCATAAATATCATTCTCACATGGCAAACGTTAGGGTTACAAATACAAGATAAAATTATTCCAAAGTAAACCCTTCAACAAGGATCACTAATAATTTTTAAACATCTATCCAACCATTTATTTCCACATAGCTTCTTCTCTGACCAAGAAAATATCCTATAGAATAGGAAATTCACTCGGGTAATGGCCAGGTCCCCTACATTTATGGAAAATGACTGTAAATGGACTCTTGGGACCATTTTTATCTTCTTCCATAGTACTCTTCATTTTTCATCGGCAATACTTCACTTTATGTCCTTCCTTCCTGCACGTAAAGCATTTCTTTGTCCCATTGAGACACTTTCCTGGGTGTCTCCTTCCACATTTCCTGCATGATGGAAATTGAGGATTTCTTTCTCCATGGTCTCCACTATTGGATCTCTTATCATTCATCACCTTTCTCTTCTTTGTTGAGTCTGGTAATTGGTTAATATATATATTGTTGATCATATTTTTGGAAAATTGATTTGGCATAAAGACGATATCTTTTACGCCTATCAACATTCCATTTTGTTGCTCATTGCCACCATCGTTCCCACCTTGTACATCATTCTCAAAGTCACTATGACTTCATTGGAATCCAGCCATTGACTAAAACCAGAAAGCATTGTGTGAGTAATAGTAGTCATACAATCATTTAGAGATTAACATGTCACCATATTCTCAATTTGAAACACATTAGGATTAACCAAGGGCATTTACTCTCATCTTATATATATAATACTTTAAATCAGTTTGTAAAGAAAATGTAAATTATCCTAAGCATATCCCCTGGGAGTGTCGTAACCAAGAGTGCAGCAAGGCCCGTTGTCGTGCACCAGTTCCCTTTAGAGTCTAGCTCAAAGTGGTGTTTTCGGGTTTTACCCCTAGGTACATCTGTGCTAGAGCCACCTCTACCTGCTCGTATCCAGACAGGGATGTATTGCTTGGAAAACTCACAAAATCTCTACAATACCAAAATTCTAGGAAGTTATTCTATACTAATCCTCAAAGTTCATCTTAGGTCTACGTGCTCTAATCAGAGTTTATCTAAATCTAGATTCCAAGGTTTGTACTAAACTTCCTCTGATACCAACTGTAACGCCCCGACCCTAGATACCCAGAGTCGGTGCATTATTACATAACATTGGCATGATCACAAAGGATCAAGTCTTGAAAGACCGATTAGTTTAGTAGTCTTGGAAACACTAGATATATTCATAAGTCTTACATTACATCATAAGGTAAAAAAAACTACAACAACATCTTGTCTACATATCCCCTCATACTATCCCTGCAGTTCATTAATAAATTACTTCTTCATAATCCTGGGAAAAATAAAACATTGAAAGGGGTGAGCTCAGATGCTCAGTAAGGATAACATTATAGCAGAAGCTTTTATAGATAAGCATAAACACTTAAGGCAGTTTATAACTAAAACAAAATCCTTTTAAACTTGAACTTCATCATAAAATGGCAAATATAAAATAAAATAATGCCATTTACTTACTCACATGGATATTCTACTAGTCTAATGATCACATGCAATATCAATAACCACTTTCATAATGATGGAATGCATAATTCCAGACTATCATAACCACATAGCCAAGGCCTCGTGCCAAGACTACAAATAAGATTTTTCCAAGGCCTTGTGCCAAGACACTAGTTTGTCTCATGAGACCTACCGATGCATCGAGGAGCTATAGCGGGCTTCACCAGTCACTTATTAAGTCCAATGCATTCCTCATATGAACAGGTTTAAACATAACATAAACATTCGTATTAAAACTAGCATACGAAATGTCAATACTTTTACCACAAACCATGAATGGTATAAAAATAGCACATCCACAATCAAACACAACTCATTCGATACAATATGTAAGATTGTATTGTATCACATTAACCTCAATCAAGAATAATGAAGTATGTTGACATAGATGAAAATAATCATCAAAACTATTTGAGAGAAATATCCCCCTTTTCTTGAAAACATTTAAAAGTCACACTATTTGTCAAGAAGCCGTTTAAAAATTGATTTTTGAATCAAAGTGTCCCATACCACTTTGAAACGTTCAAAAGGAGTTTTAATTTTAAAACTTTAATGTCCATATAAATAAATCCTTAAAACCATTTTTTAAAACATGGACATTAATGAGCAAGATTTAGAAGAATAGGTCTTTAAAACATTTAAAAATGGTATTTTAGTTAGAGTTTCTAACCAAAAGAGAGATACTTGAATACAAATAATTGAGGTAATCAAAACTTTTTAATATCATGAGAATAAATGGATTCATGATATACTGTGTCAAAGTACCTTATATACACCACATAAAAGTGATTTGGTGTATAACAACAAAGAAGTCTCAATGGAATGTAAATTGAGATGAAATCTCTCATAAAGGTCATATCCTTAGGTTAAGGACAAATCAAAGACATAATTATGTGTGAAAAATATAAATACACTAAATATGATTGGATATTTAGTGTAAAACAATCAAGGACATTCACACATATTCTTGTAAAAACAACACCAACGAATTGGATGTTTAACTCAAAAAATGGAGAATGAGTTAAAATTACTCTTATCAAATTCATATCAATGACTTGAGAAATTATCAATGGAGTGATTATGTGTATCAAAAGTATATCCACAGGAAGGGGAGTGGAAATTATGACATAATCAAATGAATAGTGATTCCACACATAATCTTTGAGTAAAATAATCAATGAAGTATGCGTAAAGCCGAATGAGTGGAAATTGAAATTTCAAATTCCCTTATTGATTTGGTAACATAAAAAACATACACCCATGAAAGAAGGATCATACAATGATGATGTAAATATACATGAATTAAAGTATATTACACAATGAATACAAACATGGGCAGTACACACACCACATGTAATAAATAAGTGGTGAACAATGGAATTCTCACGGAATTAAAAGTGAGATAAGAAACCCCTTACCTTGTACTTTTCCTTGGTTGGGGTAGGTTAAACTCCTGTATAATGTTTAAATAATTGTTATTAAATTATTCATGAATCATATACATTAATATGATATCATATATGATCTTTTAACATTGCTTTGTTAATAATATCTTAGAATTTTCGTCGTTTCGGGTGTTAACTTACTCGTTTTCTTTTATATGTTTTGTTACGTAAGCCATGTTTGTCATGGATAGGTTGTATCTTATTCATATCTAGAATGATATAGTTTTCATAAACATTATTTTTAAATCATCAAATGATAATTATACTTGAATGGATATGATGGAGAATGAATCTCATCGCGTTCGTGGAGACGGTAGTCCGTACGTACGCACGAGAAACAATATCATTCTTTTTATAATAAAATAATATATAATTGGATGGTATATCATATATACAGAATAATTATCATGTTATATTTATTATTTAAATGAGTTACACATCATTATTATAACCACCCAAATAATAATATATTGAATAACAATTACACCACGATGTGGAGACGGTAAGCCGTACGTACACACGTATGGTGACATGTTATTCAAAGGGTGGATAAAATACTGAATATGGTTGTACCATATTTATAATAACATCACAGTATATATAAGATACTGGAGTTATTATTTTAGAATGGTAATAACAAATAAAGAAGAAGTGGAAGAAGAAAGGAACTTGAAAAAGGGTGCTGAAAACATTACCTCTTCTTCGGGTTCTTCCTTTTGATTTGATCAAAAGGGCTCCTTAGGTTGGCTTTCTGATCAAACTAAGGCCTCTAGGTTGTAGTGAGGGAAGTTGAGAGAGTATTTGGGCAGGGGTTGGCCGAACCAAAAGGCTTTGAAGGTGTGAAGAAATGAGAAGGAGGAGTGCCCTTTTATAAGAGGGGTGAGGGGAACCTTTGGAAAAGATAAAAAATATTAATTTATAATAAATTCATATTTGGTTTCTAATGGATCCAAAGTTGATTATTCAAATTTTAAGGTGAGGATAGGTCGAAAACCATTCAACCAATAGAATTTAGACAGGTTTGGGTCACTATATTAACCTTATCTTTTAGTTTTAACTCTTAGTTAATTAGTTTGACATTTACCATGTCACTTTGTATTTTTATATTATATAGTTAATAAACTTACTATATTCATCCAAGAGATCCCCAAGTGATCCATTAATGATATAACTATCATGATATAAGTCTCTTGGCCGAAAATTAGATTTTTAGGAATTTAATATCAATTAATAATATAATATTTGTTTTAAAAACTCTTTTATGTCAATTTTGACACTATTCAATAGTTGATTTTTGTGAAAATCATAACAGAATTATTACTTCGAAAAAAGTTAATTAAATAAATCCTAATATGTCATATTATCCTAAAAAATTATTTTAATTCATTAAAAGTCTTAAATTATATTTATTTGGGTATTTATAATATCAATTATTTTAATTTTTCACTATTATGGTAATTAATGCATCATCATTGTGTCATAAATATATTACATTATGTAATGTCTAAAAATTATAAATAAAATATCATTATGTAGGAAATCTTATTAGATTTCTAATGAATATTTACAATCTAATTTAGCTTATGTATAACCCTATATTAAAAATGTTTTAGTAAATAAACTTTGATTTTAACTCTTTTAACTCTTCTTTGAATTAAATAATAATAAATGTCCTAATCTAATCCAATTGGACCTAAATGATAATATTTTATTCCTAAGGTTGTTTTTGGTCGAGATACACTTGTCCAGTAGAATTAGGACATATGTTAGGGTAATATTAATATCATTTTTACCCTTAATTACCCTATTTACTTTTAATCGTGGTAAATAAAAGTAAAAAGTTAGTATTCACCAAAAATTATTTTCATCTCATTGAACCACATTTTACTTCTTGATATTAACCGTGTCTCTCAGATTTTCGAAATTCCATTCACAGAAGCGGTAAAATTAAGTTTTATGAAAAAATCAGTTTTTTAACTACCACTTAGTAGTTTCACTATTCATCAAAAATTGAAGTTTTTCAGAACAATGCCAAAATTTCACCCTAAGCTATAATTGATATTCCGAATTCAAAAATGATGTCTATTTTACAAAATTCTAAACATATAAGTTGCATTAATTAATTTTATAATTAATTCCCGCTGTCACAACAAATAGCGTGTTTTTAAGAAACAATATATATCAAAAGAATGACAATTGTTTAGGTCCAATTTCAAAGTGAAATTAATTCTAATGAACACCATTGGATAAAATGGTAAAAATATATTCTAATTATACTTTAAAACCACTCAATAATATAATTTATCACTATAAATTATTTTGATTTAAAAAGTTGTTTTTAATTGAAATTTAGTAATTTTCACTATTCATCAAAATATAAAAGTTATCCGAAAAGTACCAAAATTTCACCCTAGGCTAATTTCATTATTCCGAATCCAAAAATGAAATCCATTTTGAGAGATAGAATTTATAAAATTTCAAAGGGTAGGTATTACTATTCATAACGGCTAGTTTGATTGGTTGTGGTGTGTTAGAATCTCGAAGTTGTGTACAATGCACGCCATTGCATTATTCGAAGGGAAACGTACCGTGGAAGCTTGGGGTGTTACAGAAAGGGAGACGTCGCTTCCTCCTCAGACGTTCTCCGTCGACGTATACGGAGCCTCACTTAATTGATTATGTGTGTTGGATTCCTCAACTGTCATTGACGCGCCGTCTGTCGCGTTGAGTTCCTATTGACGAGACGGAACTTTGTGATACATCAACTCTGGACTTCGTGACAGTTGATGTATCGACCCCCTTGGCTCGCGGAGCAGACCCTCCTGGAATCGACCGTGCTGTGTGCGGGAACCCTAGAGATGGCTGCGACTGCGACGACGATGACGACTGTACTTGGATCCTACGTGGGTTCGGCAGCGAGGACGACTGTACTTGGATCCTCCGTGGGTTCGGCAGCGATGACGACTGTACTTGGATCCTACGTGGGTTCGGCAGTGACGGTTACTGTACTTGGATCCTACGTGGGTTCGGCAGTGACGACATCTGTACTTGGATCCTATGTGGGTTCGGCAGAGGAGATGATTCAGAGGCTACATCAATCATCTCCACCCCTCTTCGTGATTAGTATACCTGTGTGAGCTGAGTCTTTACTTTCAATCATTATCTTCGATATGATTGACTTGCTTTCCTATGTGGATTGGGACGTACTTTCCTGTGTGGATTGAGTTATACTTTCCTGTGTGGAATGGGTTGTACTTGAGCTCGTGAGTTGGAGCAGAACTGGAATTGTTGACTTAGGTGTATGTATGGGCATATACATAAGTAGTGTTGGTTGATACTTCGTTTTGTATCTTTCCTTTGTGCTTTATCCTTTGTGGATTCTGGGAGACCTTCGGGAGTCTCAGGGTCTCTACTGAGTATCGTATACTCACCCCTGCACGGGCTATGCCCACACTACGTTGTGTTGGTTGCAGACGACGGACATCGTTGATCGTAGTTGAGGCTTGAGGAGCGGGACAGTACACGGAGGTGGACTATCAGGCGGGACGTACACGGTGCGGACGGACGGATACGAGGAGCAGAGGAGACCATCCTGTACCCACCCTTCAGGTGGGGTTTTTGGAGGATGTCTTGGTGGTTGCTGCTTTGTCTTTCAGCTGTTGCACTTTACTTTTCAGTTGTACTGCACTTTCAGTTGGGTTTGTATACTGGCCTGTTTACTTTCCAGCACTTACTTTTGTACTCAGTTTACTTAGTGTTTACTTCAGCTTGCGTACTTTGTGGTGTTTGTTTTCTTATATAAAGGCAACACCTTCCCTTTTTATCGAGATTTACGCCTTTGGTGCTAGTCGCCAGCCCCTGGCCTATGGAAGGCGGGCTTGGGGTAGTCACGACACGGGCCCCGAGGACGGGTCGTGACACTAAGGTAGAACCGACCACCTCTAATACCGCTCTGTCACGACCCGTCCCAGTGGGGCCCGAGCCGCAACTCCCCAAGCCCGCAACCGGGAGAACACACTCCTAGGTCTGAAGAGAGAGATACGAAGTACTCGTTCCGGGAGGACACACTCCACAAGTACCTTGAGAACATGATGCTCAGATGAGGATCACAACCAAGTCATGGGGTGATTCCGACAACTCAGTCTGAGCTAATCCGCTGAGCTGAGGATCGGCGCCCGGGTAAAGTTGGTCACGTCGATACCAAGAACTCTACCTAGGGTTCCAGGAATGAATAGAGGATCCGACTCTAAGTCTCACAGAAGGGATTCCAACAACTCTATTCAGAATGTCCTACTGAAGGGATCATACTCCTGTATAAGGAAATGATACCAGAACCTTCAGGGAAAAGACCAAGGGTACGAACTCTAAGAAAACTAGTCCAAGTCACAGAAGACAAGTGGCCCAAGCCATGTAAGATTGGTTACACGGCGTGTAGTATGGTTATACGTCGTGTTCCTTGACCCCGGGTACTGCCCGTGTAACGGCCCGTGTCATCTGTCCAGTCTGTGTAAAACAAGACTACACGCCGTGTAAAAAAATTACACGTCGTGTTCCTTGACTCCGAGTACTGCCCGTGTAAACGGCCCGTGTCATTCGGCTTGTTGGATAGAAAGTAACTACACGACGTGTAGAAGAATCTCACGTCGTGTCCGAGCACCTGGGGCCTGCTCCGTGTACGCTGGCCATGTGCCCGTACACGACCTCTGTCTGTGTCCGTGTCGCCTGCTCGTGTACCAGTACACGGGGTATCCCGTGTATCGGGTCGGGTCTGGCCGGGGAGGGGTATACACGCCGTGTCCTTGGTCGTGTACCCAACCCGTGCTCGTGTACTCTCGGAGTACACGCCATGTGGTCCGCCGACAAACACACGCCGTGTAGCCCATACTACACGTCGTGTAGTCGGGAAAATTTCCAGAACGTCGTCTTCTTCCTCGCGCTTCGGCCGATCTTCCGGATCCACGATCTCTCATCAGTTCATCCCGATACTCCAGGGGTTGGTTCTTTTCATCATACGAACACCGTAACAGGTGTTTTCGGTCCTTAAAACGGATCATAAACCTCGAACGATCCATCCGAAGAAAAACGCCTGAAAACTCATAACTCTCGATCCGCTCTGAATTGTCCGCCGAAACCGCCGTCGCACCTCCGTGACATCGCTTCGGGGTTGGATCTACAATTTGGGATCATTGGGTCGCAGAACAGATGCGCAACGATCCGTTGTTCATCGCCCCGCCAAGAACGCGAAGGAGAGAAAGGGGAGAAATCCAATGAAACAAATTTGAGGAACGAACCTCCGTCGTCGTTCGTCACGGCGTTGATCCACTCCCGTTAATAGGATTAAACAAAGCAGAAAAATCAACAACAACAGATCAACATGGATTCAAAATCTCCCAAAATCCCGGCAAAAGTCCATCCCGCAAGAACGATCGATCCGCGGACTAATCTGTTCGTGGATTAGCCCGCGTTCGTCGTAGAAATCAAGAACGGGGAAGAAATCACAAATTAAACATCTTACCTGGATCCGCGACGTTCGTTGGCGAAGATCCGATCGCCGCGTCGTCGTCGCCGGGGAAAATTGTCGAGAACGTCGTTGATGCGTCGGGAGGTTTTTCTCTAGAGCTCTCCAGAGAAATTCAGAGTTATGGAAATTGTAACCTTAACCCCTCCCTTGCGAAATCTCTATTTAAAAGAATAAAAAGATTTCACTGCAATAAAGATTTAATAAAACATTTTAATTAAAATATTTTATTATAGTTTACAAGTATTTTTTTAAAACATTTAACATTTTTCATATTTTAATGTAAAAAGTATTTTTTAAGTGTTTGTTTTAAAAAAATTAATTTAAGTGTTTGTTTTAAAAACTTTTTTTTTAAACTTTTGTTTAAAACATTTTTATTTAAACCTTTTTTTAAACTATTTTTTAACACTTGTTTAAAATGTTTTTACATTTATTTTTAGACGCTTGATTTAAAACGTTTTTTTTGAACGCATGTTTTTTACATATATATTTTTTAAACATTTAACATGTTTTATGTAAAAACGTTTTTTATTAACATTTTTACAGTGAGTGGATTTGTTATTTTTTTCTAAATAGATTTATACATATTATGTGCAAATTGAAAAAAAAATATTAATTAGGGGGTGCGCAGTAGTGGGTAGTGGGTTTAAAGTGTTGTTATTTAAACGTTTTTTTATCATTTATTTAAAACATTTTTTTACATTTATTTTTTTAACTTATTTATGAAAATTATTTTTAAGCGTTTGTTTAATTTAAAACGTTTTTTTAAACGATTTTTAATTTTTTTTGCAGGGTAGGCCCGGCTCGGCCCAATCTTATTCGGATTGGTCCAAAATTACAGCCTTAGGGGGTGCACAGCAGTGGGTGGGTTAATTTTTTTCTAAATAAATTTATATAGTATATATAATATATGCAAGTTTTATCATATTTAAAAAAAATTAATGAGGTTGGGGGTGTACGAACATCATTGGGTGAGTAGTTATTTTTTTTTGTTAATATATAATAAGTTATTTTTATATATATAATAACAGAAAATTGTAAAAAAATAATTAGGGGTTGGGGGTGCGCCGCAGTGGGTGGGTTAATTTTTTTTAATAGATTTATATATAATATATGAAGTTGCAACATATTTAAAAAATTAATGAGGTTGAGGGAGGTGCACGAACATCATTAGGTGAGTGTTATTTTTTTGTTAATATAAAATAAGTTATTATATATATAATATTAAATCATTGACACACACACACACACACATATTATTAATGGATTTTTAAAAGGCACAATTAATTGATATATATTATTAATAGCTTTATATATATATATATATTAATGGTTTTGTTCATGTATATATATATATCATATTATTGATATATATATATATATTATTAATGGATTTTTTTATATATATATAAAATATGCAAGTTTTATCATATTTAAAAAAAATTAATGAGGTTGGAGGGTGTGCGCGAATATCATTGGGTGAGTGTGTTATTTTTTTAATATATAATAAGTTATTATATATATAATGTTAAATGATTGATATATATATATATATATATACATGTGTGTGTGTGTGTGTGTGTGATATGAGAAAATTGTAAAAATAGTAATTAGGGGTTGGGGGTGCACTGCAGTGGGTGAGTTAAATTTTTTTCTAAATAGATTTATAAATGTATAGTATATATAATATATACAAGTTGCAACATACTTAAAAAATTAACGAGGTTGTGGAACGTACACGAATATCATTGGGTGAGTGTGTTATTTTTTTATTAATATACAACAAGTTATTATACATATATATAATATTAAATCATTGATATATATATATATATATATATATTAATAGCTTTGTTTACATATATATTATATTAAATCATTTATATATATATATATATATATGTTATTAATGGATTTTTAAAAGCTACACTTAATTGATATATATTATTAATAGCTTTGTTCATATATATACACATTATTATATATATGTATATATATATATATATAATTATATATCGTTGCAGATACACACACACACACATTATAATTATATATAATAATAATTATATGAATATATATACACACATTATTAAATAATATATATATATATATATATATATATACATATATATAAATTCTGGTGATAATATAATAGGTGCAATGCCTGGACCCAACCTTGGAAGTTTGAGACAGAGGGATCAAATCTTCATACTAGCAATTTCCTGTTAAATATTTTTACAACAGCTGGGCTTCGCACGGGCCAGCGGGCTGGGCTTTTTCAGGCTTGATCTGGTCTGACCTGCAGACCTTCTTGGATATGCCCAGACCCGACCCGATGAACCTACGGCCCGAGATTGGCTTGGCCCAACGCAGGCTTTGCCGGGCCGGACTGGGCCAAAATTATATCCTTAATGATATGGTACAAGGGGATGACACGACAAGCACATGTTATCAATACACTAGGGTGTGACACCAAAGAGCATTCGAGATATTGATGGAGATCAGAGTGATACATTTCCGGCCATCCCCACCGCCATTATTATTAGTTAACATAATTAATAAGTATCATTATTATTATTATTATTACCAACCCATAATAACTGTGGTAATTATAATTACCGAAAACCCTGGGATGCGCCCACCCTCGCTGTGTTCACGGATCGCTTTGTCTTGGAAGACCCAAACCAGCATGGCCATCCCCACCGCCATTTATGGGCGATGGCGACTAGACGGGAGGGAGGACGGCATCATTCTTATCGGGCACAACCCAATTTATTTATTCTTCCCCGCAATTAATTCAGTGCCACGCTCCCACAAAATCGTGAATCATGCACACCTCATTAACGACAGCTTTCAGTGAAGATCAAGGATTTGCGTTTCCAAGCATCGATGCCCGTGCCATGCACCCCTCCCGTCATCATACCCCATTTTTATAATCTCCCTCCCCAACTCTCGCACTTGAAAAAAATCTCTGCTCCACAGGAATGTATGCCCCCATGGGTGACGCTGGAAACCCGTCGGAGACGCAGACAAAGGTGGAGGAGGCCACCATTAAATGCCACCCGCGCCCACTCCTCTCCATTCCCAGACAATACAAAAAAACACTCATAACTCTGCTCGCCCGCCTCCTTCTCCACCCCTGAAGGTTTTCGCCATGTGGGAATCCGAGAACGAACTCGGCCCGTACGCCAATGGAACCACCACTTCCACCACCAACCCCTGGATCAAGACCGAGGGGTTCCAGTTCAGGGACCACTCCTGGTATCCATGAATTCTTTCTTCTTCACTCCCCCACCTACTGATTTCCATCTGCACTCAATGGTGGTTTTCTTCCTGCAGGCACGTCATAACAGACGTTCCAAGCGACCTTCCAGTTCAAATCGGAGAAGTCAGCTTCCATCTTCACAAGGTACTCGTTCCTTTTTGTTATTTATTAATTCACACTCATGGCTTGATGGGCGAACCTCTTCCCTCCGGACGAACACAACAAGTATCCCTTGCTGTCCAAGAGTGGGAGGATGAACAGAATCATATACGGGCAGCGCGATGCAGAAGTGAACAAGGTCGTGGTTCTGGAGGACATACCGGGCGGGGCCGAGGCCTTTGAGCTCGCCGCCAAGTTCTGCTACGGCATCGACGTGGACCACGCGGCGGCCAACATCTCCAGCCTCAGATGCGCCGCCGAGTATCTCGAAATGACAGAGGACTTGGAGGAAGGCAACCTCATCTTCAAAACCGAGGCCTTCCTCAGTTACGTCGTCCTATCTTCATGGAGGGACTCCATCATCGTGCTCAAGAGCTGCGAGAAACTCACCCCCTGGGCGGAGAACCTCCAGATCGTCCGGAGGTGCAGCGAGTCCATCGCCTGGAAGGCCTGCGCCAACCCGAAAGGAATCCGATGGCCGTTGGCCGGGAAGCCCCCCAAGGCGCCGGGCCCCGGATGGAACGAGACGAAAGACTCCTCCAGCCCGGGAAGAAACCACCAAGCCCCTCCGGACTGGTGGTTCGACGACGTCTCGATTCTGAGGATCGACCATTTCGTGAGGGTCGTCACTGCGATCAAGGTGAAGGGCATGGCGTCTGAATTGATCGGAGCCGCAATCGTGCATTATGCGGTCAAATGGTTGCCGGGGCTGGTTGGGGGAGAGGAAGGCGGTCACGGCGGCGCGGGGTGGCAGGGTGGATTTCAGAAGGACGGGGCGAATGCTTTCCGGGGCAAGGATCAGAGGATGCTCATCGAGAGCCTGGTGAGCATAATCCCGCAGCAGCAGGACGCCGTCCCCTGCGCCTTCCTTCTCCGGCTCCTGGGGATGGCGAACATGCTGAAGGTGGCTCCTGCCCTGGTTACTGAACTGGAGAAGAGGGCGGGCACGCAGCTGGAACAGGCGACGCTGGCGGATCTGCTCATACCATCCAATAACAACGGCGAAACGCTGCATGATATCGACCTCGTGCAGCGGCTTATGGAGCAGTTCCTCGTTCAAGAACACACGCAGTCTTTCACGGAGACGCCCGGCACGCCCAATGCCAAGATGAAAGTCGCACGCCTCATCGATAGTTACCTCACGGAGGTGTCCAGAGACCGGAACCTCTCCTCGACGAAGTTCCAGGTGCTGGCGGAAGCCTTGCCGGAGTCCGCAAGGTCCTGCGATGATGGGCTTTACCGAGCGATTGATTCATATCTGAAGGTACTTCACTTCATCGATATCACGATTCACGTCCGGTCACCACGGATAATTCTATAGTAAAACAAAAAACACTGCTGGCCGACTCGGACCAGACTCTGTAGCCTGCAGGCGTCTCTGCTATCAAAAAAATGGAGTTCATATTCTCAGCAACCACTTCTTCGAATTTACAGGCCCACCCCACACTCTCGGAACATGAAAGGAAGCGAATTTGCCGAGTGATGGATTGCCAAAAGCTCTCCATGGATGCGTGCATGCATGCGGCTCAGAACGAACGGCTGCCGCTGAGAGTGGTTGTGCAGGTTCTTTTCTCGGAACAGGTGAAGATAAGCAATGCCGTAGCCAACAGCTCCCTCAAAGAAGCCAGTGAATCTCACTACCAGCCTATGATGCCGAGCCGAAAGACGCTGCTTGAAGGTACGCCGAAATCATTTCAGGAAGGATGGACGACCGCCAAAAAGGACATAAACACGCTCAAATTGGAGCTTGGAAGCGTGAAGGCCAAGTATCTTGAGCTTCAAAATGACATGGAAACTCTGCAGAGGCAGTTTGATAAGATCACAAAACTGAAACCAACTTCAGCTTGGAGCAGTGGGTGGAAGAAATTGAGCAAGCTTACCAAGACGACGACGTTAGAGACTCAAAATATAGGGCCGCATCCCCAAACAGCCACAGAGACCAAAAAGACCCCTAGAAGGTGGAGGAATTCTGTTTCTTGATGACCTGGAAATCAAATATCAGCTCTCCCTTCCACCAAAAAAACTCAAAAAAATAGACCAAACTGTTTTTAATAAAAAGACACTGGTGGAAGCAGTGGTGTTGCCATTTGCTTCATTGATTTCTGAAACTGGACTTGAGTGCATCTTTTTCGCAGTCTCGAGTTTTGCCATTTTCTTGGTAATTCTTCATCCCAGTTTGAACAAGTCAAAAGGGTGTAAAACGATATTTTATCGAGTGGCTGAGGGGGCGAGAGCATGGCGGATCATTAACCACATGTTGTGAGGATTGGAATATCTTTAAAATTTCGGATTTGCGCAAACGTGCGCTCCGATTGATTTACCTTGAAAGGAATCTGAGTAATTAAACGGTATGGGAATTTAGTTTTTTAAATAATATCATATATTGTACGTGTGAAACCCATTGAGTGGACAGAAGCGGTCGCAATAATATCGAGTTTTTTTTTTAATGTCATATATATATATATATATATATATATTTTAAAATGGGTATGTTACTTTTTTTTTAATAATGTGTCTCAAAGCCACCATTGCCGATGCCACATTTGGGATTATGCCCAAAGACAGCAACGGCGCTACCGCCTTCCCTCCACCCCCCACATTTAGTCCGAATTGATGACCTGGCAAAGGCGGTAAGGGGTTGCCGCCTTCCCCAACGCCATATAAAAGGGCACCCAATGTTGTATTTGTGTAGCTCGATTCGGTTGGGGCGAATGCTTGTGACCCGCAACTTTCGCGGGTCGAGCTCCGCGGTGACCGACCGATACCGACAAAGCATTGTAACAGTGCAGACTTTGGATTCAACTTTACTGTAGCCTTTTGGACTTCCAACCGGCAGCCATTATATCACTTTTGATTTGGGTGATCGTCTTTCATTGTAGCAACGCAGACTTCCTGTGCAGTTGGTGAAACAGTGAATCATTTTCTCTATTTGCAGCTCATTTCAGGGTAAGGTTTCTTACTCGAAACACTCTATAATTGTGCTTCCGAGTATAGTGATTTTCTACCTCTTCGTGGACGTAGGGATTATTTCCAAACCACGTAAATCTATGTGTCATTGTTTGTTTCCCCTTTTACTCTTCTGTTTTTCGCCATTTCTGTCGCTGCAACTCCTGACATTTCCGCAACAACTGGTATCAAAGGTTGAGTTTCAGATTCTCCAACGATGGCTATAAATGAAGGGAAGGTAAAGATCGATCGCTTCGATGGAACTGGTTTCATTTTCTGGAGGATGCAAATCAAGGATTATCTTTATCAAAAGAAAGATGCACTTGCCGCTTCTGGGTCTGAAGCCAACGGATATGGAGCAGTTGGAGTGGGAGATTCTGGATCGACAAGTTCTGGGCGTTGTGCGCCTTACGTTGGCAAAAAATGTGGCGTTCAGCATCAGAGAGGAGAAGACGACGATTGATCTGATGAAAGCTCTCGCAAATATGTACGAGAAGTCATCTGCCACAAACAAGGTGCACTTGATGTGACGATTGTTCAACCTGAAAATGGATGAAGGGAGAATTGTTGCAAACCACATCAACGAATTCAACACCATCATAAGTTAGCTGACATCGGTGAAAATTGATCTTGGTAATGAGGTATGTGCACTGGTCTTACTATCCTCTTTACCTGACAGTTGAGAAGCAACTGTAACAACCGTGAGCAGTACCTCGGGGAATACCAAACTGGTTTTGAAAAATATACAGGACCTAATCCTTAGTGAGGATGTGCGAAGAAGAGAATCAGGAAGATTCTCTAGTTTTGTTCTGAACGTTGAAGGAAGATGAAAGTATCCATAACGAGACAATCGTAGAGGGCGATCATGGTCAAGAGGGAAAAGTTGAGACAAGGCAAAGGGGGCTGATCCTACCTGCTGAACATCCAGAAAGAAAGGACATGTCAAGAAAGAGTGTAGAGAAAAAAAGAAGGGACCTGAAACCAGTGGAGCAAACACGGCGGTTGAAGGAACTGATGATGTGCTGCTGCTGATCGTGGATAGCCCGATGTAGTCTTGGATTTTAGACTCTAGGGCGTCTTTCTATTCTACATCGGAGAAGGGATCTCTGGAAAATTACATTTCTGGAAATTTTGGCAAGGTACATCTTATTGATGATGATCCCTTGCAGATTATGGGGAAATGAGATGCACAGATCAAGACCAACAATGAGAGTTTGCTGGTTCTGGAAAACATGAGGTATATCCCTGTCTTAAGAAGAAATCTTATTTCTGTCGGACAACTTGATGATGCAGGGTTGAGTACCACGTTCACTGGTGGTGCATGAAAGATCACCAAAAGAGTCATGATCATAGCTCAGGGAGCAAAGAATGGTACCTTATACAACATGATAGAAACTTGCATAGACATGACTGCATCACTCAAAACTGTAGGAGATTCACAACTGTGGCACAACAGGCTAGACCACATGAGTGAGAAGGGGATGAAGGTGCTGACAATAAAAGGGATGCTACCAGAGCTGAAGTCAGTGGAAGTTGACTTATGTGAAGATTGCATCCTTGGAAAGCAGAAGAAGGTATCATTTGTAAAAGGAGGCAGAACACCAAAGGGTGGAAAGATGGACCTGGTGCACACTGATGTTTGGGGGCCTACACCTGTACTCTCCTTCAAAGGGTCACAATACTACGTGACATTCATCGATGAATCAATAAGGAAGGTATGAGTTTACTTTCTGAATAGGAAATATGATGTGTTTAAGATGTTTCAGAAGTGGAAGGTCATGGTGGAGAATGAGTCGGGATCAAAGATTAAATGTTTGAGGTATGACAATGGTGGAGAGTATGGAAGTCAGGAGTTCATAGAATTCTGTTCTGATAATGGAATTTGGTGAGAGAAGACTATTCCAGGTACACCGCAACAGAATGGTGTGCCATAGATGATCAATTGGACATTGAATAAACGTGCTAGGAGTATGAAGTTACACTCGGGGTTGCCCAAAACCTTCTGGGATAATGCAGTGAACATGACAACATATCTCATTAACACGAGTCCATCTGTGCCAATGGGAGAACATCTACCTGAGGATCTCTGGACTGGTAAGGAGGTAAAACTCTCACATTTATGAGTTTTTGACAGTTTGGCTTATGTACACATTAATGCTAACTCAAGAGACAAGCTTGATGCTAAGTCCAAGCCATGTTTCTTTATTGTCTATGGTGATGAGGAGTTTGGTTACCTCTTTTGGGATGATCTCAAGAAGATGGTCATCAGGAGCCAGAACGTGGTATTTAATGAAGGTGTCATGTACAAGGATCACCATACAGTTGAAGATGAAAATGAGAACATTGAATCTGAGTGCTAAGAGAAAGTGGATCTTGAAGGTGTACTTGATCACGAGACATCAGAACCGGTGGAACCTACTACTTCAGTGGATTTAAGGAGATCTAAAAGGGTGAGAAGCCATGTGCAGAGGTATTCACAATCCTTGCATTATCTGTTATAGACTGATGGTGGAGAACCAAAATGATTTGAAGAGGCAATGCACCTGAAGGAGTTGAGTAAGTGGGAGCTAGCTATGAAGGAGGAGATTTCCTCATTGCATGATAATAACACTTGGGAGCTGACACCTCTGCCAACAGAAAAGAAAGTATTGCAGAACAAGTGGTTCTACCGGGTCAAGGAAGAACATGGTGGAAAGAGGAGGTATAAGGCTTGACTGGTAGTTAAAGGTTTTCAATAAAAGGACGGTGTGGACTTCACTAAAAAAATTTCACCTGTAGTGAAGCTTACCACCAACTGGGTGGTTCTCAACATTTTGGCGTCAGATGACTTGTACCTTAAGCAGATTGATGTCAAGACTGATTTCCTTCATGGATATTTAGAGGAGGACATATACATGCATCAACCAGAGGGATATGTAGAGTCTGGGAAGGAAGACATGGTATGAAAACTCCAGAAGAGCTTGTATGGGTTGAGGCAGGAACCCAAACAGTGGAAGAAAAAGTTTGATGCATTCATGACTAAAAATACATACAAACGATGTGGCATGGATCAATGTTGCAACATAAAATCCTTTGGTGATGAATATATTATATTTCTTCTGTATGTGGATGTCATGATAATTGCAGGATCATGTATGCAGAGGATTAATGAGATGAAATGGCAGTTGGCTGAGGAGTTTGAAATGAAATGTCTTGGAGAAGCTAGCAAATTTTTGGGGATGAAGATCAAGAGAGACCGCACGGCTGGAATGTTGATGTTGTCACAGGCTGATTACATTGGGAAGGTTCTGAGAAGATTTAGTATACTAGAAGGAAGGGTAGTCTCTATTACCCTGGGGAGATATTTCAAACTATCAAAGAAGCAATCACCGAATACGGTATAAGAGGTTGAGTACATGAAAAAAGTTCCATACACATCATCTGTTAGAAGCCTGATGTATTCCATGGTCTGTACTTGACCTGACATCGCTCATGCTGTGGGAGTTGTGAGAATGTATATGGTTAACCCTAGAAAGAAACATTGGGAAGCTGTAAAGTTGATATTGAGGTATTTGAAGGGCAATAAGGAGGTATCTCTGTGTTTTGGGAAAGGAAATTCATTGCAGGGGTATGTGGATGCTGACCTTGGAGGCAATGTTGATAGTAGGAGGAGTACCGCAGGTTATGTCGTTACCTATGGAGGAACTGTAGTAAGTTGGATATCACAATTGCAGATGGTGGCGACTTTATCCACCATAGAGACATAATACATTGTTGTAACAGAAGCTGGAAAAAGATGGTTTGGATGAAGAACTTCTTTGATGAATCGGGAAGAAAGCGAGAGGAGAATGTATTTCATTATGACAATCAAAGTGCTATACATCTTGTAAAGAACCCAATATTTCATGCTTGGATGAAGCACATTCAATTGAAGTATCATTTCATCAGAGGTTTGATACAAGATGTGTTGCTGACGTTGCCGAAGATTTGTGGAACCAACAATCCGGTAGACATGTTGAAAAATCCCATGGTGATACAGAAGTTGAGGCAATATTATGCCTCTATTGGTCTCTACTGATGAACGGAGGATGAGAGGCAGAATAAGGGAGGACACAAAGGGAGAACAAGAGGAAAACAACTTGTATTTCCTGAATCGTTAGGTGAAAATTGAAGCTGTGAATGGAAATCACGTGCACTGGTGAGTGAAGAAGAGGAAGAACTCAGATTAAGTAAGTTGTCTTAGTTAGTGACATTGAAGCAAAGCTGCATAGTTGATCATGATCCAAGTGGGAGATTGTTAGATTGGTGTAGCCTGATCTGGTTGGGCCGAATTCTTGTTATAAGGCCCGAGCCTTAAACCTTACTTAATCTTGAGTTATTACAAGATTACACATTTAGGATCTTTTCAGGTTTAGAGTTTTAGAGAATTAGATCATAAAACTTGCATTACATTCCACATTTAAACAAAGTGGTTACATAAAAGATAGTATTCATTTTTCCCATCAATGGAAACATATTTAAAATAAAACATGGATTCTTTCTTGACACTTCCTTGACACTATCATCATATCATGTACCCTTCCCTTGACCTGTGAAAAACATTTCAAAAACTTGGGATGAGCATAAAAAGCTCAGTAAGGGATATAAAAATATGGAAAGGAAACATGAGTACATGTATACACAAGAATAAATGAAATCACACTCTACTCATAAAACATAAGCACTTTAACATACCTTATCAATTCATGAATAAATCATAGAAATCATAAGACATAAAAGTAACTTGAGGCATTCATAACATTCTTACGTAGGGAGTAACCCTCTTGGTTACGTTTGGAATACTCATCACAGTATATTCCCTAAATCTCTTCGGAGAAACCTTAATGTTTAACTCCTTCGCATTACCCAATGCATTGGAGAGCTATATCGGGCTCACCCGCCCTTAGTTTATCACGGAACCACCCGTCTTCATAATAATTCCCAAGAACCATAACATAATCGTATCATATAAAACATGCATAAAAGAAACATAACATTTCCACTTTTCAATCACAAGATATCAATACAACACATTGATATAAAAACATTATGAAAACCATTTTCAATACCAAAATAAAAGAAAAGTAAAACATAGTATCTATTTTTTATTTTAAAAAAAGGTATGTCTTGTAGAGGAAGCCGAAACTCAAATAATGGTCACAGCAGTGGAGAAGTCGTTGTCGCCGTATACGTACGACAAAAAAACATCCCCTTTTGTCATTTAGTAAACGCTTCGTATAAAAAAGATTCCTTTTGAATAAAAATAAAAATTCAAATGGGTTTATACACCGTATAAAAGAAAGTTGTGTATAAAACAAAATATGCCTCAACGAAAGGAGATTGAGACAGATTCCCTTACCTCGTATCCGACTTGACTTGATCGTTATTTAATCTCCTAAATAATAAACTTGAGTTAATTTCTACTTGTTTAAGAACCTTTTTCAAGTTCATTATTCATTTTATATCACTTATTTCCATGTCATGAACACTATGTAATTATTTAAGTTAATAACGGTCGTTTTAACGATCATTGGTACTTGAGTCAAAAATAAACTCTTTATAATTACAAGTTGTTCATGTATCCATTATATCCAGAGTTATAATCATGATGTAGATATCATATATATCATATATATCCATTATATACATGCATTTATAATATTACATAATGTTTAGAGGTAAGAAATGAAATGCACCGTTCATGGAGACGGTAAGCCGTACGTACGCATGAACACTACTTTCATTTCTATTTCATATTTTATGGAATGGAATCATAATTATATAAAGGTATATTATAATTCCAGTATAATATCATATATAATACCATTAATTACATCCTTTATACATCCCACATATGGCATTAACGAATCAAATCACTTTGAGGGGGCGGTAGTCCGCACTTCCTAAAATGAAGATATCGCGTTTACCCATAATGGTAACCATAAAGGTATGCCATAAATGAAAAATACAGAAGATTAATTAAAACATAAACATATTATATATAATATATAAATATAGTGACATCTTAATGTCCACCTTTGAAGGTGTTATATGAGTGTTGAACAATCATCGTTTCGTGAGGCAGAAATTCACCATCCACAGAAAAAGTATGTTCTTTAACCATTAGATGTAGGTATGTGTAAGTGTAGCTCAAATCCTTATTATAACAACATCCTAGTATATGGAAGATACTGGTGTTGTTACAAAATAAATGAATAAAAAGAGTTTAGGGGGTTGGAGAAGCAAAATAAAACATAAGAACACAATAGAAGACACTACCTTTAAATCGGGTAACTCTTTTTGATTTGAGCTCAAAGTCTTCCTTAGGAAGACTTCTGCCCAAAGTGAGGCTTCTAAGAGTAAGAGAGGAATGTGGAGAGACAAAATGGGTAGGTTTTGGCCGAGCCAAAGGCTTGAGAGGTGTGGGTAAGGTGGTAGAGGTGGGGGCCTTTTATAAGAGGAGAGGTGGGGGGCACTCTTGGAAAGTTATAAAAGGTTACTTTATTATAAAATGATTTTCAGATTTAAAAGGTCCCAAAATTTTATATTTCGAGGATAAGGTGATAAGAGTTCGAAATCTACCCATACAATAGGTTTTTGACAAGTGTAGGTCTTAGAGTTTATATTATCTTTTCATTTTATTTAAATCGTTAAACAATGAGGTAATCGCTTCATCATCATGGTGTCATAAATAATTTAATTTATTTAATGTCTAAAAATTATAAAAAAATATCATGATATAGGAAATCTTTTTAGCTTTCTAATTAATATTTATAGTCAAAAATATGACTTGTAAAACCCCATTTAAAAATTGTTTTAGTAAAAAAACTCAAGTTTGTGACATTTTTACTTTAACTTTAAATAAAAAGGTATTAATGTCATTTTCCTACCAAAGTGGCTCCATGGGGTCCCAAAAATCGACCCATGGGTTTTCGTGGTCGGCCATGACACATCCAATAAGGGTAGGACATGTGTCTAGGTCATTTCATATTATTAAAATATTATTTTTACCTTAAATTACACTAATTACCTCTAATCGCGATTAAAAACATAAAAGTTACTATTCACCAAAAAAATTATTTTAATCCCATTGAACCAAATTTTACTTCTTAATGACAGACATGTATGTCAGATTTTTGAAATTCAAAAAACAGAGGTGGTAAAATTTCATTTAAACGGAAAATCAGTTTTTTAAGTACCACTTAGTGGTTTCACTATTCATCAAAAATTGAAGTTTTTCAGAAAAATACCAAAAATTTACCCTAAGCTATATTTGATATTCTGAATTCAAAAATGATGTCTATTTTACAAAATTCAAAACATATAAGTTACATTAATTAATTTAATAATTAATTCCCACTGTCAGAGCAAATAGTGTGTTTTTATGAAACAATAAGTATCAAAAGATTGACACTAGTTTAAGTCCAATTTCAAAGTAAAATTAATTCCAACGACCACTATTGGATTAAATGGTAAAAATATATTCTAATTTAACTTTAAAACCAATTCAAAGGATAATCTAACCATATAATTAAATTAGATGAAAAAGCAGTTTTGATGTAAAATGCAGTATTTTTCACTATTCATTAAAAAATGAACATTGTCAGAAAAATACCAAAAATTTATCCAATGTAAATTTCAATGTCCCAATCATAAAGAATAAGTTTATTTTGAAAAATAGATCTTATAAAATTGTCAAAAGTTTGATTTAAAAATGGTTTTCCATTAAAAGGCAGTAAAATAATCTTTTAAAAATATTAGTGTATTCTATGCTTAAGATTGTATTTATTCTCATTTTAAGCCTCTAAAATACTATCTAATTCATTAGTAGACATAGATAAAAATATCTATTATTCATTACTTACTTGGGATGTTACATCCTTCCCCCCTTTAGAAAATTGCATCCCCTCAATTTATTTACTTATCGAATAAGTGAGAGTATTTATCCCTCATTGCACTTTCAGATTCCCATGTTGTCTCTTCAATCATGTGGTTTTTCCACAAAACCTTTACTTGATGAATCACCTTATTCCGTAACACCTGCTCCCTATGGTCAAGAATCTGGACAGGTTGTTCCTCATAAGATAGGTTCTCTTCTAGCTGAACTACCTCTGGACTCAAAACATGAGATGGATCTGGCATGTACTTCCTTAACATTGAAACATGAAAAACATTGTGTACCTGAGATAAACTCGGAGGTAAATCCACTCGGTAAGCAACTGATCCAACTCTCTCCAGAATTTCATATGGTCCAATGAACCTTGGACTCAGCTTTCCTTTCTTACCAAATCGCATCACACTTTTCCATGGTGAGACTTTGAGAAAAAAATGACCACCTACCTCAAAAGAGAGATCCTTCCTCCTGTTGTCCGCATAACTCTTCTGCCTGCTCTGAGCTGTTCTCATGTGTTTCTGTATCAGTTGAACTTTTTTTTCCAACTCTTCTACCAATTCTGGTCCCATCAACTTCCTTTCACCCACTTCATCCCAGAAAGTTGGAGTTCGACACCGCTTCCCATATAACGCCTCAAATGGCGCCATCTATATACTGGAATGAAAACTGTTATTATATGAAAATTCAACCAAAGAAAGATGTTGGTACCAACTTCCCTGATAATCCATCGAACAAGCACGTAGCATATCCTCCAATGTCTGAATTGTTCGTTCTGACTGCCCATCTGATTGAGGATGAAAAGCTGTACTAAAATTTAATTCAGTACCCAACGACTTCTGAAGTCCTTTCCAAAAGTTAGAAGTGAACCTCGAGATGTCTTCGGCAATCCCACAACGAAGTCCATGGATATATTCTCCCATTTCCACTCTGGTACTAGTAAAGGATGAAGCATCCCTTTCGATAACTTCCTCTCTGCTTTAACCTGTTGACAAGTCAAACACTTCACAGTAAAATCAGCAATATCTCTTTTCATTCCATCCCACCAGTAATACTCCCGCAGATCTTTGTACATCTTAGTACTTCCAGGATGAACTGAAAACTGAGAACTATGAGCTTCACATAACAACTATCTCTTCAACTGTGAATCACAAGACACACACAATCTTTTTCCAAATCTCAAAACACAATCATTATCAATGTTGAATTCATGCAACTTACCTTTCTGAACCAGCTCTACCTTTTTATGCAACTCACTGTCTTGCTTCTATGCTTGCTTGATTCTGTTTGATAGAGAAGATTTCACTGATACCTGAAACAAAACAGAAGTACATCTTGCACCAACAAATTCTATGCCAAAGTTCATGAAATCCTTAACCAAAGGATCACGTTCCAAACGCAACATTGTTAATGAAGCATTACTTTTTCGACTCAAAGCATCAACCACTTTATTTGCTTTTCCCGGATGGTAATGAATTGTACAATCATAATCCTTGATTAATTCTAGACATCTCCTCTTTCTCATGTTCAATTATTTCTGAGTGAATATATACTTTAAACTTTTGTGATCGGTATATATTTCACACTTTACTCCATACAAATGATGCCTCCAAATTTTTAAAGCGAAAACAAAAGCAGCTAATTCCAAATCATGTGTAGGGTAATTTACCTCATGAGTTTTCAACTGTCGTGAAGCATAAGAAATTACCTGATCATTCTGTATTAAGACGCAACCAAGTCCTTTCAATGAAGCATCATTGTGGATAACAAACTCCCCATTCCTGGAAGGTAGTGCCAAAACTGGAGCATTCACCAATCTTCTTTTCAGTTCCTGAAAACAATCATCACATTCTTTTTTCCAGATAATCTTAAAACCCTTCCGAGTTAGCTTAGTCATTGGACTAGATAACCGTGAAAAATTTCTAACAAACCTTTGGTAATAGCCTGCAAAACCAAGGAAGCTACGAATCTCAGTTACATTTGTGGGTCTTGTCCATTCTTCCACAACCTTTGTTTTCGCAGGATCAACAGTTATCCCATCTTTAGAAACAATATGACCAAGGAAAGAAATTTGTTGCAACCAAAACTCACACTTGCTGAATTTCCCATACAATTTCTTTTCTTTTAAGGTTTGTAAAATAACCCTTAAATGTCTTTCATGCCCCTATTTACTTTTAGAAAACACCAAAATATCATCAGTAAACACAACCACGATTTATCACCTGAGTCAACTGAGCCATCACTGCAACAAATTGTTTAGTTCTGATTCTGACCATCTCAGGATACTGTTTTGAAAGGTCATTTCCTATGTATGCCTTCCCAGAAAATCTGTTCTGTTTCCTCTACGAAAAACCATTCATAACACAAAAATATCTTAGGATAAGCAACATGGTAATATTCAAATGCTATATCATTTCAATTTGACCATAAAAAAAATATTTTTGGATAATCATTTAATATAATTCTAACTCCTAAAGTTATCTAAACCTACATTTGATACCAACTATAAGGCCCCAACCTTAAACCTTACTTAATCTTGAGTTATTACAAGATTACACATTGAGTATCTTTTCAGGTTTAGAGTTTTAGAGAATTAGATCATAAAACTTGCATTACATTCCGCATTTAAACAAAGTGGTTAAATAAAAGATAGTATTCATTTTTCCCATCAACAAAAACATATTTAAAATAAAACATGGATTCTTTCTTGACACTTCCTTGAAACTATCATCATATCATGTACCCTTCCCTTGACCTGTGAAAAACATTTCAAAAACTTGGGATGAGCATAAAAAGCTCAGTAAGGGATATAAAAATATGGAAAGGAAACATGAGTACATGCATACACAAGAATCAATGAAATCACACTCTACTCATAAAACATAAGCACTTTAACATACCTCATCAATTCATGAATAAATCATAGAAATCATAAGACATAAAGGTAACTTGAGGCATTCATAACATTCTTACGTAGGGAGTAACCCTCTTGGTTACGTTTAGAATACCCATCACAGTATATTCCCTAAATCTCTTCGGAGAAACCTTAATGTTTAACTCCTTCGTGTTAACCAATGCATTGGAGAGCTATATCGGGCTCACCCGCCCTTAGTTTATCACGGAACCACCTATCTTCATAATAATTCCCAAGAACCATAACATAATCGTATCACATAAAACATGCATAAAGGAAACATAACATTTCCACTTTTCAATCACAAGATATCAATACAACACATTGATATAAAAACATTATGAAAACCATTTTCAATACCAAAATAAAAGAAAATTAAAACATGGTATCTATTTTTCATTTTAAAAAAGGTATGGCTTGTAGAGGAAACCGAAACTCAAATAATGGTCACGGCAGCGGAGAAGTCGTTGTCGCCACATACGTACGACAAAAAAAACATTCCCTTTTGTCATTTAGTAAAAGCTTCATATAAAAAAGATTCCTTTTGAATAAACATAAAATGTAAAAGGGGTTTATACACCGTATAAAAGAAAGTTGTGTATAAAACAAAATATGCCTCAACAAAAGGAGATTGAGACAGATTCCCTTACCTTGTATACGACTTGACTTGATCGTTATTTAATCTCCTGAATAATAAACTTGAGTTAATTTATAATTGTTTAAGAACCTTTTTCAAGTTCATTATTTCTTTTATATCACTTATTGCCATGTCATGAACACTATGTAATTATTTAAGTTAATAACGGCCGTTTTAACGAACATTGATACTTGAGTCAAAAATAAACTCTTTATAATTAAAAGTTGTTCATGTATCCATTATATCCAGAGTTATACTCATGATGTAGATATCATATATATCATATATATCCAGTATATACATGCATTTATAATATTACATAACGTTTAGAGGTAAGAAATGAAATGCACCGTTCATGGAGACGGTAAGCCGTACGTACGCATGAATGCTACTTTCATTTCTATTTCGTATTTTATGGAATGGAATCATAATGATATAAAGGTATATTATAATTCTAGTATAATATCATATATAATACCATTAATTACATCCTTTATACATCCCACTTATGGCATTAACGAATCAAATCACTTTGAGGGGGCGGTAGTCCGCACTTCCTAAAATGAAGATATCGCGTTTACCCATAATGGTAACCATAAAGGTATTCCATAAATGAAAAATACATAAGCTTAATTAAAACATAAACATATTATATATAATATATAAATATAGTGCATCTTAATGGCCACATTTGAAGGTGTTATATGAGTGTTGAACAATCATCGTTTTGTGAGGCAAAAATTCGCCATCCACAGAAACAGTATGTTCTTTAACCATTATATGTAGGTGTGTGTAATTGTAGCTCGAATCCTTCTTATAACAACATCCTAGTATATGGAAGATACTGTTTTTGTTACAAAATAAACGAATAAAAAGAGTTTAGGGGGTTGGAGAAGCAAAATAAAACATAAGAACACAATAGAAGACACTACCTTTAAATCGAGTAACTCTTTTTGATTTGAGCTCAAAGGCTTCCTTGGGAAGACTTCTGCCCAAAGTGAGGCGTCTAGGAGTAATAGATGAATTTGGAGAGAAAAAATGGGTAGGGTTTGTCCGAGCCAAAGGCTTGAGAGGTGTGGGTAAGGTGGTAGAGGTGGGGGCCTTTTATAAGAGGAGAAGAGGGGCACTCTTGGAAAGTTATAAAATGTTAATTTATTATAAAATGCTTTTCAGATTTAAAAGGTCCCAAAATTATATATTTCGAGGATAAGGTGATAAGAGTTCGAAATCCACCCATCCAATAGGTTTTTGACATGTGTAGGTCTTAGATTTTATATTATCTTTTCATTTTATTGAAATCGTTAAATAATGAGGTAATCGCTGCATCATCATGGTGTCATAAATAATTTAATTTATTTAATGTCTAAAAATTATAAAACAAATATCATGATGTAGGAAATATTTTTAGATTTCTAAATAATATTTATAGTCAAAAATATGACTTGTAAAACCCCATTTAAAAATTGTTTTAGTAAAACAACTCAAGTTTGTGACATTTTTACTTTAACTTTAAATAAAAAGGTATTAATGTCATTTTCCTACCAAAGTGGCTCCATGGGGTCGCAAAAATCGACCCATGGGTTGTCTTGGTCGTCCATGACACATCCAATAAGGGTAGGACATGTGTCTAGGTCATTTCATATTATCAAAACATTATTTTTACCTTAAATTACACTAATTACCTCTAATCGCGATTAAAAACATAAAAGTTACTATTCACCAAAAAAATTATTTTAATCCCATTGAACCAAATTTTACTTCTTAATGACAACCATGTATGTCGGATTTTTGAAATTCAAAACATAGAGGTGGTAAAATTTCATTTAAACGGAAAATCAGTTTTTTAAGTACCACTTAGTGGTTTCACTATTCATCAAAAATTGAAGTTTTTCAGAAAAATACCAAAAATTTACCCTAATCTATATTTGATATTCCAAATTCAAAAATGATTTCTATTTTAAAAAATTCAAAACATATAAGTTACATTAATTAATTTAATATTTAATTCCCGCTGTCCGAGCAAATAACGTGTTTTTATGAAACAATAAGTATCAAAAGATTGACACTAGTTTAAGTCCAATTTCAAAGTGAAATGAATTCCAACGACCACTATTGGATTAAATGGTAAAAATATATTCTAATTGAACTTTAAAACCAATTCAAAAGATAATCTAACCATATAATTAATTTAGATGAAAAAGCGGTTTTGATGTAAAATGCAGTATTTTTCACTATTCATTAAAAAATGAACATTGTCAGAAAAATACCAAAAATTTATCCAATGTAAATTTAAATGTCCCAATCATAAAGAATAAGTTTATTTCGACAAATAGATCTTATAAAATTGTCAAAAGTTTGATTTAAAAATGGTTTGCCATCAAAAGGCAGTAAAACAATCTTTTAAAAATATTAGCGTATTCCATGCTTAAGATTGGATTTATTCTCATTTTAAGTCTCTAAAACACTATATAATTCATTAGTAGACATAGTTAAAAATATTTATTATTCATTACTTACTTGGGATGTTACACTTGTGGCCCGCAAATTTCACGGGTCGAGCTCCGCAGTGACTGATCGACACCAACAGAGCACTGTATCGGTGCAAACTTTTGAGTCAACTTTACTATAGCCTTTTGGACTTCCAACCAGCAACCACTGTAGCACTTTTGACTTGGGTGGGTGCCTTTCAATATAGCTACACAAACTTCCTCTGTAGTTGGTGGAATAGAGGATCATCTTCTCCGTTTTTAGCCCATTTTGGGCTAGGGTTTCTTACCCAAAACACTCTTTAATTGTGATCCTGAAAATAGTGATTTTCTGCCTCTGTGGACGTAGAGATTATTCCCGAACCATGTAAATCTTCATGTCCCTATTCTTTTTTCCCTTTTAGTCTTCTATTTTCCTCTGTTTCGATCGCTGTAACTCCCGACGTTTCCGCTACAACCACCCCCCTTCTCCTCACTTCCATTTTCTCACATCTCTTTTCATTCCACTGATTTTCTCTCTAAAAAAACTTCTTTTCACATGTTGTGGATTCAATGGTCCTAAAGAAGGATCATTTTTTTGAGAAGCATCATTTAGAGGTATTTTTTTTAATTTAATTTAAGGTTTTTTATTTGTTTAATTGAATTATTTTTAGTTCTAAATATTTCATTTTTAAGTAGTTTAGTAAGTTTTAAATATTTTGTTTATTAAGTAGTTTAATTAGTTATATATAGTTTGGAATAATAATTATCATTAGTAATGATTAAGTATACATTAAATATAGATTAAGTACTTAGGATTAAATATTGTAAACTTTTGGTAGCATAAAGATTATGTGGTTATCTAAGCAATTAAATCCCTGTATAGATACAAACAAGTGGATGTGGCTCTGTTATAGATGTATCTAAGGGTAAAACCTGAAAACACCGCTATAATCTAGACTCAAATGAGAACTGGTGCAAGACAACGAGGCTTATTTCACTCCTAGTTTGACACTCCTAGGGTATATGAATTAGATAATTCATATTTTCTTTATAAACTACTAAAATACCTAAGTAAAGAAAAATCAAATTAGTATATTTATCAACGATAAAATGATAATTATGATGATATAAAATGAAATGGATAAGGGAAAAGAAATTAAAGAATGAAAGTAATTATTATTAATTGAATTCTTTTTAGTTATTTTTAAAGATGTTATTTATTAATTAGTTTAATTAGTTATATATAGTTTAGAAATAATAGTTTTTATTAGTAATGATTAATTATAGATTAATTAATAAATAACTTGTGATTAAAAATCACTGATTAGTTAAAAACTGTACTAAGAAACATTAGTATCATTGTTTAGGATATAACAAGATGCTCAAAAAATTTAGTATCATAAAGATTATATAGTTTAGAAATAATAGTTTTTATTAGTAATGATTAATTATAGTTTAGTTAATGAATAACTTAGGATTAAAATATGAATACATGTAATGATTCTCTAATAATACTTATCATTGATAAAATGACAATTATAATTATATAAAATTAAATGAATTAGAATAAACACATTTAATTACACATGAATGTTTTACAACATATAATAAATACCTTGAAAATTTTCAATTAAAAATGGTTTGGATGAGATGAGCGTGACTTCAGAAGTGAGCTAAAATCCTGTTTATTTTTATTTAGTAGCTTAATAACATCATCTAAAGGTATGTACTTAATAAGTTAAGTATATACTTTTAGAAGATGTTATTAATCTATCAAATAAAAATCAGTTGGGTTTTACCTCACTTCCAAAGTTAGGATCATATCATCGAAACCATGTTTTGTTGAAAAATGTTTGTATTTCATGTATGTTGTAAAACATTCATGTGTTATTTTATGTGTTTGTTCTTCTATATTTTACTTTATATGATCATAATTGTCATTTTATCAATGAGAAATAAACTAATTTTATGTTTTCTATTCTTTTTTACCTTAGTTTCCAAAACATTCATGTGTTATTTTATGTGTTATATATATTTTTAAAAAATTATTATGTTATTTTTTTAATAATGTGTCTCAAAGGCGGCATCACTGATGATGCATTTGGGATTATGCCTAAAGACGGCAGCGGCGCTCCTGCCTTCCCTCCACCCCCCACATTTATTCCAAATTAATGACCTGCCATAGGTGGTAGGGGGTGCCGCCTTTTTTCCCAACACCATACAAAAGAGAACCCATTGTTGTCAGTGCTTACTCTAAGCCCACATGAGTCATGCTCAGTGTGAGAAACAAGATACAACAAAGACCTGATGATCACATCGTGAAAGGTGCATCTATGGGAAGTGGAGTGGGTCTTACATGTAGTTAGATGCCCAAAGAGGAAACAGGGGCTTACGCATGGTCCGCAGCTCAGAGAGGGAATAGGGGCTTACGCCTGATTAGCAGTCCGGGATGATGGAGATTGGGACTTAATCTAGGATATAGGCCCGAATGGTGACAAAGCACAGTGGGAGAGGGACTTGGCACCCAGGAAGAGAGGAGGAGCAGGTATGCTACCTCCTACAAGGAAAGCTAGGGGGTTTACACCAAGGTGGTTGCCCTTTTCCCGCGGATAGACAACACTCTAATAAAGAGGATCTCATTCCATGTGAGGAATGATCTCACTTCTGTGGAGACCAGTGGGTGTGCATAATGTCCAATGTGGGGGAACCCCGCGTCTGACGCATGGGGCGTGCTCACAGTTTAATATCATGTGTTGAGGACGATGGTTCTTGGCAGTTTAATGTCATGCAGCTCGGATGAGGCGGGTTCACTCCACACCCCTAGGAATTATATAACCGATACCCATCCTCCCTTGAGGGAAGGAAGGAATCATTAATGCCGTGGTTGGGGGTGTTATAGAGTGAACCATTGGGGGGGGGGGGCATGTTAGCGTGGCTATGCAAAGAAGCAATATCCGTTAGCATTCCTATGTGAAGAAGCACGAGGTGAAGAAATGAAACGGGCAGTATCATCCAAGGGACTTTGAAATTGCTTCATGCAAACCTAAAGGGATGCACAGGAAAAGGATTTTCAAGGCCAAGGGGTTCATAGGTATAATCCTTGTGAAGCTATGGTGCCCCATGAAGTGGATGGACTTCGCGAAGGGATGTGCTTTGCAAAGTGTAGTTTCCTAGGCTAGGGATAGGGCATAGGTTTATATGGGAGGAGCTTTGCTAATTGGAAAGGCATTCACAAAGTAATGCCTCACGAAGAAAGGGTGACTTTCAAAGCATAACATTGTGAAGCAATGTGATTCGTGATGCATAGTGACCCATCCTTGGCACTTGGGTTACATGCGCATGGTGGGTGCTTCGCAAAGCGTAAGTGCTCCATGAAGACCCGAGTCCCCTTGGAGATGTCCTTCCTCTATGAATGCCCGTGGGCTCTATGAAGGGAATCTCTCTTTACAGAGGGGCGGAATTCATGTGAAGGGAAGTCATTTCATGATGCTGAAGTACCTTGAAGAGCTCATGGTTCTCAGATCAAAGGTGCTTTGCAATTTGGGATCTAGGAAAGAGAAATGTCAGGGAGTACATCCTTTAGGCTCGATGAGAGTCTGGTATTTATAGGGAAGAGGTGCCGTGAAGTAGGATTCGCTCGGAGCGAAGACGAAACTTTCCTCACGGCAGGTCGCAAATGTAAAAGTGGTTCGCGGAGCCGTCTCGCCTCGTTGCTTCACGGGGGGTCGTGAAAATCAAAGGGGTTTGCAGAGCCATCCCTCCTTGTTGATTCATGGAGGGTCATGAACTTCAAAGGGGTTTTTAGAGCTGTCTCGCCTCATTGCTTCACAGTGGGTTGCGAATTTCAAAGGGGTTTGCGGAGCCGTCCCCCCTCCTTGCTTCGTGGGGGGTCGTGAAGGGGATCTTTTGCATCGTCCATAGGGATCTGGGGGCTTTGTGATTTGTCTTTGTGAGGATGCCCCTAATTATTTCAGGATGTTCTGTTCGCCCCCAATTTTGGCGTCAACAAATGCCCCCCTCAGACTTGGGGTTGAGGAGAAAAACGAGAATCCAAGTATGAGGGTCTATTTCCAAACTTACTTGTTTACCTGCAAGGTGGCCTTGCGAAGGAGGATCACGAAGCAGAGCAGCGATGCGCAGGATGGGTGTGCCGCGAAGTCCGCTGTGGCTGGATGCGCTACAAAGCACCCAAGGTCCTCGCCTATAAATAGTGAGGATGACTTCTATTTTGTCCTTTCTCTCTTCCACGATTTCAAATTTTGGTGCTCTCGATTTACGAAGCTCTACGTACTCCACAATCTCTCTCCTTGAATTGAGCCTTTTTCTTCATGGCGCACAAAGAATATTCAACTTTGCTTAGTGTGCTTTGAGACTTGCATCTGAGGGTCAGCACAAGGCTCTGTGATTCTGCTTTCTGGATCAAGATCCGCAAACGGTCTCTACGATCGATCTCCGCGATCGAGCTTCATGATCTAGTCCAAAAAATTATCTAAATTTTAAGGACAGGATGGCTCACCAAGAGGTTTTCAGAGGAGTCCTTGCAGACGCTGCCTGAAGGGAAGAGATGACGAATAGATTGGGTCTGGGGGAGTTGGTACAGAGCCACTCCGACCATGATTTTCTGGTGAAACTATTGTCAGAAATCCAAAGGGACTACTTGTTGTGCAATAGGATTCCTTTCTATGGATTCAGACTGAGGGATGACATCTTCATCCTTGAATAAAGTAGGGACGAGCCAACCTACTGGTTTAGAAGCACGTTGTGCCAGCGCCGGTGGTTCAGGGCGGCTAACGGCAACGCTCGGGAGAACTTTATGCCTATTACCGCTGATTGTTTATACAATCATCTGAATTACATTGACGGGAAAGAATTTTAGCCAGAGACATGCCCTCCTATGTACCAAACAATCCTAAAGGCAGTGCCGAGGAATCCGAAGAAGGGATGGTTTGATGAGTGGGACCTGCACGAAGGTGGAAACTTCATGTATGACTGGGCCTAGGCCTACTGGGTAAGCGCCTCGTGTGAAGAGTTCGGGGAAGAGTTGAGGAGAGTAGGTCTATATGAGGTGGCCTGGGCCTCCCAATTTCACATCTACCAGCCGAAGCAGCTAATTCCAGAGTTGTTGAGACGGTGGTCATTGATAACCAATACCTTCCACCTACATCACGAGGAGGTTGGAATCAACTTATGGGATGTGCATTAGATCTCAGGGGTCCTGATACTGGGAGCGATGTACGATGAATTCCTCCCTGCTATGGGTGCGTGGGAGGATTCAGAGCAGATGCTTCCACTGGTGATGGCATTGATGAGACTGGTGCCAGGAGAGGACAAGGAAGTGGTGAGATATGTCCACTTCAGATGGTGGTTCAAGCAATTTTTGAACTTCTCAGAAAACAGATGGTTCCCATTGAGGCCCCAGACTTTCCCAAAGGGGGCTCAACAGGGTACAGAGCCCTCATACTGGTGGATAATGGAGGACAGCCAGTGGAAGACCTGGGGCTTTAGCGTTAGCACCGGGCAACGGCCGGTAGTCAGGATGGCGACATTCATGGCGGCTGGATCTTTCCGGTGAGGGACACAAACGTAGGTGTGTGACCTAGCACATTCATCATGGCCTCCATGCTAGCGACTAGAGGGCGGGTGAATCTCGAAATCCCGATGCTTTCCATGATGTACAAAATGCTCTGGCACATCAGCGAGGGGAAGAGGCCATAAAGGATACGTGGGCCGTTCCAACTCCTGTACGGGTGGATAGTGGCGCACATTAGGGGGATTAATGAATACCCAAACCCTATTTACCCTATATGATCATAATTTCTCCCATCCATCCTGAACGCCACAGGGAGATTTCTGGCCAAGCTGACCGTACCATCGGTATTAAAACGAGTCTGGAAGGTAGAAGAGTTCAACTTCCATCCGTTCCCACTACCAACGGGGGCCTTCACAGATGATGGCTGAGGGACAGAAGAGAACTGGTCCTATCTTCTATCCTTTTGAGGTGGAGTCCTGGTGACGATGGTGGAACATGAGCTGCTCTGTGAGTCGTACGCTTTGCATCGATTTTTCATGCAATTCCAGTTCATACAGCGACTGACCCCCCAAGTTTACCTAGGGGTGCGCCATGAAGAGAATCCTTGAGTGATGAGGTAGATGTGGCTCATGTTCACTCGCGAGGATGGAAATATGAGAAGTGAGTAGCCTCTACCCAGGACCGTTTTTGGGTTGGTGAAAGAATACGCCAAAAGTTGGGAGGCGGCCTACCCGGGTGAAATGCTAAAGCAGCCGACTATCCAGGCCGGTAATGGTGGACCTCCCCAACCTCAAGGCCAGGGATGGAAGGAGGTAGATATATCCCATATTAGTGGGGTTTCCATGGCAGAGAGGCCCACACCATTTAAGGGGGAGGCAACGGTAGCAGACCTGGTGGCCCCAGAAGAGCAAAGTTACCCAGAAGGGAGTCCACTGAGGGGATTTTGCAGGATATCCACTCAGGCTCCGGGGAAGCGGCTGCATCACATAGACATGCCGAAGGATGCTATCTTCTCAGAGGCCTAGGATATCTGGGAAGTCAACAGACAGTTCCTCAGCCCTCCTGATATGCGGAAACACCTGAACCGTCTCAGGATGGACCTACTAGGGATATGCCCTATTAGGGCCGGCTTTGCGGTGTCCTGGGTGGAGGCGGAGCAATAACTGTAAGAGCCGGAGGACTTTGTGCATTCCTGGGGTGTCCCACATCCAATGATAGATTGCTTCAAGGTGATACTGGATCGTATGTTCCCTCTGCAGTTGTCGACTACTGAACTGATAGAATGATTCCATCTTCCGGAAGAATCAGATGAGTCCTCTTGGGGGGAAGAGGCCGATGGAGGGAGCCTGTTGGAGGAGGGAGAAGTTGGAGATCAAGGCTCAGAGATTGAAGAATCCTTCGAGGCACTCGAGGTAAAATCCCAAATCCACTCCCCAAGATCTGTTTCCAGATTGCTTTGGACCCTCTGTTAACGTTTAAACTGTGCAGGAAATCCTAATTCACAGAACTTGTTCTTATCCTTCAGCAAATGTGGATGCAGGGCCTTTGGGATCTACACTTTTGGTTGCATCAATTTCTACGTCCAGTGGGGCTAGGATGCCTTAGGTGATCCCTCCGGATCTTTCAGATCTTCCAGTAATATACGGGGGGCCATGCCTCAGGGTACCAACGACGTCAACCCAAGAACGAGACTAGGAATTCGATCTCTATAAGTTTCTTCTACAAATTTCATGGATGTTTCCAATTTACCATGTCAACTAACATCCAAGCCCCTTTTTAGTGTGCACAGTTCTTCAAATGGAATGGGTCGCCTTAGCAAGGCTGGTTGGGGCTTCCAACGACATCTTTCCTAGAGGAATATCTGTGATCGTGGAGGTGGATATCCAGACTGACCAAACTAAGGCGCTCCTGATCACTGGTGGGACCACCAGCGGGGCTGTGCCTGAGATTATTGAGGTGGGATCCAATGATGAGGATCGATCAGATAATCAAGGTCCCACCATGCATGATCAAACAACAGACGCGAAGAGTAACCCGACGTGAATGATAATATAATCCCATACCACACCGTAAAATCCTGAGTGAATACTTGGGTCGAGGGACTAAAAAGGACAAGGTACCTGAGGCTGGGCCTCAGATGGAAAGTCCTGGCCAATTTACAGTTTAACGGCTTGTAGTGAGGATGAAGGTAGGGGTCAGGTATCTTGTCCAGGGATGTGTACGACACGACGAGCAACCCGATTTGAATGAGGGCATAATCTCTCACCACACCATACAACCCTAAGTAAGAACTTAGGACAGGGGATCGAAAAGGCCAAGGGACCTGAGGCTGGGCCTCAAACGAAAATTCAAGGCCAGTTTGTAGTTTAACATCTTGTAGTGAGGACGAAAGTGATCTTAGTTTAGGGTAACAAAGTTCAGACCGTATATTCCTAGTTTAATGTCATATGCGTGGGACAAATAAGGTGAATCATCCTAACTATGTAAGACCATAAAATGGAAATGATGATAGAGGATAACTATTGACCAAGTTAGTAACACAGTATCCACCCTTGTGTGACTAGAATTCAGGGGGGGGGGACAATTAAGCATCGGCCGTTGACCATATTCGCAACATGGGACTTGTATCAATTTTCCACCCGCAATCCTTGAGGACATTAGCCCGTAATGGTAGGAGGGACCTTGGGCCGAGCATCTATTCCATTCGGGGGCCCTTTTGGACATGAAAGATGATGGAGTCCAAAACAAGGAGCATGAGTGAAGCATAAGTATGCCTATGCATTTCAACATCAAGAAGGACAATGGAAGAGGTGGAAGTCTCTGAGGAGTGGAACGCATGGAAGGGACATGTTGAACTCGATGTGAATTGGGGAAAAAGCCTACACCACACCATTTGTCTTGACCTGGGGGGAGATTCTAGAGCTTGGGGCTGGGCCAACAGATGAAATGTCCGGGCGTTCCTATGTATCCCATGAGGATGGGAATCAATCCATACGTAGTTCTTAAAGGCCATGCATTTTAATGTCATGCGATGAGGATGTGGGAGACTTATAAGAATGAGGAGGGAGCATAGGGTGCGATCATCATAATCCCGACATGAGAAGGGGTAAATAATAAGCCTTCATTATGCCGTGTAAGGATCCTCCAAGAGGTCTACCCCCAAGGGGGGGATAGTCAAAGGAGAGAATTTTGGGGATGGGATCAAAATGAATTGTTTGAGCATTTCTATGTATTCCATGCATATGAGAATCAAGCCTTATGTAGTTCTAGAAGATCCATACCGTTTAACATTTTGCAGGACGATGAAAAGTTTAATGTCTTGTGGGGAGAAGCAGTTTAGGGTCATGCAGGACCAGACAGTTTAGGGTATTGTAGGACCAACATGCAGTTTAGGGTCCTGCAGGACTGACATGCAGTTTAGGGTCGTGCGGAACTGTCCAGTTTATGGTCGTGCAAGACCATATAGTTTATGGTCATGTGGGACCCTACGAATCAAGAAAATAATTTATTGAGGATCTTGGAATTGGTGGGAGTATTTATACGATCACCATCCATGGTCAATAGTGAGTATGCACCATTGGGGTAAACATTGTGAACAATGAAAGGTCCTTCCCATTTTAGATCCAACTTGGGTGGTTTCCTGCTAGGTATCATTGGTGTCCTGAGGGCCAAAACCAAATCACCGTACAGGAAAGAGAAAAGGTGAACCTTTTTGTTGAAGGCTCTAGCTATCTTATTTTTATGCCTTTCTAGGTTGTGCAGGGCACAAAGCCTATTTTCATCAAGTGCTTCCAACTTGGCTAGGAGAATTTCAGCTACTTTATATGGCACCTGCTGATCATAGACTGCCGTGCATAATGAAGGAAACTGAATCTTGATAGGCAAGATGACTTCTGTTCCATATATCAGGGAATATGTGGTCACCTGGGTGGAATTACGAGTCGTTTTCCAATAATCCCAGAGGGCATTGGGGAGCTTGTCCGGCCAACTCTTCTTGTTCTGACCAACCATTTTTTGCAAAATGTTAGAGAGGGTCTTGTTGAACACCTTGATCTTCCCATTTTCTTGCGCATGGTAGTGGGAGGCACGGTTAGAATGAATGTTGTATTTGGTGTAAAACTTCTTCAACTCAGCTGCATGGAAGTTGGTGCCGTTATCAGTGAGGACAGTGTGAGGGACTTCAAATCGGTAGATGATATTAGAGATCACGAAGTCAACGATGGAATGGTCCTTGTACTAATTTAGTGGAACTATCTCCTCCCAATTGGAGAAGAAATATGTAGCCGTCAGGATGAACCTTCACTGGTGAGATGTCGCCGATGGATATGGTCCCACGACGTCGATTCCCCACACCGCGAATGGCCAAGAGTACTTGGTGGAGTAAAGAGGCTCTGACAGACGATACATGAAGTTAGTGTGAAATTGACATTTATGACACCTTTTGGAAAACTCGATGCAGTCGTGGATCATGGAGGTCTAGAAGTACCCCAATCTTCGGATCTGATGGGATAGATTTGGCCCGGTCTGATGAGACCCGCAGGAAATGGCGTGAACCTCTTGCATGAACTGAGAAATCTCAACACCTTGAATGCAACAGAGGATAAACCCATAAAATCCACGCTTGTAGAGGATCCACTCATGGCTAGGGCCTTCCTGGAGGGTGAACTGCAATTCACGAGATCGAATTCGCTCACGCTCGGCCCGATCAACCGGGAGGTAACCATTTTGGAGATACTCAACAAAGGGGGATCTCTAGTTAGGAGTCACTTTAACCACTACATCTGAGGGTCCTAATGTGGAGGACCTGATAGTAATATGGATCACCTGAAGGCTGTCGTCGTCACCTGGGGTGATGGGAGAAATGACTCTTCAATGTGCCACATGGATAATCAGGTCATCCTGATCAAGCTTTGCAAGTGATGAAGCCAGGCCGGCTAGGGCGTCAGCTCGACTGTTCTGAGATCGAGGGACATGGGTGACTTCCATCCAAGATGGGAACCGGGCCATTAGCTGGAGAGTGCACTCCAACAATGGTACAAGCTCTGGATTTCTAATGACGTAGTCACCATTGATCTTCTTGATGACTAGTTCGAAATCCCCTTTTACATGAAAATGGGGCACGTCGATCTCAAGGGCTAGCTCAAGGCCAATGATGAGATCCTGATACTCTACCTTATTATTGGTGCAGCCTTTTGACAACAGGAATGAGTACGGTAGAATGTCTTGTGCTGGGGTAATAAAGATGATACCCAAACCTACCCTGTTGACCTTGGGATCATTGAGCCTCCTGCTTGTGGGGCTTCGAGAAGCACCATCGAAGTGCATCTGTCAGCACGACATGGATTATTCCACCGAGAGGATCGCCTCATCAGGGAAATCAAGATCCAACGACTGGTCAGTAGGAGCCGGATGGGCAGCAAGGAAGTCTTCCAATGCTTTCCCCTTAATAGCTTTATAAGGGACAAACCTGATATCGAACTGCTAAAGAATCACTGCCCATCAAGCTAGACAACCTGTCAACATGGGGAAGTTCAGAATGTATTTCAGTGGGTCTACTCGAGACACCAGCTATACCTCATGGTACTGCAAGTAATGTCACAATTTCGGTACCACGAATACCAGTGAAAGGTAGCTCTTCTCTATAGGGGAGTATCTGGTCTTCATATTGAGGAGAATGCAGCTGAGTTAGTAAAGGCTATTCTCCATCCCCTCAATATTCTTCTGGGCGATAAGGGTTCCAAGATATCATTCCAGGGTAGTCACATAAAGGACTAATGGATTTCTAGAGATGGGGGGCATTAAGACCGGAGGCTAGATCAGATACTACTTGATTTCCTCAAATGTGTTCTGGAACTCTTCGTCCCATTCATAAGTGTTGCCTTTATTCATGAGTTGAGAAAAGAGCTTACACTTTCCGGACAGATTCTCAATGAATCGGCATATGTAGGATAAGTGGCATTGAAAACCTCAAACCTACCAAATGTTGCTTGGGGGAGACATCTGGCTGATGGAATTGATCTTATCAGGGTCAATCTCGATACCTCGGTATCTGACAACAAAGTCGAGGAACTTCCCAAAAGTGACCCAAAGGCACATTTCAATGGGTTCATCTTCAGGTGGCGAGAATAGAGGAATCTAAACACTTTCTAAAGGTCCTTGAGATGGTCCTGGAACTGGAGAGATTTGAACACCAGATATTCCACATAGAATTACACTAATGTCCCAAGGATTGGCTTGAATATGCGATGCATGGCCTGCTGATAGGTGGCACCTACATTCTTTAAGCCGAAGGGCATGACCTAGTAACAAAACGTACCTTGTGGCACCCTGAAAGCTTTGGAATCCTCATCCTTGGGGGCTATCTGAATCTGGTTGTACCCATAGTAACCATCCATGAAGGAGAGGGCTTGGAACCCAACCGTAGCATCGATCAACAATTCTTTCACAGGAAGGGGAAAATCATCATTCGAACAGTGACAATTGAGATCCCAGAAGTCTATGTAGACTCGGATATGTCCATTCTTCTTTCTGACTAGCACAATGTTGGCTAGCCATTTGGGGTACAAGACCTCATTGACAAAATTAGATCTGATGATCTTATCGACTTCCTCCTCTACAGTTGCTGCTCCTCAAGGGACATGGTGTCACTGATCAATGTGGGTCTCAGGTTTGCCTCGCTACCGAGGTTCACCTATACTAGTTTATCGACCGTGACAGAGACGTCCTCCTCAAAGGCAGGGGAGCATCTTCCAAATCCTCTTATTTTCTTACAGAGGAAGGATCCCCACTAGGAGAAGATTTATCTGAGTTTACAAACCCGAAGGAAAGGCTGGTACCAGCTTGAGCGGCAGTGGTCACTGCACTGGGAGATTTTGGTGCTGCCAAAACCATAACAATGAAGGCTATTGACCCAATCCCATCTGGTCTCCGGCCCAAGGGGCCACACTTGATGATATAAAAGCAATAGTGGCATGTCATCTTGAGCTGGTTGATTTCATCCTAGAGAAATAGGAAAGTATGACGTATTGTCGTTGTCATGGGGTGGACATCTCGATACCTTATGGGAGTAGGGGGCTCAGGGATCACGAAGGCTTGATTCGTATAAGAATATGAAGTGATCTCCCGACGTCGCTTGGACCTGAGAATATGTTTCCCCCTTATACCAGAGACAACAAAACATTTCCCCATATTGGGGGTCGTGGACTCCAATCAATGGATTGAGAAGATGTAGGTGTCATCCAGACCTGCCTAGGGGTCGGTTGTAACCGCAGCATGCTCAACCTCATTAGTCTGAATCTGATTGTCCTTGCTCTTGTAATAGTCTACATCCAAGTAGTGGGATTCACAAGAGGAAAAAGGGGACGCGTCACCTTGAATCACACCCACTCGACCATTGAGGAAGTACTTGAGGCACTGGTGATATAATGAGGGGACCACCTCATGCAGGTGGATCCATGGTCTACCCATCAATGCATTGTACACAGTGTCTTGGGAGACAACCATAAACTCGGTGCTGGAAAGTAGGCCCCCGAACTGGATCTTCAAATGGATATTTCCGACTGGGGTCTGTTCTATCCTATCATATCCCTAAATCTTTAGGTCGGAGGGAGTCAAGTTATCTTCAAACAATCCCGGTTTCCTCAGTGTCCATTTTGGGATAAGGTTAATCTTAGAGCCAGTGTCAAAAAGACAATGGCGAACCTCCACACCATTGAATTGGCTAGTGATGTACAGTGGGGAATGTGCCTCTATATGGGAGAGCCTTCATCTTCTCCAGAGAAATAAATGATGTCCTGACATTCATCTTTCTTTATTGCCTCTGCATGAAAGGCTTCTGTGACTACTACTTCCGTCTCAAACTGGAGGGGGGCTTCTTAAATCCTCGGTGAGGGCCTCACACATATATGATGACATGAGAAGGGCCTCAAGGATGTAAAGCCTTGATGGAATGTGGGAAAGATATATAAGAACATCGTACTTCTACACCAGGCATGAACTTATGCTTGTAGGAGGTACGGTGGCCTCTGCCGGCTGGACCAGCGGCTGACTGGTGCTGGGAATGTCCCACTACTCACTATTCGAAGCATGTGGAGTACCTACCATAATAGGTATAGCTAACTGGAACCGTTCTGGGGAGGATCGTGGCTGATCATGGTGGGGCCTAAGTGGATCTACTCAGTCCAATAGCATAAACGGCGGTGGAGGCCGACCTGATGACACCATATGAGGTGGCTGCGCGTGCTGAGCTTTGTGTGGCGCCTATTTTCTAGTCTCAGTGGCATGCACGTCCTGGACAGAAGTTCCAACTAATGTGCCTTGATGAACCATATGGTCGTAACTTCACCTAAATTGGTGTTTATTGGGGACATTGGGGAGATTTTCCCGATGCTCCCCGTTATCGGGAGTCATATAGGAATTTACTAGCTCCATGGTGTTAACTGAAGCGTACCCTTGACTGTCACTTGAAGATTCATCCACTACTGGGTGGATTTTGGGAGGAATCCCTATCTTCGGGGGTATGAAGTCGCTGAGAGTACGAGACGATGATGGCATTGGAAGGGCGCATTTCTTTCCCTTGCGCTGCCGATGCTTGCTCTTCTAGGAAGAGGTCAGATGAGATGGTGATGCCGGAGTGGTGGCCGCAGCTTCTAAAGACTTTGGCTGATTTAGGCGTGCACAGATGATACCATGGGAATGAGTGACCATTTTTCAATCCATCCAATCATCATACTTCTGGGACCCGTGACTGGAAACCTGATGCCACTCGCCCTCACTGTCACTGCTGCTGTCTGGCCTTACGACAACACATGCCACTTGTGCCGGGGCCGGGCCCAACTTGACTATGTTGTTATTGAATTGGTCTTGAAGAAAGTCTTTGAACACATAACACTGTTTGAGGGTGTTCCCTAGGATATGATGATAGGGGTAGTAGTTGGGGCGATTAGTGAGGTTCACCTCTTCTGGCCTTTTGCACTCAGGTAAACGCAAAGTCCCCTATTCCAAGGCACTCCAAAAATAGTTGGGAAACTGATTATCATTGAATGAGTAAGTCTGGTTTCTTCTTTCCAGAAAGGGGGGCCTTGGATCTTGACCCTGATGAGGTTCTGGAGGAGCCTGTCGAGGAGGCGGATCCTGATTGTCCCGCCTAGGTAGTGGTTGCGCATTGCATGGGAGAACATGCTGATTTTGAGGTAGACACTGCTGGGCTGGAGGCTACGCATGTGGTGGTGGGCCTCTATGAGGTTGCAGAGGCAGCTCCACTAGTAATAATTCCAGCTGTCTGGGGGCCTCTATTTGGGCCACTGTGGTAGGCTCGGCTCGGGTATCCCTCCTTGTGGAAATTACAAGGGGCAATAGACGTGCCTGGATGGCCTGTTTCAGGGATTCTTCTAGGCGTTGGGCCTTATTAGAGAAGTACTGAAATCCTTCAGTGTAGTTCTGGGTGATCAGAGAGAGAACCAGTTCCGTCTTGATATTACCTATGCACATCATCAGTAATTTCTCCTGAGTCAGTGACATGTCAAGGGAATACATGAGTCCTTTCCACCAGGCGATAAAGTCGGCAACACACTCATCAGGCCTCTTCTTTCACTTGAAGAGGTCTGCGATACTCGTATCCCGTGTGGTGGAGATGAACTAGTAGAGGAACTGCCTATGAAGGTCCTCCCAGCTGGTTACTGATCCGATGGGGAGCTAGCTATACCAGAAAAATGCAGTCCCTTCTAATGTCTATACAAAACACTTGATCTTGGAATCCTCCTACTGCACTGGAGTCTCTAACATGGGCCCAAACCTTGAGGTGAAGTGGGAATGATACTACGGCAGGTCCCCTGTCCCATTAAAGGGGGAGAAGGTGGGATTCAAAAAACCTAGAGGTGTCGGTATATCATCCACCCATGCAGGATATGGCTTACCATCAGGTAAGAGTGCCACCTGTCGCATCTCCAACGCCTCAAGGCAGGAAATGAGTACCGCCATAGGATCATCTAGGCGGGGGTTCCTGTCTTGACAGGTATCCCTAACCATGAGTGCATTGGCGGGTTCTTCAACATGATAAGGTGGATCAGTGGCTCATGGAGCGGCTGGTGGGGCGACCTGCGGGGAAACTGGGGGAACCCGAGATGGGTTCCATGGATTGTTGTGCCGTCCTGGAGGGTTTGGAAAGACATAACATGCCCTCTTGCCGTAAGTTCTGGCTTCAACCCTGTCTGCAGGGGAAGGATGGTCCGGGTCACCTCGAGGCAGCTTGCCGAGGGGAAGTTGTTCCTGCCCCTACTGTAATGGTCACATATCCCCGTAATCTGGACATTGTTTCGTAGTGCGTTTATCCAGGAGGTTGACGAACAACTTTTTCTATTAGGAAAGTTGTTGGTTAAATGCATCATTCTTAGGGTCATCCTCTATCTTTTTCACTAAGGAAGACAGTTCAGAGTGTTTGGAAGATTCAAGGTGCTCTTTACCCTTACCGATATTCCGACTGATAACCAATGCCTCGGTGGGTGCAAGGAGCCCCAACAGATTCTTTTGCTGACGAGTAACTATTCCCGATAGATCTGGTAGTGGTGCCACGCCCTCAAGGGGTAATTCCCCATCATAAATCTCTAGCTCATTCTCCTTATCCAATATGTCATCCATGTTGACCGAGACTCTTCCTGGGGGCATGTCCTCAATATCTCTTAGCGAATTGGCCTACCGTCGAATAGGACTAAAGAGGAGGGAAACATACTTCCCCCAACCACAGAATTTCAAGTGAGGGGAAGCCTCCTTGGTAATATTTTGGAGTATGTTGAAACTTTGAACACATTACTGTTGGAGGGCCTTACGGCATCCTGGTGACTCGGGGCGTAGGGCCACTGGGAGTGTAGCCAAATACACCAGATGACATTGCACATTAATTTCTTCAAAATGAACTTGGATCCTGGGATAAACCACTTGCTAATGACGAAGGAAAAAGTGCGTCGCCCAAAGGGTTTGACGAAAACACTCAACTTCCTTTGGGGTGAGGGATTCCGGAGCACAAAAATTCGGCACTGCCATGGTCCAAAACACCTCAGGGAAGTGGTCCACTGTGAGGATATTCCATAAGATCCTTGGCTCGGATTCAGGGTTAGGCCCTTCATTACCCCACTCGTCAACCAGAGGTAGCTGAGGAACCGGTAGCGGTACCGAAGAAAACCGCTGGGATGATAGGCTGGTCTATGGAGAGTACAATGAGCGAGCCAACAAACTACCATATCTCGGACTGTCCACCAAAGAGTGTAGTGACCTGGCCACCACATCGCTGTAGGACGAGCTAATGACTGTGGTTCCAAGTGCAGGGGCTAGGGATACTGGTGATAGGCCGCGCTGTTTCTCGCTCACCATTGGTCCCCAGAATATCTCTCTGTGATCTTTACTCGAGGTAGAGAGTGCTTCTGGTGACGACGGTGGTGATTTCATGACTGTAACCTACGGGGTTTCCAAATTTTCATCCTTATGGTTATACCTACAGAGGGAGATGAGAATCCAATGGACCTCACATTCAAGGAGTACTAGGCTGATACGCCTCGTTCCTGCCCCAATCCTTGACTCAGATGAGTGGGGGGGGGGGTTCCGCACCGAGTCATACTCCGCATCGGAGTCTGAGAAGCAGACTGGTTTGATCTCTGTCCGGACCTTCCTAGAATTCTTCTTATGGAGAAAACTACCTACCTTTCTGCCCCTGGATGGCTCTTCGGGATAGGGTATATTTCTGGCATGAGGAGGTCCTTCGGCCGTACTGGTGTTGGGGCGGAGAGGGTCTCTGCCTGAGTAAGCCGGGGTGCGAGGAGCACCGGGACAAATATCGAAGGGAACATGAGGAGGACCTCCGTGGGTATAACTGGAGTAGGTAAGACCTCTATTGGATCTTTTAAGAGAATGGGAAGGACCTCCATGCTTGTTTCCCCTGATGACATAAGTATGCGGAGGGTCCTCATACTGGTTGAGCTGAACATGGGTAGGACCTCCATGCTGGGCGCTGGTGAAGTGAAGTCGGCCCTCACTCCTCTGATTGCTGGGGTGAGGAGGAACTTTGCCAGCTACTATGAGGACATGAGGAGGGTCCCCACGTTGAAGAGTGTACAAATATGAAAAGTCCCCATACCAATGGTCTGTGGCGGGAGGAATGACTCCATATTCGTTTTAGTGGGCGTGAGAGAGACTTCCATAATGAACATCACCGCCATGGGGAGGACCCTCAGTTGGATTGATGGTGGCATGGGGAAGACCTCCATGCTGAGCCTAGAAGTGGGTAAGGCCCACATTCTCCATGGTATAGGTACGAGGAGGACCTCCATACTGGGTGGAATCACTGCGGGTTAGTCCGCGACGGCCACTGCCTGTGCCAGTGACCAAGAGAGTCGACCCAGCCTGCCAGCGGGGTGGTTGGGGCCTCGATCCAGGTCGGGTGTATGAATGTCCCTATTCAACGTACACATGGGGTTGGTGATATGAATCATCAGTGGCTCAGGCCATAGTAGCCGCTGATGTCGACGCCCCTTGGAAGACGTCCTCTCCAGCTTGTGCCCGACGCTGGCATCGGGTTAGACGGACCAGAGCCAATGGTGCAGGTACATGGCTCACCTGCTTCTTAGCCGACAAGACTGGATGGTGGTGTTGACACGGCCTAGTGGCAGCCCTTGATGGGAGTCCCCGGAATGGGACTCTGATTGGGCTGGCCTGGACATCCCTTAACTTGTCAGCGTAGGGCAGGGAGTCTTCGGGGCATTCTAGGGATAGGCTCCCGAAACGGTTATATGTTGGAGTGGGGAGCAGTGGCTCCCTACGCGGACCTCAGGGGTAGCGTTAATGATGAGGTACAAATGCCTCTAAATCTAGACATGCCATATCCTGAGTCAGGATAATACCCTCCTCCACGTACCAGCGTACAAGGTCATTGATCACCCTCTATTAAACAACCTCAGACGGGGAGATAGGGCGGGGGATCCCTATGGTCATGGCCACCGAGAAATTCATGGAAGAGGTGGATCCGCATGGGACTGTCACTCTAGTACTTCCCCTACCCCTACGTCGTTGGGTGGGTGGTGATCGAGCTCTGGGTGCGGCATCTTAGTTCTTGAAAGCACAGAGATTAACTCATCAGTGCTGAAAGAAAAAGTGAATCAATGACCAGTGCCCCAGTGCCATTACATCTTCCATGACCAGTAATAGGGATCCACACTGACAATGTCGTAGATCGGGATGTCCAACATTCTACTACCCTAATTTTCGGTGACTTTTACGCCAGGCCCGCTATTTGCTTGGCAGGACTTGGCACCAAATATCTGGATCTGGTGACACACTAATCCATTAATGTCTCAAATGCTAGTAATCTTCATATTGAGGAGAAGAGTTTCACGTCAGGTTCACCATTTCTATTTCTGAAGATTTCGCTGGTGCGCGTGTGTCCATCTGCTTGAGTACGAAAGGTTCATTTTTATTTCCCCACATTCCCTCTTTCCAAAGGCTGGTGGCATCCGTTACTTATTTAGGGATGTTTACTCCTTGATCGAAATAGGATAATGGGATGCCAGTTCTTCCTTCTATGGATTCCTCCTTGGAACTCATCACCTAGTCTGAGTCTCCCTTATAAATTTAAGACGTTGTTCGTGAAAATCTTCCTAGTGCCATATCTTCATAGACACTAGTTAATTAAACTGCTTCTGTTGGGACATTCCAAAGGGTCCGGTCAGGGAAACATCTTTTGGTCAAGGGAGAAGTCATGTTGGAAATCACTGACGTGTCTGGATGCTGGGACACTGGCGCGTCTGGGTTTCTTCCCCTTATGATAGGGCTTCTTGAGGGCGCAGAAGCCCGAGGAATCCCACGTCGATTGTGGGGAATTTTATGCCATGGGCATATATATATGAGGTTTTCCTCAACTTACCATGTTTAACACAGGGTATGCCACATGTTTAACGTCTAGAAAATATGGATTATATTGAGTAGAACATCGATTAGAGTGGATCAGATGGGTGAGAACTCTGGAGGGAACACCGATGTTGGGACTAACGCGTGGTTAGCCACCCGATTGATTGTTAAAGTGAATGTGGGGTGGAATGATCCCACTGAGATGTGGAGGCCTGGGTAAGAATTAGGATGAATGATGGAGGGTTTAATGAAGTGGATGGGGAATGAGATGGAGTTGTCTCGAAGATGATAGTGATGTTGGGATTGAGCCTCGAAGAGGCTTCCTACGTATCCCGATGGTAGGTAATCAAAGTCCTCATAGTTCATTTGGCGATGGATTACTGCCGATTGGGGATTTCAACAGCTTACTGCTAGATGGGGTCACAATGGCTTACTGTTGAATGAGGATGTCAATAGCTTACCGCTGAATGGGGTTGACAATGGCTTACCGCTGAATGAAGTTAGCACGACTTACCGCTGGATGGGGATGTCAATGGCTTACTGCTGAATGGGGTTGACAACGACTTACTACTGAATGGGGTCACAATGTCTTACCACTGGATGGGGTCCCAATGGATTACCATTGGATGGGGTCATGACGTCTTACCACCGGATGGGGTCACAACGGCTTACCGCCGGATGGGGTCATGATGACTTACCACCGGATGGGATTGAACCTCATAGAGGATTCCTACGTACCCTGTCTAAGAGACAAGGATCAAAGCTCACATAGTTCAAGATGGGTCAGGAACAGATGTGAAGATGTCCGGGACTACTAGGTGTTAGTCTTGAACCTCATGGAGGCTTCCTATGTACCTTACCTTATCAAGGACCAATGTCCATGTAGTTCGAGTTATGGGGGAATTTGGGGCTTACGCTCTGAGGCAGCCCAAGGTGATGATGAATCGACATGAAGGGGGTCGGAGCAACCAATGGGTGGTGGGATTGAACCTCAGGGAGGCTTTCTACGTACCTTGCCTTGGAAAGGATCAAAGACCTCATAGTTCGGGACATGGGTTTGGGGCTTTCACTCTAGGCTGCCCAGGGAGGATGTCATAGTCAGTGCTTGTTCTAATCCCACATGATTCATGATCAGTGTGATAAACAAGAGACAACAAAGACCTGATGATCATGTCGTAAAAGGTGCATCCGTGGGAAGTGGAGTGGGGCTTACACATAGTTAGCGGCCCAAAGAGGAAATAGAGGCTTACGCGTGGTCCGAATCCCAGAGAGGGAACATGGGATTATGACTGGTTAGCATCCTGGGATGATGGAGATTGGGACTTACTTCAGGATAGAGGCTCGAATGGTAACAAAGCACAGTGGGAGAGGGACTTGGAACCTAGGAAAAGAGGAGGAGCATGGATGATACCTTCTGAAAGGAAAGCTAGGGGCTTACACCAGGGTGGTTTCCCTTTGACCGCAGACAGACGCCGCTTCGATAAAGAGGATCTCATTCCATGTGAGGAATGATATCACTCCCATATAGACCAGTGGGAATGCAGAATATCCTAGGTGGGGTAACCCCATTTCTGAAGCATGGGGGGTGGTCACAGTTTAAAATCATGTGCTGAGGACAGTGGTTCTTGGTAGTTTAACATCCTGCAGCTCAGATGAGGTGGGTTCACTTCACACCCCTAGGACTTACATAACTAATACCCGTCTGCATTTGAGGGAAGGAAGGCATCAATAATGCCGTGGTTGGGGGGTGTTATGGAGCTAACCATTTGGGGGTCCATGTTAGCATTTCTATACGAATAAGCAATATCCGTTAGTGTGCCTATGTGAAGAATAACGAGGTGAAGTAATGCAACGGGCAGTATCATCCAAGGAACTTTGAAATTTATTTTTTCAAACCTGAAGGGTCACATGGGAAAAAGAGTTTCAAGGCCAAGGGTTTCATCGGTAGAATCCTTGTGAAGCTCTGGTGCCCCATGAAGTGGAGGGACTCCACTAAGGGATGTGCTTTGCGAAGTGCAGTCGCCTAGGCTAGGGATAGGGAATAGGTGAATATGGGTGGAGCTTCATGAAGTGGAAAGGCATTTGTAAAGCAATTCCTCACGAAGCAAGGGTACCTTGAAAATCATAGCATTGTGAAGCAATGTGATTCACGATCCACAGTGACTCGGCCTTGGTACTTGGGCTAAATGTTCATGGAGGGTGCTTTGAAAAGTTTAAGTGATCCATGAATACCCAATTCCCCTTGGGGATCTCCTTCCTCCACGAAGGCCCATAGGCTCCGCAAAGGGAATCTCTCTTTACAGAGGGGAGAAATTCATGTGAAGGGAAAGCACTTTGCGATGCCAAAGTACCTTGAAGAGATCATGGTTCACATAACATAGGTGCTTCGTGATTCAGGAGCTATGAAGGTGAAAGGTTGGGGAGTCCGTCCTTTGGGATCGAGGGGATCCTGATATTTATAGGAAAGAGGCATAAAAAAGAAGAGTTCACTCAACGTGAAGACGAAACATGCCTCACGACGGGTCACGAACTTAAAAGGGGTTCGTGGAGCTATCCCGCCTCATTGCTTATTGGGGGGTTGTGAATGTCAAAGGTGTTCGTGGAGCCATCCTGCCTCATTGCTTCGCAGTAGTTCACGAACATAAAAGGGGTTCGTGGAGCCGTCCCATGTCGTTGCTTCATGGCGGGTCACGAACATCAAAGGGGTTCATAGATCAGTCTCGCCTCCTTTCTTCATGGGGGTCACGAAGGGGATATTTTGTGCTGGCCATGGGGTTTTGGGGTCTTCACAACACATCTTCACGAGGCGGTCCCTAATGCTTTCAGGATGTTCTATTCTCCCCCAATTTTGGTGTCAACAACTACTATTTTATTGGTTAGGTTTATTGTGTTTGAACTTATGTTTATGACACAATTTATATACTCAAACAAATTAAGGGAGGGAAACTATTTTCTGTATTAAGATGATTGATATTATGACACATTTTAAAACCATGTGGGAGAGTCAATGCCACTAAAATAGGACAATATCATGGTGTGGTGGATGGGTCCCTCTGAATTGTATACTTATAGAAGCTCTGTCTATATTGATATGAGTGCTTGTGTTGGTTGGGAAATATTATGTAAAGTTTTTTCATGGGTATGATATTGGTAAATAAATATTTTTTAGAAAACTTAGAAAAAATTTAAATCTTGATAAAATGGATTTATCCAACCTTATGCTTTATTTTGTTTATTTTACATGTCATATGTCCAATTTGAGACTCTTGAAAAATTATTTTAAATTAAAGACATGGGTTTTCTATAGAAAACATTAAATGTCTGTTTTTAAATTAAAGATGGAAAATTTTGGAATAATTTGTTTATAGGATTTGAGAATATTGAATGGATTTAAAAAATAATAATGATAATGAATTAAAATTAAAATTGATTCGATGATGTTTTTTGATGTAGATTAAAAAAATGGCTTTAAATGAAGGGTGATTTTGAAAGTCATGAATGTATTAAAAAAAATAAAAAATATGATTTGGTTTTGAAATTATAGATATATATTTAATTTATTAATGAATAATTGAGTAAAAACAATATTGCTTCACCCATGATTGATTGATATTTTCTTCTTGTTTACTTTGTTTTGGTTATATATCAAACCTTTCTTAGTAATGAGAGTCACAAATTCATGCTCAATATTCCAATTTATTTAAATATTATTTTTTTGGGAAGAATTATTTGATCTCACTTTAATGTATGAGATGTATTTTCTCCCTTGAAGCAATTTTTTATTAAATGTCTTACTCGTGTTTGAGTGGTATCTACCATGGGAGATCATTTAAAGCATTGTGTAGCTTCACAATTATTTCCCCTAGTGGTTGGTGTGTTTGGTTAGAGATAGTTTTTTATATTTAATGATATCCTTGATATGTATCTTGATGGATGGTTTTTTGGATATTTTCCCTCTTTTCTTCTGGGTTAGTTTTGATTATAGAAGTAGATAATAGTTTAAGTTTTATATGATGTAATGTACCAGACCTTCTGACCCATTACTTTATGGTAAATCTTGTGTTAGAGGTGCATAGAGGAGGTCTCAAGTATTTTGGGTGTGTTTAGGAAGAAAATGGGTGTTTTAGAGGCTAACAGTCACACCTGAAGATAATAACCGACAGGAGCACCTGGTTGTGGCATCCGGTGGAAACACCTGACGATAACACCTGGGGATAACACCTGATGACATATCCCTAAGTAGATTATGGTGGTAGTAGACTTAGTATGGTAGTTTCTTCTAAAGTTATCTTTTGGCAGTAGCAAAATTAGTCTTGCAGTAGCTTTTGGTGGTAGCTTTTGGCAGTAGCTTCTAATGATAACTTATAGTGGTAGCTTCTGACGATAGTTTTGGGACATAAATTATGACGGTAGCTTCAAGAAGTAGCAGAATACATCTGAAGGTAGATTATGGTGGTATATTATGGTGTTTGATTCTGAATATAGCTTCTAACAATACCTACTGGTAGTATCTTCTGATGGTAGCTCTTGGCAGTAGCTCTCGATGGTAGCTCCTGATGGTAGCTCCTGATGGTAGCTCTCAGTGGAAACTCCCACTGGTATATCCTAATTGTAGCTCCTCCTAGTAACTCTAACAGTAGATCCTGATGGTTTCACCTACTAATATCATATTCTAGTTATTCCAGTGGTAGCTTGTGGCGGTAGTTTTGGGCCATAGCTTCTGACAATATCTTTAGGTGGTAGGAGACTTAGTCTGGTGATAGCTTACAACGATAGCTTCTGGCATTTTCTTCTGGATTAGATCTCAACGGTACCTATTGGCAGCATATCATAATAGTATCTTCTCATGGTAGATCCTAGAAGTATCTCCTAGTGGTATCTCCTAGTGGTATCTCCTAGTAGTTACTCTTTTAGGTAGCTCCTCATGGTAGCTCCCGGAGGTAGCTCTTGGTCGTAGCTCTTGACTGTAGCTCCTTATGGTTGCTTCTGATGGTAGTTCTTAATAGTAGAACCTAGCAGTAACATATTCTAGTTTTTCCAGAATTTACAGTTCTTCCCTTTTTATAATATTTTTGACATAAAATGGTTTTAAAGGCTTAATTAAGGAATTAAGATCCGTTTTAAAAAGGATATCCATACCCTCTATTGATTAAAAGTATGGAACTTTTAAAAGTGGTTTTCAATGTTGAATTTAATGAGATCCACATTATTGGTCAATTAAAATAATATATTCGATATAAAATCCCAATCATTTCGCATTAGTTGATTCTAAAATAAATATATTTCCTTCGTTAATTCATGCTCACATTGCCTCAAGGTTGGATGTTCCAGAGCCTTTCTCCTAGGTCCGTGGAACTATATTGTAGCTTTTGGTTTGATATCTTCATATAGGTGGTTCAATCCTATGCATGAAACTATTATTTTGGTACAAAAAATCATTTAAATATTCTTCTTCTGGGTAGGTTATTCCTTTATTTCTCGTCATTTGTAACATGTGTGAGGGGTTTATGCTTCTGTTATCTTTTGGGAAGATATTATACACCAAATTAATGTGGATAATAAATTAGTTTAAATTGAATCAAAGGATAAGGGTAATGTTTTGAATTCTTTTACAACTTTTTGATATTGTGATATTGAGTTTATCCTTATTCTTTTTGCCACTGAAAATCATGGATTTTAGTAGTCCCTATTTGTGCTATTTTGATATGTACTGTAAATCCTTATTGTGTAATTTTTGCAACTCTACCTTGAATAAATAGTTAACCATTTATAGACATATAATAAATTAGTTGTACCTAGCTATATGGATTGTGTGAGAATGAAAATAAAATAAATATATGTAAGTAATGGAAAACCCTTTGATGAATCGGTAGAATTTTATGTGATGACATGAATAAGTCTTATGGAATGTGTGAATGTGTGATGTTCGGTTGTGGTATGTGGGGATAATGGGATGTGTAAGAATGATATGGGGTGGTTGTGATAGAAATTTATGGTGGTATGACTATTGAGATAAGAAGGTGGTTGTGGATGTGATGATGGTTGTGTGGGCTTGTTTGAATGAGGATGATCAATTGTATGTTTTTTCTGATGTTCTGTGTTATTCTAGTTTTCTAAGTAGTAATAAAATTACATAAATGATAAAAACTTGAGATGAAAAGGTTAAAAAATGAATTAATGATGGGTGGTGTGGTTTAAATGGTTAATGAATGAATAAATGGGATAGAAATATGAAACGAGTGGGATGTTTAAATGGGTTTTTGTTGGTAAATGGGTAATCTGAAAAATGGATTAATTTATAATGGTGGATCATGGCTTGCAGTTGTTGCGCGGTGTGGTGCATTTAGAGGCAACCGTTAAAGTGAATAACATTATGGGTTGTTTAGTACAATTTTTGGGCATGAACCAATAGGTTGGGCTTGTGTGTATGTCTATTATATATATTTGTATATTATTTGTAATTTCTATATGTACCCCACTCATGTTGAGAACCATGTGCCCACACCAGTATATTCACACGAGGGTGTTTTTATCAATATCCCAATGGTGATGATGGATGGTTGACTACCTAGTATTCTATTAACTCTTTTCTAGGTGAGTAGATATGCATAGGCTATGATGGCCGGAGGTCTATTAGTGAATTAGGTGATGACCTAAGTGTCAATATGCAGGATGTGATGTGACTATGTTGTGGGGTGGGGGCCCAAGTGTCTTCAGGTGAGATGTGATATGACCATGTTGTGAGGTGACTTGTGGTGGGGGTCATGCATGGTAGTAGGTTGGAAAGAGGTTGATTTCATTCATGTTCACGATACCCCACTACTCTAGTTATGGTTGTGATGTGATAGCCCAAGTTTGTTGGGGTGAGATGAGATGTGACCGTGTTGTGGGAAAGTGGTATATGTTATATGGAATTGATGAGAGCACTAGGATGTACGATGTTGGGATGTGAGAGTGGAAAATTAGTGGGAAAGAAGTGTGGGGTACCTTTTATCAATATGCTTTTTATTATGTTACAATACTTGGAAGCGTTATTTTGTGAGTGTGCTATAGTGAGGATGGACATGGTTTGTTGAACTGTTTAGGTGTTGTTCGGTTCTGCCATTTTATAACTACTGTATTGTTATAATTCTTTCTCATGTACATGAGATAATTTGATATGTCCATACTGAGTATTCTTATCATCTCACCCGACATATGTAAACTGATTTTCAGGTTTCCAGGAGGACTACGTAGACCGCATTGGATATTACTATCTTGGACCCTTAGACTGTTGCTGTGTTGTTTCTTTATATTTACTTTAGGATATTTATTTTCGAGACCTTTATATGTATCAATTTTATTTATTCATGCATTGTGGGATGGTTTTGATTCCCTATATATATATATATATTTATATCATGAAGTTTCTTTCACTTGATTTATCCTATCTCCCAATTCTATATTTATTATTGAGGGTAATACCTCCAATTTTTGGTGTTTTTTATACCATTGGGGATAGTCGCCAACTCAGGGCCTACTAGGGGCAAAACTCGAGGGGTCATTATCTATCTCCATTCATTGTGTTATCTCTAGGGGAGGGGGTCGTGACATTTTAAAAATTAATTAATAATATTAAATTAAAGAATATTAAAAATAAATAACAAAAATGTAAAAAATTACAAATATATTTTAAAAAGTGATTTCATAAGATTAATTACATGTATCGTAAACACATAAAAAAATGATGATAAATAAATAAATAAATAATATAAATTATATAAATAGAAAAATTATTAAAAATTAATTACATTAGCTATTTCAACTAAAAAAATATTAAAAATTCATTTAAATAAATAAATTATATAAATTTCTAATAATTTATAAATATTAAAACATAATAAATAAAAATGAATAAATATAAATCATTAAATTAAAAACATAATAAAAATATAAAAACTTATTAAATAAATATGTATAAATAAATATTAAAAAATGAATACATTCTAAAAATATTAATATTAATAAAAATTAGAAATTAATAAATAATATTAAATGATAGAATATTAAAAACAAATAAATAAAATTGAATAAATTATAAAAATATTTAAATAATTAAATTCATAACATTAATTACATGAATTAAAAACACATAAAAAATGAATAAATAAATTATATTAATTATATAAATAGAAAAATTAATAAAAAATTATATTGACCGTACTAAAATATTAAAATTAAAATTCATTTGAATAAATTAATTATATAAATTTCAAACATATTAAAAATATTAAATCTTAGATAAACACATACAAACACACACAACTCATATATACACATACAACACATACTAATTCATATGTAGACACACACACACACATGTACACATACATCCACATACATACATATGCATACAGATACATAAAAAATATGTGTACATGTTAAATTATTTAATATGAATATAAATATTTAAATTCAAATATGAACTATTTAAGTAAATATAAATTCATTTATATATTTATATAATTTTTTAAATAAAATATTAATATATCATATTTATATGTATATTTTTTAATTAATATATATATAAATACATTATTAAAAAAATTTATTGATTAATATAAATTTGATTTTTTATATAAATATTATGAAAATAAGATTGAAAATATATTTTTTATTATAATATAGTTATATAAAGCATATTTATATATTATATTTATATATGTATACTTATTTTTATATAAATCATATTTAAAAATATATAAATATATAAACAGAGTACATTATTCACTATGCCCTTTGTTAGTTCTTTTTTCATGCTGTTGGGGGGGGGGGGTTATTAGCGCTAAGAAAATTGTTAATAAAATGGTACCTTTATTAGTGATAAAAAACATTGAATAAAGGTACCATTTTATTAGTTCTTTTTTTAGAGATGATAAGGGTCACATTTATCAGTTCTTTTAGTTAGTACTGATAAAATTCCCCCCTTTATCAACACTTTTTATTTGTCACTTAATAAACTTGAATATATAGTAATGTTGTGTGAAAATCATATTATATATACGTGGGGATCATTTTACTAGAAATATAAGAATTATTTTTCTTATCAGTAACCATAATATTACTTCATATGCATAAACCTTGTCTTTATGAGCATGAATTGTGCTTTGAATAACCATCATATCCATAGTCATCAAGTTGTGTTATCGTGAATCTCAAGACACATAAGCATGATTCATACACTATAAGAATAATATGACTAACCATCATATACTATTATGTAACCATCAATCCATTTGTGTAGGCAAAATTTTATCAACATAACTGTCAAAACTCATAGGTTTTTTTGATATTTCTATATATTGAAAAGTTTGAGTTACCAAATTTTGTAAATTCTAAATAAACCAAATTAGGTGATTCTAAGAAGTTGATATTTAAGGATTAAATATCATGATCCTTCAAGAGGATCAATATTCAAGATGAGTTTTCTTCATCAAACTAAAGGTGATTTTATGTGAAGGTAAATGCAATCTATACTAAGATAAACACCACTAAACTACAAGGGGTTTTGAAATGAAGATGTGACCACACCGTGGTTTATTTTTAGTGGGTTTTTTGGTTATCATGGATGTAAGACCCTAAAAATTTATAAAGGTGTGGGATTATTTAAAATTTTATAAATCTCATGCAATTACCTTGGTTGGGTGTGTTTATGGGGCTAAAATAAGGTTTAAGAGTTATTCCGGGGTTTGAGAGTTTGGAGTTTCCAGAGAGGAAAAAACATGTATCTATAAAATCTATAGAAAGTACATTGGATGACTAGTTAGGGACCACTAGGCTGAAAATGGGCTGCCTAGTGGACCTCTAAGGTAGTTGGCCTCATCAGTTAGTAGGTGAGATAGCATCGACTCACTTAGACCACCCCCTTATACTCCCACTTGGGGTTTTTATCCCCTTAATGTCTAGTATAATCCTCTCAAGCTCATATCTCTCTTCTCTTATCTACATAGGAACTCCTTGGATCCTTGTCCATTCAGAGTTCTATTTTTGGAGATTCATAGATAGTGGTATGGAAATAACTTTTTTTCCTCTCCTTTTTCATTTCTATCACTTCTAAGAAATCCCTTGTGTATGTCTAATATTCCTTATTTTTAGAGTCTTTGTTAGTTCTTTTGTCTATTTGTTCATTATTTTCTATTTTATCTCTAAATTGAGGTTGGTATAAGACAAGTGGGTGTCTATGAGGCTAATTTATAAGGTCCCTAAGTTTTTAGATAGTATCAGTTACTTTTTAAAGTGTATATTTTATGTGGCCATATTGGCATTTTGTGAATTGACCATAAATTTAAAACTAAGACCTTAAATATGAAATGGGTAGGTACCTATAAAATAAAACATGATGTTGATTTATTATATCTAAGGATATCCCAAGGGTATGTCTTGCTTTTGGTATTTACCCTATGAAATGGTAATGTGAAATAGGAAACTAGAACGGTTTGTGATAAAAATGAAATGGGGTGTTTATAAATGATACAGAGGTTTTGGATTTGCTATTAATTTATATTTTGAAATGGTAAATGATGAAAAGTGACATGGGTTTTATTTTTCTCTTATGTGTGTGAGGGGTGATTCCAAAGGAATGTATTAGTTTAATAATGAACCTCAATGTTGTTAAATGGTATGGGAAACTAGAATTGATTTTCATGAAATGAAAGATTAGTTCATGAATTGATATTGATATTGTAAATTAGTAATCCATGTCTTTTGAATTGGATAATTAATGTCATGATAGAAATTGATGACTTATGAATTGAAGTGTAAATTGTAAATTGAATTTTTAAATGTTAAATGTGAAATAGAATCAATAATGAAAAGGTAAAACAATAATGAATTAGTAAATTGATATGGAAATGGTAAATTTGAATGGATATTGTAAATTTTATTGATTTTAATTATAAATATTTGAGGGAAGGTTATGTAAATGATCACGAATCACTCATTTAAATTTTCTCTAGTTGATCATGAACTATAAAATAAGAAAAGACATAGAGAGGTCATGAAAATTCTCTTAGGTAAGTTTAGATATTATTAAAAAGAAAACACTCATGGAGTGATCATGTAAATTCTCTTGGAGTGGTGTTATTACTAAAAAATGTAAATTCCCATGGGGTGGTCATGTAAATTCTCTTAGAGAAGTTTTTATATAATGAACTATTATACACTCTTAAGCGTGGTTACTTTTGGTTGGCACAATCCCACTGCATGCTTAGATTCATCTGGTACTGAAATAAGCAGGTATGCTATTTGGTATTAGTTCCAAGGTAGGAAATGGTCCTATTGTGTGGTTACATATGGGTAGAACAATCCTGATATGTTCTTAGAGATAACCAACACTGGCCGAAGTAGGTATGACTGACCCCGGGTTCTACTGAAGAGACCAAGAATTGATGTTATTTATTTATTTTACATTACCTTTTTTATTTATAACACATCTCATGGAGTTATATTTTAAATAGGTTATATTTAGGGACATTATTTATGATGGCCTACTGAGTTGTACTCACACCCTACTCAGACCTCCCTGACACTTGAGTACCCAATCAAATGCTACCTGATTATAGGTCTTAACCAGGGTAGAGGCCTAATGATTAGTGATTGTTTGGGATACTAGGATGGTGTATGGGAGTTTTGGATCTGCTGAGGACTTAAAATATTTTTTTAGGGTTTTTAGAATTTATATATTGGTCTTTTATGATATTTTATATTTTCTGTAGTTTTAAAACTACCTAACATTTCACATGGATTATTTTTTATAGAATGGGTTATGTGGATCTTTAATTTTCCACTGGGCCTGGAATTATTTTACTACTTACCTAGATATTTTATCTGATTGATATATTGTTTCTTTTGTTATTTTACTCTTATATGTGGGTATAGTCTCCCCACCATACCACTTTATACCCTTACTTCTATCTAGAGGATCCTAGTGTGTTGGTTGGTGTGCCTAAGGTATAGTGGCACCATCGATTGTGGAACCAATTAATTTTCTATAGTCGGTGGATGTAATAAAGTTTTATCAGAGCCCTTTTATTTTTATAACTATTTGCATAAGTTAGATAGGTGTTAGGGAATTGTTGGGATATGTTATGAAACTTGTACTAAGAATAACCAACCTACTTATGAGGGAAGCCCACATTGTTAGGGTTGGGTTAATGTTCTTATTATTCGCTTTTACTATTGATTTGATTTAACATTGAGTATTAAACATGATTATGAGGTTATTTATTTGTGGATTTTATTATGTGGATGGTTTGGAAAGAGAGTGTATCTTCATGCATCATACCAAACATGCAGGATTCATAGGTCATTTATATGATTATTTATGATTTTTTACCTAAACTATGATACAAGCAGTTATTTAAAGTGTACACTGTAACACCCTAAGTTTTCAGGAATTATTATTTTTAAAATAAATTAAATTTATTTGATGGATTTAATTTCATGAAAGACCAAGTTAATATTTATCTATACACAATACTGACTTAGCTTGCATTATACGTAATACCGAGTTTTTAAAAAACCATGATATATTGTTAATTCTACTGTTATAACCTATACGTTAAACATTGTGATATGAACAGTAATAAATAATTTATAAATATTCATAATATTGGTTTTATATAGATAAAAAATATTGATAATAAAATACATAATTTTTGGAAAAGTCTTCATATTTTTAAAAAATACAATTTTTCAACAAAACATTTTTATGTCTTTTATGAACGATAATAAATTTAATTTTGGAAACTTTTAGAAAATTAATTTGATAAAATAAACATCATTTTTGAATTCATAATTTTAAAATTAACTTAGGGTGATTTTTTGGTTTTTTTTCTTCTGAAAATATTTATTTTTTGATGAATAGTGAAATATACTGAATTTTAATTGAAAACTTCATTTTTGTTTAATTTATTTATAAAGATAAATTATATTTTAAATTTACTTTAAAGTATAATTAGTTAAATTATACATATATTAAATTTTTGGTCATTGAAATCAATTTTATACTGAAATAGGTTATAAAAAATGTGTAAACTTTTGATCATTTCCCTTTAAAAACCCGTTTTCTCGTCACATCTGTGTGATTTTTACCACTTATTTAAAGGGAATTTTTAAAAATGGGTTCCATTGTTGTAATAATAATAATTAATAATATCTAATAAGTTTAACTTAATTTATGAACAAAATTAATAGTAAAAAAAGTAAAAATTAATTACCGCGGTTAATGTAAAAATGGGTTTACTAAGGGGCTACACTAAAAATATAAGGGGTTAAAATGACCTACTAATTTTTCCAACATGAATTTTCTAGACCTAGTCAAACCCTTATAACCTTATGTTATATTTTAATGAGTTTTGTGACACTTTCCCATGAAAGTGAACTATATAATAAGTTAAGAAAATAAAAGAACAAAAAAAGAACATTCCTTGCTTTTAATATATATAAAGCCTTAGGATAGAGAAAAAAATCATATGTTAGATTATAGATATTATTTTAAAATATAAATTAATTTTTTATCATGATAAATTATTTTAAGTTTTTAGAGATGAAACAATTACTTTAAATTCTTAATAAAAGACAACACATGAATTATTTAGTGAATAATAAAATAAAATAAATGATACTAAAAATGTAAAAAGTAAAGTAAATTGAATGAATTATTGAATTAAATTAATTTATTAGATTATTATATCATGTTATGTATTATTTAAAATTATATATTTTAATTTCATCATTTTCTTGATTTTTTTAAATTCAAATTAAATGAATAATGTCAAAAATTTACATTAATGTTATATTATAATAAATGATATTTTATTAAATAGTTTAAAATTACTAAAAATATTATATTCTACCAAGTTATTTTTAAATTATAATAAATATAAAATATATTACATTCAGGGATCAATTTTTCTTTTTTTATAATGACTATATCGACTACTAAATAGTAAAAACTCTTATAGAACAGTTAAAGTTAAAACATCATTTTTTCACGTTGCATGCACTTGTGTTAAAATTAATTTCCAACACTCATAGGTTTTTTTTATAAATTGTATTTAATATTTAGAATTAGTGGGTCCAAATTATCTAATAAGTATCATTTTAATTTAGTCTTAAAGGATAAATTATCTATGTTAAAAAGACTAATTACCATTGTAAAAAACCAAAAATGGTAAAAATAAGGAAACTTAAAAGCTAAGAAAAAACAGGTTTAAAACATGTGATTTATTTTTTGGTGTATATGTGTATGAAAAAAACCCCTAAACCCCATTAATAATCAATTTTGGAGCCACTTTAGGTAATATTGGCCTCCCAATAGTGAATACTTTTAGGTATTTAAAAAAATGTCACTCCTCCTCAACTATAAAAGGCCACGCCCTATCCTCCCTTATTTAAACATTATCACCTATTTGGTTTGGCCAATACTTAACAAAATAACTTCCCGAATTCCATATCCTTATCCTAAAATATTTATTTTGGGAAGAAATCCAACATAGGAAGGATTTTAGCACAAACTTAAGAAGGATTCCTGAAGAAGAGGTCACATTTATCGATGAGAATTTTTGTTTTAAATCTTCCTCCACCCCTTAAATTATTTTTATATCATGATTATATAATAAAATAAGTATCTTTCACATATTGATATGTTTTTATGTTAATGGAATTATTTAAAACCATCTAAACTTTCATCAAATGGGTTAAAAAATCATCATTCGTGTGTATGACATACTAACACCTCACGAACCGATGTCATTCATTTTCCCATTACCATATCTCAATGATGTTAATAATGATTTTTTATTGTTTATATACAATATATATGATATATATGATGTTATTATGATTATTTAATTTTTATATTACACATACCTTCATGTACGGCGGACTACTTCCCCACGAAGCGATGTGATTCATTCACGCTTTACATGAAAGGTATTAAGGATAGTGTTAGTAAAAATAAGTGATATATATGACATAAAAATTATTCTTTAATGATAATATATAATTTACTTTTCTTTATTTCTATAGAATCCTATGATTTTATGAAATATACTCTTTAAAAATTATTTAAACTATTTGATATATTGAGTTACACACAATGCACAATTTAGATTGAATTATATGAAACAAAAGGTTTATCTTGTATTTCATGTAACACATAGTTTCTTCAATAAATTATTTTACATGTAAGGATGAGTCTTATCGAGCAATAATACACTAATTGTATTATTATTTAATAAGGAAGTTATTTCCTGGCCGTTATATTGGTAGGTGTGAATAAGACTAACTATATTTTTTTACACAAGTTCATAAAATATTTTAAATTCATCCAATAAATTTGATAGTCAAATGATAATAATAAATCTAGTTTTATGCTTAAAAACTGTATCTTTCTAAAAAGAAGTTTTATCACACTTTAATGACAGGTTTTTTTTTTAAAATAAAATTTTAATCTTTCATACTTTTTATTTAACAAAAATAAAATTCTGTTTTTGAAAGTATAATATAAAAATTTACTTTGGGTGTATTTTTGGTATTTTTTTGAGAAGTTTCATTTTTTATGAATAGTGAAAAACATTGTATTTTAATTGAATTTTTTTTCTTCAACTAGTTTATTTATATAGTTAAATTATACTTTAAATTGGTTTTAAAGTATAATTAGTTAAATTATGAATAAATAAATCCAATTTATGTCAATGGATTAAATTTCACGTTTAAATTTTATATAAAAACATTTCACACTTTTGAAATTTCTTCTTTTAAAACCCACTGTCTCATAGAGTCTACAGGATTAATTTTAAATTAATTTTAGCCACTTATATGAATTGAAATTGAAAAAATAGAAATAAATATTTATAATAAATATTAAATTTTCTGTATAATAAGATAATAATATTTTTTTGACAAAAATTATTATTGAAAATAGTTAAAATTAATTATAGTGATTTAGGTAAGAACAAGCTTACTTAATGATTAAACTTAGAATATATGGTGTATAAAAGACCCAAAACTTATAAAAAACCCATTTTATGGAAATATTTAGATGATAAACACCATAGGATATATTTTTATGAGTTATTGGAATACTATTACATGAAAGTGACCTATATAATAATTTAAGTAGTAAAAAGCACAAAACATGAACATTCTTTGCCTTTAACACTTATAAAGCATTGGAGTAGGGAAAAAACTACATATGTTTAGTTATAAATATTATTTTAGAATATAAATGAGTTTTTTTATCATAATAACTTATATTTAATTTTTAAAATTGATATAATTATATTAAATGCTGAAGAAACACCAATAGATGGATTATTTAGTTAATTATTAAACAAAATAAATGATATTTTATTTAATTATTTAAAATTACTAAAAATATTATATTATTACAAGTTATTTTTAAGTTATAGTAAAAATATAATATGTTATATTCATTTTCCAAATGATATTTTATAATGAACATACTGACCCATAAATAGCAAAAACCTTATTAGCACAGTTAGGGTTAAAGCGGTGTTTTTACGTGTTACATGCGTTTCTCTTAAAATTAATTTCCAAAACATATGATATTTTTTTATTAATTATATTTAATATTTTATAATATGTGGGAATAAATTTTATAATAATTATCACTTTTAGTCTTAATGGATGAATTAAATTGGTTAGAAAACTAGCTACCTAACTAAAAAACCAAAATGAAAACAACAAGGAAACTTAAAGAATAAGGAACAAATAATGAAAATGATTTTATTTATGTGTGGAGTGAGTGTGAATAGAAAATTTAATCCATTATTTTTAATCTTTTAATCACATTAGGTAAGTGTTATCTTCTAATAGTGTTTACCTTTTAGTATTTATAAGAATTCCACTCCTCCTTCACTATAAAAAGGCATTCACTCTTATCCTCTATTCACACCTCTCAAGAATTTTTGATTATCCAAACCATTACAAAATAAAGTAAAAACATCCCTAATATCATAATATTAGCCTAAATTTTGTTATAAATAAAACCAAGGAATCCATTTGGTAAAAACCAAAAGGAGTTACTCGAAAAAGTAGTAACATTCTCTAATATGCCTTTTTATTTTATTTCTTTCTAAAACCACATCAATTATTCTTATTACATGCATATATAATGAACTAAGTATCCTAAATATATTTATATTTTGTTATTTTAAGATTTATACCTACACCTACACACACTCCCATCAAATGGGTAACTAAATTACCATTTGTGTGTATGTTTAACTATTGCCTTACAAAACGATGTCATTCGTTTTTCTCTTTTACCACCTCTCATGGTTGATAATTATGATGAAAAAAATGTTATTATATTATATATATATATATATTATATTTATGTTTTATTAATACTTTTTTAATTTTTATATCATATATAACTTCATGATTTTTATTTTTTGGGAATACGATAACATCGTTTGTGGACGTATAAACTACCACCTCCTCAAAGTGATGCGATACATTCACACATTAATTGGAATGAATTAAGGATGAATTTAATTAAATATATGTAAAATACATGAAATACATATGATATTAATTAAATAATCACCTTTATATAATTATAATATATTATTTATTACCTTTTCACGCACTAAAAATATGATAACGTCGTTCGTTGACGTGTGGACTACCGCCTCCTCAAAGTGATGTGATTCTTTTTACATAAAAATAATTATATATATAAGTATATATGATTAAATAATATGGTATATATGATATCATTATTTTTTTTAAAGATAAATGTTACTTACCTTCCTTCCATAATGGCCATTTAAAAATGGGAACGTTACTTATATGTACGTATGACCTACTACCTCCATGATTGTAACGTTGGTTCGTTATTCATAACCATATCTCATGATTTGTTTTAAAAGTATAATTTATGTATAAATATTATAATTATTTCATTATTATTATTCTAGATATGTTTATATAATGACCCCATTGACCATAGTCAACAGACCTTAGTCATTTTGACACATAAACCAAATATGGTAAAAACACCTGATGTAGACTTAATTATTTAATTAGTTGTATAAAACATTTTAATAAGTGAAATAAAATTAATGATAAAATTTAAAAATGTTATTAGTAAATTAAATAATTAATATAAGTTTATTATTTAAGAATATAAATATATACGTGATAAGTCAGACTCAAGGTAAGAGATCTCGTCTCAATATTCTTTCATCGAGTCATATTTTGATGTTATACACCCACCTTATTTTTTGAGGTGTATATATAAAACATTTAACATATCATATAATGAATTTATTTGTTCTCATTTTATTTAATTTTTTAAAAATTTATTCTTTCATGGAACTTATGATTTAAATGTTCAAAGTTATATGTGACACTTTTAATGTTTTAAGATTTAATTATCAAATATTTTTATCCATTTCAATATTATTGATATTATTTTACATATATATTTATATGAATATAAAAGGATTATAAAGTAAAATTTATGTATATTTTTAATTTCATTTAAAGTTTTTCAAAATCAATATTTTTACATGTTTTATATGGAATATTTTGACAAATGAAAAATGGAATTTTTTATTCTTAATGTACATGGTGATAATGAATTTTTAACCACCGTGACTATTATTTAATTTATAAATTCCTTTAAAATATTAAATATTGTCTTAAATTAAAATCCTTATTTTTATTTTTTTGGGTATTTTGGTATTGATTTTTTTTTCAAAGAAAAGGGTGTTTTGTTGTTAAAAATGTGTTTTTAAAATAAAATGGTACTTTTATCCAAAAGTATTTTTAATATGGGTTTACAGAGAGATTTTCAAATGGATTTATGATGATTTTTTATTAACTATATGGTACTTTATAATTATATGAAATTGGTGATCCTGTTACAACTTATACATGGGGTGGCCCAAATAATACTAAGTGAGCCCATTAAAGATTATATGTGGGGTGGACCAAGTAGTATCAGGTGATCCTGTTATAGCTTAAACATGGGGTGAACTATATAGAACTGAGTAAGCCTGTTATAACTTAAAGGGTGGGTGGGTCCATTATATTCCCCCAATGCATTGGGTATGAAAGTATATTGTATGGTTATTCCATTTTTAAGAGTGAAATGTTTGGAAGTTGGCCGTATAACTATTCCAATTTAATGGGGTTTGAAAGTGTTTAATGAATATGATTCTCTAAGTCACCTAAAAATGTTTTAATTGCTTAATATTTATTTTAATGATTTTATTTAAGAAAAATTTGTGTTTATTTTTCATTATAAATTTTTTTATTTCATATCCTCTAAGTACTTTGAAGTTAAAGGTAAATGATATATGAGTTTTCATGTTTTTACTGAACTAACTATTTTCTTTCCTTTTTATATCCCTTTTTGAGATTTTGTGCCCATACCATGTTTTTAAAGTGTTTAATAGGGTTTATGGATGGTAAAGGGAAATAAAGAATCCAAATTTAAACTCATGGATATATTCTATGAAAATAATTCTGTATTTATTTTAAATTTTTTATATTATGGGATAATGGATACTGATCGGAAGTGTCCACCTTGTATTTTAAGGTTTTTTATGTATGAGTTATGGTCTAATTATATAAAACACTAAACATGAAAATATATTTATTTTGGGAGAAAGTAAAATTATAACTTAACTTAGGATTATATAAATTTTAAGTTTGAGTCCTTATACTTTATCCCAATAAGAAAATAAAAAACAACATTCTTGAATATATATGACCATCCACCTCTATGAATAGTGTATTTCATTTCCTATCACAAAATTTTATGGATTAATATAAATAAATATAAAATAAATATATATTATATTTATACCATTTTTATAATTCTGGTGATTATATAACCATGATCAAAGTAAGAGGAAAAAATATAACAAATCAAAACATATATGAAAAACAAAGCAGTCACTACTCAGAATATAAATTTAACATAGAATTGTTAATAAATAGATAATAAAATGTCATAAAAATCATATATGGTATGATTTATATTAATATTGTTATTTATTATATTTATAATAAACTTATATTTATTATAATGTAGGTTTTAACAAGTACGATGAAATTCAATACTTAAGGTAAGGGGATTTCCATCTCATTTTTATTTTATGTGAGACACAATCCATATTCACTACATGTTTCTTTTATGTGTTGTATATACTTCCCATAAATATATATTATTATTATACTTAAAATTAATAGTATTTACATATCCATTTTAGGATATCTCTTTTATGGGTTTACAATTCAAAAGTTACCAAATCGATAATGTATTTTTGTCTCAATTTTCCTTCTTTGAGATGTATGTTATGGTATGCACCTATATTATTTCATGAGGTGTATATATAGAAACTTTTACTTGTAATATCATGAATTTATTTATCGTAATGATATTTTTGGTTCCATTTTAGGTTATTATTTTATGGGGTTTATGATTCAAAGTTATAAAAGTGGTAATGATTTTATGTTATAATATCACAATTTAATGGTATTGTTTATGATTATATTTAAAATAATAAAATCCTATGATACATATATCAAAAAACTCATGAATTTTATTCTAATATAGTTATTCATGACATTTTAAAGTAATAGTACCATTTTTTTCAATCTTTGTTACTTAAAATAACTAGGAAAATGTTTTTAGGAAAATATGAATTTATTTCTCTCTTCAATCGGAAATCCATTTTCTTCTAAAACCAGGTTTTTTTAAAATGTTTTCAAAAAATTACTAAAAAGAAATTTTCAAATATTAAAGGATTTTAACCAAAATAAAAGTTTTTAAAAATATTACATTATAAGTTTCCAAGGTTATTTTCTAAGAAAAGGATTTTCATAATGTTTTATGTTCTAAAAATTTATTTTCAAAGAAAACTATTTTCCTCAAGAAATTTCCCAAGTGGTCTTTCAAAATTATATTCCATATAAGAAGAAATTTTTTAAGTTAATTATCTTTTTTTGTAGATATAATCTAAGGATACCATTATTATCCTTTCTCAGAGTGGTTTATGTTTATGAAACCCATTTCTCTTCCACAGGTTATACCATGATAAAATCCTTTTAAAACCCACTTCTTTTTCTAAGGGTTATGATTTGATAAAATTATGAAATGATTATAAAGATAGGTTGTGATTAATTTTTTATGAAACCCATTTATTTTCATGGGTTATCATATGATGAGAGTTTTGCGATCTTGTGTCACACATATGTACGATTTTAATTATGTGATGTAGGTTACATTATAACCAATGAAGATGGTTATATTATAACAAATGATGATGGATAAGTTATAACCAATTATGGGTGGGACATATATCTCCATAAAATAAATTGGTTAAATATTTATATCCCATTATATATATAGGACTGGAATGGGGAGTGAAATCAGTTTAGTAAGATAAGGTTGGAATAGGGAGTGAAATCAGTTCAGTAAGACAAGTCTAGAACAATGAGTGAACATAGTTTAGTAAGATATAGATAGAATGGGGAGTGAACCAAGTTTAGAAAGATAGGTCTATAATGGGGAGTAAAACCTGTTCAGTAAAGGAATTTTTTCTCTGTGATGGTCTTATTAGAAAGCATTGACTAATATGGAATTGATTTTCTATGTTTATGTGTATGAAACAAATTCCATGTCTTATGACAATGTTTTGTTCTCATGGATCATGTTTTTTGGTTGAATTATTATTTATGTCTTATGAACTACCAACATTTATTCCATGACTCATGTTTTTTTATCCATATAGGGTAGAGTTTTAAAATGTTATTATCATGTTCCCATACACTTATGTACATTTTATTCTTATGTATCCCCCTTGTTTACCCTTTCCGAGAATTTTAGATCACCCTTTCTTATGTTTCCTTTCCCCAGGATGTAAAGAATATGTTTTAGTAGGAGTAAAAAAAGGGAATATCTTTATGGGAGACATTAAATATTTTCCATGAATTAAGAAAGTTTTGTTCCATTTTTTCAAAGGCACTAAACTATTACGGTCCTCAGGCACGTGTTTGAGTAATGTAATGAATAATTATTTTAAAAAATTTAATATCCATGTATGAGAATCCTAGGATGCTATAGTTAGTATCATAGGAAATTTTTAGTTAACCTTTGTAAAATAGGATGAGAAATATTTAGTGAGATCCATAGGGATATTTCTAAGTATATGTCTAGGGATGTCTCTAAGGATAAGTCTAAGTATGAGTTAGAATATAAGAAAATTTCATATAATTTTATCAAAGGATAAAGTGAATTTTTTCTAAGAAATTAAATTCCTCTATAGATACTATAAATGGACGCAACTCTAGAATAGATGTACCTAGGGGTAAAACCCTAAAAACACAATATTGAGATAGACTCGATTGAGAACTGGAGAAAGACAATGGTAATTACTACACACGTAGTTTGAAACTCTTAGGGGATATGCTTTGGAAATTTAAAAACTCTATATGAAACATCAGGATGGATTTAAATATGTGATGACTATGAATGACCTCAGATAGACCTAAGGTGTCATAGATTAAAAATAAGGTGTATTGATTTTTCAGAAGGGTAAAATGGTTAACCATTTATGTAATGGTTTATGTTGAACTTTGAATGAGGATTTATAGATTAATGTATTATTTATCCATGAATATTTTTGCATATTGGATAAACTATGCTAATTATTTTGTTTGATGATAAATAAAGATATAAAGACTTATTTATCATTATATATATGGATCTTATGATCTATTACTTATTTAGGAATAACAAATTCTAATTCATTCCTTAGAGCAATAGATGAAGTTGAAATTGATCAAGGCACAACCACTGGGTGATATTGTGCTTATGTAATTGAACAGAATCAAGTAATTATATATTATCCTGAAAATTATTCAACTTCAAGAGAATGGTATTAAAATAAAAATTTCCCTTGTTATCATAATTTTTTATAATATTAATTACCCTTTTCAATCCTCTTTGGTTTATGGCTTTTTTATCGTTAAATTTCTCCTGACCATGTTCTCTATCACTCTCCAATAGTATTTGGGTGTTAATTTTCTCTTTATGTACATATTTTCACTTCCTACCTATGTTATCCTATTTGGAAACCTAGTATGTATTATTATAGATGATCTTTGTACAAACATTTTTTTTTCAAGAGGATGTTTCATTAACCTATTTTATAATGTGGTTTTCTATGAAATAAATTTTCAAGTATTAAACCTTTGATGAATGAGATGAATTTTGAGGGAAAAATTCATTTTAAGGGGGGTAGAAAGTAACACACTGAGTTTTCATGAATTATTATTTTTCAAATAAATTAAATTTCTCTGATGGATTTAATTTAATAGAACACCAAGTTAGGCTTTCACTATATACAAAACTATCTTAGCTTGCGTTACATGCAATACTAGCTTAACTTTCATTACATGCAACACTGAGTTTTAACAAAACCATGATATATTATTAACTTTACCATTATAACATAGACATTAAACATTGTGATATGAATAGTAATAACTACTTTTTAAATATTAATCATAGTGGTTTTATTGATTGAAAACATATTTATAATAAAATAATTAATTTTTGGTAAAGTCTTTATATGTTTAAAAAATACTATTTGTTTAAAAAATATTTTTTAGGACTCTGATGAAAAATAATAAAATTATTTTTTGACTCTTTTATAAAATAAAATTCATTTTTTAATTCATATTTTCTAAATTTTCCTATGTTGAATTTTTAGTATTCTTTCTGAAAAGTTTCATTTTTTGATGAATAATTAAAAATACTAAATTTTAATGGAAAAAAAACTTTTATTTTAATTTATTTATAAATTTAAATTATATTTTAAATTGTTCTAAAATTATAATTAGTTAAATTATAGATCTATTAATACAATTCAGGTCATTGGAATCAATTTTATATTGAAATTAGATATAAAAACCTTGTAAACTTTTGATCATTTTCGCTTTTAAAAACCCGCTTTCTTGTCACATCTATGAGATTAATTTTAAATTAATTTTTACTAATTATATGAAGGGAATTTATAAAAATTGTTTAATTATTAGGAATAATCATTATTAATAATGTCTTATAAGTCCAATTTAATTTTTTTAAAAAATGAATACTAAAAATTAATTTTTGATGTTTAGATAAAAACAGGTTTATTAGGGGGTTAAAATAAGAAGATAAGGAGTTAAAATGACCTACCAATTTCTACAACACCCATTGAATGGAAATAGTTAGGCCATTATTAAATTAGGGTTATTTTTATTAGTTTGGGACACTTTTCTATGAAATTGACCTATATCATAAGTTTAGTAAAGAAAAGGACAAAAAAGAACCTTCCTTACTTTTAATATCTATAAAGAATTGGGAAAGAAAAAAACATAATATTTTAATTTATAGATATCATTTTAAAATATAAATGAGTTTTTTTATAATGATAATTTATTTTAAATTTTATTAGATGAAATAATTACTTCAAATTCTTAAGAAATACCAACACATGAGTTATTTAGTTAATAATTAAATGAAATAAATGATAATAAAAATATTAAAAGTGGTGTAAATTGAATTAATTATTATGTTAAATTAATTTTTAAGATGATTATATCATGTTACATATTATTTAACATGATATATTTGTATTCTATAATTCTATTGATATTATTTAAATTCAAATTAAACGAATAATGTAAAAATTGACATTAATGTTATATTATAATAACAGATATTTTATTAAATGGGTTGAAATTAATAAAAATAATATATTATTATAAGTGATTTATAAATGATAATAAATATAAAATATGTTCTATTCATGAATCAATTGTTATTTTATAATTACTATATTGAACTCTAAATAGTAAAAACTATATTATCAAAGTAAAGGTTAAAAAGTTATTTTTTTGCACATTACATGCGCTTTCGATAAAATTAATTTTCAACACACATATGTTTTTTTTAATAATTTGGATTTAATATTTATAATTAATGGTTCGAAATTATCTAATAATTCTCATTTTAATTTATTCTTAAAGGATAAATTATATAACTTAAAAAGACTAGTTACCATAGTGAGAACCAAAATGGTAAAAATAAGAAAAATTAGAAGCTAAGAAAAAACATGTATTTATTTTTGGGAAGAGGTTTGGATTTACCAATAATCCACCCAACCCATTAATAATCAATTTTGGAGCCACTTTAGGAAATAATGTCCCCCTAATAGTGAATATGTTTGGGTATTTACACAAATAACACTCCACCTCAACTATAAAAGGCCACCCCCTATCCTCCCTTATTCACACCTTATCACATATTTTTTTCATCCATTAACTAAAAAAATCACTTCCCAAATTACTTAACCTCATACAATAATAAGTTTAAAAAAAAAGCAATTATAGGAAGGTTTTTAGTGAAAAACTAAAGAGGATACCCGAAGAAGAGGTAACATTCATCAATGAGTGTTTTTGTTTTATATCTTCCTTCACCCCCTTAAATTGTTTCTATATTATGATTATATAATAAAATAAATATATTACATATATTTTCATGTTTTTAGGTTATGGTAATGGCTTAAAACTAGGTCCATTTCCATAAAATTGGTTCTAAAATCATAGTTCATGTATACAATGGACTACCTCCTCACGAACTGATGTCATCCATTTTTACATTAACACCTATCAAGGATGGTAATAATGATGTATTTTTTGTTTATATATATATATGATGTTGTTATTATTTTTTTAATTGTTATATCACACATACCCTCATTATTTTCATTTTTTGGGAATACGATAACGTCGCTCGTGTGTACGACAGACTACCGCCTCGTGAAGAAATTTGTTTCATTAATGATTTACATGTAAGGTATTGAGGACATGTTTAGTAAAAATATGTGATATATATAAAATAAAAATAATTTTTTAAATATAATATATCTTTTAATTTTATTTCTTTCATCCCATCAATAAAATAATAAAAAACATTCATGCGTATGTACGTTCTACTGTCTCCATGAATGATATATTTAATTTTCCATCACTAAATTTTATGGATTACTATAAATTCATATATAATTAATATATATTATATTTATATTATGGTTATAATTCTTGATATTATATAACCAATATCAAATTATGAGGACCAAAAAAATAACAAATCAAAACATATATGAAAAACAAAGTGGTTATTAACCAAAACAAAACTTTAACATGGAATTATTAATAAATGGGTAATAAAAGGTCATAATAAATTCATATATAGTATTATATATATGAATATTATTCTATATTACATGTATAATAAAATTATAATTATTATATAGGAGTTTGGAATGAGTATCATAAAATTCAAGACTTAAAGTAAGGGGATTTCCATCTCAATTTTATTTTCTATGAGACACAAGACATATTCACCACATGATTCTTTTATGTGGTGTATATAATGAACATGAATTAATGTTATTATTAGTATAATTAAAAAAATATTCCATTAAAATTTGTTTAATTCCTATTTAATGTAAATTAACCAATTTTTATTATTAATGGAATGATAAATATTTTGGGGCTCTAGTTTTGAAAAAAAATCATGATGTTCAACTTCTTTTAAAACTAACCTTGTATTATGATTACCAACATGAAAATCACTAATATACATTTTCTAATGGATGATGTTTAGATTTCAATCATACCTTGGGGTAAGGAGATAGATATAAGTTTTTATAAAAATTAAATTTCTTTATAAGTAGGTTTATTATTTAAGGTTAAATTCTCTAGGTAAACCTCAATGTCATTGATTATAAATGAGGTTTTGGAAAATTATTATCAAATTTGATGTGAATTGATTATTATATGGTCTTGGTCCTTTTATTGAATACTTTTTATACTTTAATTAAGTTAAAATACATAATAAAAATACATTCATCGGATTTGGGTTGAAAATTTTATTGGTTTTCTTTGATGCTAATAATCTATCATTTATATCTAAAGACTTTTAAAAATTCAACTTTATGAATTTTGGTTTTCCTAAGTCTATAGGGGGTGTTTTTAAGGAAGGGTCTTACAAGAACACAGTTCAAGGTATAAGAAGTGGTATTACTACCTTATCCCAAAATTATTGTGGAATTTTAAATTCATTTAAGAGGGATTTTTTAATTTCTTAAAGAGTTAAACTCCATCTCTCAATAACCCCAATTGTTTTGGAGTCCTTATATCCAAAAAAATAATGGTTATAACATTCTGAAGTAAAAAGTTCATTAAAATATTTATTATCAAACTCTCACCTATGATAACTCAAAATTGATATTATATTATATCCTTTTTCATTTTTTTCTTATTAGAATATTTAATAATAAATTTATAAGCCTCAATTTTATGATTCGAGAAATAAAAGAATCTATATATTGTATAATAATTGATAATTAAAAAAGTGTTATATTTACCTCCAATACATGCAACTTGGGTTGGTACAAAAAGATAAATATGAATAAGTTAAAGGGACTTAGAGTCAAATGATTACTTTTTAGATTTAAATCAAGTTTTTTGTTTCTTACAAAGTTGGTAAGGTTCCAAAAAATGTTATGTTTGAAATGAAATTTAGGTAAATCTCATACTAGTCAATTACGGTTGAGTTTTATAAGAGTGAGTGTGATACAATTTCCAAGGAATCTATTCTAAATCCACAACTCACAATGTTATACACTTAAAACATTTAACATTTTGTAATTCCCTACCATAGAATCCACTAAACCAATGCCCTGGTCTAACATTCCATAAGGACCTATATGTTCCTCCCTATATGTAAGAGGATACCAACTAGTGGTGGGGACCAATGACATTATTGTAGGGAGACTATTATCTTGTGTTAGAGTAGATATAATAATGTAAGTAATTAAAATCATATAAATCAAGCCAGATAACCATTGTTGGTCGGAGTGGACACTCAATAGGGGGGGTGAATTGAGTTCCAATTAAAATTTCTGCTAAAAACAATTTCTATTAAAATTCCCCAATTTCAAAAACAGATTAAACTGTAGTGAATTTATACAGATTATAAAGGTTCAATTAGTTTCTCAAAGATTAATTAGTTCTCAGTTAACTTAATCTAATGATTAATTTAACTTTTGAAACTAACTTACTGGTTTACAATAAATATAAACACTTGCGAGTTTAACTATCAAAGTAGCTTTGAAGATAAATTATATTTCAAAGTAATAGCAGCAGAATATGAAATAAAAGTATTGTATGGATATAAACTTTAACTAAAAACACAAAGGAGTTAACCAAGAGGTTCAGTCTCAAGCTGAGACTTAGTCCTCTCAAAAGTTTTATATAAGGATGATCCACGCCCTGGATCAGGGTTCAACAGTTTACAACTTTCCAGGTCCAAGACCTCTACCACTGTTAGTCGTGGGAAACAAAACAACAGCAACCAGCTGTCCAGGTCACACACGACCTCTACCACTATCCACAGTGGGAAAAGGAATGAAAAGATAATGAGTGAGGATTTACAAATCCTCCAGTTATGGTTCAGGAGATAGTGTGTGTGTAAAATACAACAGATAACACACACTGCTCGTAATGTAAAAAGTAAATCACAGAGATAAAGATTTAGAGATTAGAAATGGCTCTAGTGATCTTTGTGCAGCTCTTGACTTCTTTTGTTGACTAGAATTCCTTCTGAGTCTTCTTCTGGTTTTTGTCTGGAAAACAGAGTACCATCTGCTTCCTTGACTTCGAGGTTCAGCTTTCTTATCGGCTCAAAAGAATGATGAGTTTTTTGTGGTTCTTCTTTAACATAGATTGCTCGATTTATGCTCTATGTTCTGGAGGCTGGTAGTAGTAGTCTCGTGAGTGCAAGTTCTCCAGTTGATCTTGGCACGTTTTGAGCTTGGTCGCCAATGTGTTCTTTTTGCTTGATCTCTTCGTGTTTTCTTTTTCACACCCACCATATTGACACATACATAATGTCCTCTTTATATCCTTTTTGTTTTTCTGACAAGGAGTGATTATACTTTTTGATCGTACTTGGTACGGTTTCCTGAAATGGCAACATAAATCATTTAATAACATTAAATGCATCAAAAGTAAAAAATGTAACCATTAGTATAATAAACAATTAATGTCGTATAATAAACAAATAGTGTCGAGGATATAGTATTTGACTCCACAGTTCATTATAGGTAGCCGTTTGTTTGTAGACGTGTATAGTTGACTCGATGTAGGGATCTTCCATCGATAGCTCTTCAAATCGGTAGCTCCGTGTGCATCGGTAGCTCTGTGTGCATCGGTAGATTTGTGTGAATCGGTAGCTCTGTGTGCATCGGTAGCTCTGTGTGCATCGGTAGCTCTGTGTGCATCGGTAGATCGGTGTGCATCGGTAGCTCTGGCTATCGGTAGCTCTGGCTATCGGTAGCTCTGGCTATCGGTAGCTCTGGCTATCGGTAGCTCTGGCTATCGGTAGCTCTGGCTATCGGTAGCTCTGGCTATCGGTAGCTCTTATGAAAACCAAATCTGAGTGACTTAGAATTGTTTCAAAGCTAAATAGGGATAATCGAGATTAACATAAATCAGAGATTATTTAAACATTATTATTAACTTGATCAGCGATTTGAAATAATTAAAATGTAAATCATCAGTAATTGAGAGTAGCATAATATATGAACACATAATTGGGATTATCAAAACAGGTGAGGTCAACAATCTCCCCCTTTTTGATAATCACAACTTATGATAGGACAGAAAAAAATAGTATAAGAATAGCAGAAAAGGCTCAAAATTTCTTCCCTTGGATATTACCCCCTTTATCTCTATATTTTCGCCCCTTATAATTTTCTCCCCCTTTGTGATAATCAAAAAGTGGGAAAGCAGACAGAGAAAATTGAGAGACAGAGATAGTGTAAAGAAAAGCATTTGTATTAGACCAGACAAAACTTACATAAACAAAATAGAAGAAAAAGAAGAAAAGGAAAAAAAAAATTCCTATCAAACAGCCTGGCCACTTCAGCAATCCGGATCTTCAACATGATATTTGCCCTTTGGATCAGAAGAAGAGGTAGGTGGTGAGGATGTGAGTGAGGGCTTTGGAATTCCAGAAATGATCACAGGAGGCTGAGCCACTGACACAGTGCCTGGCCTGTATTGGGAAGTTTGTTGAGTGATCATAGGTGTGAGGCTTCGGATGGCCTGAGCAGGAGTCATCTGGAGTGGAGACTCGGTAGAGGCCGAGGCAGGCAAGGCAGGAGGGACAATAACAGGTCTGGCATCAACATGCAAGAAGGGCAGCAACAGATTTCTGAAATCTATAATAATTCCTCCTCTTTCCATAGCAGATATAAAATCATCTTTGTTCTCCATAAATTTGTCTAAGGCAGGAGTCATCTCTCTTAGCTTGCTCACTTGTTCTCGGAAGGCTTGAGTTACAGGGGGTAACTTCATGTTTTCCAACATTAGCTTGAAATTATGGGTGAGTTGTTGCTTGGTAAAAAACCTTTGGAAATAATAATCTACCTTGTTCTTGATTTCCTCCTGAGAGGCAGAGGCCTCTTTCATAGTGTCATGGACAATTTTCATTATTTCCCTCACCGAATCTCTTGTAGAAAGCACTACCCGGCTTAGATCTGATGAGTCCCCAGAGCCACTGGTTGAAATAGAACCAAGCTCCTCCTTCATCATAGCTCGTATTTGATTCAAATCAAGTGTAGTTTTTGAAGCTAGAGGACCAACCGAGAAGGATACAGTTTCTTTGAAACTTTTGGTCAAGCCACTAATCAGAGTTTGTAGTTGAGAGTCCTGATTTTTAACATGATCCTTTATAGAAGATTTGATGTCTTCAAATACTGAGACCATTTGGCTTACAACACTTTTTACATAGGCTAAATCCTTATCAGCTTGAGGCTTTGAGCTCATGTAAGAATCTAAAGCAGTAAAAGACTTCTGTAATGCTTCAAGATCTGCTTCTATTCTAGAATATTGGGTCTGGCACTCTTTAACTACTTCCATCAGCTCACCCATAAAAGTTGACAGATTGAAACCAAGAGAAAGCTCAAAAGATTGTTCCAACAACGTCATTTCTTCACGAAAACAGTGCTTCATCTCAATAACTGAGGCAGTGAAGGATTCTTTCAGCTCATGCTTCAGAGATTCAAGATCAGACTTTGTAACAAAATCAGTAGGTGCAACTGTAGTAGATACTCGTGCAGAAGCTAAGCTGACTACTGAATCATTCATGACTGATTGAATCGAGGAGACTAAAAAAGATTCCATTGTCTTTACTTCTTCTACAAAACTGACTTTGAGATTTTCTTTCAGCACATCTAAATCATGTACTCGGACCACATCATCAGTCAATAACTCAGAATTGATGTCATAGCTGATCTTTGGTCTATTCAAGGATACTTCATTATCCGAATCAGGATAATCCAAACCACAGACTATAAAACCTGGGTCTTCTACCCAGTCTTCAATCTCAACAGCCACTGTAACATTTCCAAGATTGGAATGATGCTCCCCCTCAATGGGTGCATTCCTATGTACAACAACTACATTTTCTGCTGGTCTATCTTCATCAGAGTCTTCCACAATAGATTCTATCTCAGCAGCAGTAAGGAGATTTTCTGAAACAGGTACAGCTTCTTCTCTTTCTTTTTCTACTTCAACAGTAGGCACAAATGAGTTTTCAATCAATGGACTCAGACTCAACCTAGCAGAATCAGATGATTCAGATACATTCTCTTTTCCTCCTTCTTGCTGAGGAACTGGCTGGTCTTCCTCATGAGTAGATAACACTTCTTCTACCTTTCCTTTTCTTGAGTATACAAACTCAGTAACAGGACTTGGGGGCAAGTCTGGATCTCCTCCAATATCCATAGGAGTTTCTTCCTCTTCTTCTTCTTCTTCTTCTTCTTCTTCTTCTGACTCATCACTGTACTCGGGCTCCTCTTCATCAGATCCTAAACCTGGATCTCTTTTATCCTTTGGCCTTGAAGGATAATCCACAGGATTAAACTTATCATACATCCTCTGGTCATCACTGACCCATTATCCTTTCCATGGGTTCCAATTTATTTTCATGTACTTACAAACTGTAGTAGTGATACAGAAGTTATTCTTAACTACAACTGTCTCATCCTGAGACTCAGCTATCCCTTTCACTTTTATCATCACAGAGATCATTTTGGCAAAGAATAAAGCATTAGTCTTTGATTTTGGCCTAATCATATCTTCCATTTGATTCAACAACAGTCTGCACAGATTAAATTTCACACCATGTCTTAACAGATGTAGAAGATAAATATCTTGATATCTCAGATTAGAAAAGTCTCCTCTCCTCAGTATCAAAACATGTTGAACAAATTTGAAAAGCAGTCTGTTCTCTCCATCCAATTCAGTAGCAACCACTTTCCTTTGACTTCCATTACCCGTTAGCTCTTTTAAAGCTGTCTCATAGTCAAAGATGTTACTGGTAGGTGGAATTGCTCTTGAGACATACCCGGATACACCTTCATGTGGGACTTTGAGACATTCTTCCCACTCTACTGAAGAAAACGACATTTCTTTTCCATTTAAAAAAGAACTTACCCGATTCTCATTTTCAGACTTCTCAAAGCTTACGAATTCGTAGAACTGTTTCACTAACTTCGGGTAGTATGGACCATTGTTATTTGAAAAACAATCTACCCATCTCTGATTTTCCAGAATTGCAAGCACCAACGACTTGCTTGGTAGCAACCAATCTACGCATAGTTCCTTTTCAATCACAATATCTCTATTCTGCAAATGAGGGTTTACTGGTCGCTTTCCCGACCTAGTTCTGACATTACTTCCACGAGCTTCTTGCTGCACTTTCTGCTTCTTTGTTTTAGGATCTACACTGTCATCTCTGCTGGCAGGAATCTTGGTTTTGGCCATCGCGGAATTAGGGTTCTCAGTCGATTAGGGAGCTAGGATTCAAAGGTGAAAAGTTTTGGGTCCGGTGGAGTGAGAAGTGGTTTAGGCTTAGTTTTATCACGTATGAATCATAAATAAACGATTAAAGTAAAATAACATAAAAAAAACGATTCATATTCTTGGCGGCAGACAGAAGTTTTAAAAAAAATAAGGCATCAGTGAGAAATTCAACATCGGTGAGAATTGATCATCGGTGAGAATTTCAACATCGGTGAGAATTTCAACATCGGTGAGAATTTCACATCGGTGAGAATTTCACATCGGTGAGAATTGATCATCGGTGAGAATTTCAACATCGGTGAGAATTTCAACATCGGTGAGAATTTATCATCGGTGATATTTTCACATCGGTGAGAATTGATCATCGGTGAGAATTGATCATCCCCAACTCGTGCCTAATGTAACTTAACCTATCAGAACTTAAAGGTTTAGTGAAAATATCGGCCAATTGATGGTCAGTGCCAATAAATTCAAGAGTAATGTCACCTTTTTGATAATGATCTCTCGGAAAATGATGTCTTACATCTATGTGTTTGGTTCTAGAGTGAGATACAGGGTTCTTAGATATGTTTATTGCACTAGTGTTGTCACAGTTGATTGAAACATGCTTAAACTCAAATCCATAGTCCAATAAAGTGTGTTTCATCCACATAATTTGTGCACAGCAACTACCAGCAGCTATATACTCTGCTTCGGCAGTAGACAATGCGACTGAGTTCTGTTTCTTACTACACCATGACACTAGGGATTTAACGAGTAAATGACATGTTCCAGATGTGCTCTTCCGTTCTAACTTACATCCAGCAAAGTCAGCATCTGAATAGCTAGTTAGGTCAAATGATTGTCCTTTTGGATAAAATAAACCTAAGTTTACAGTATGCTTAAGATATTTAAAAATCCTTTTAACAGCCAGTAAGTGTGATTCTTTAGGATTAGCTTGAAATCTAGCACACATACATACACTGAACATAATGTCTGGTCGACTAGCAGTAAGATAAAGTAAACTACCAATCATACCTCTGTAATTGGTTTGATCCACTGGTTTCCCAGTTTCATCTGTATCCAATTTACAGATTGTACTCATAGGAGTTTCACTTTCCTTAATACTGTCCAAACCAAAACGTTTTAAAAGATCTTTGGTATATTTACTTTGATTTAAAATAATTCCATCTCTAGTTTGAAAAATTTGAAAACCAAGAAAATACTTAAGCTCTCCCATTAAGCTCATTTCAAATTCATTTTACATACTTTTTGAAAAATCAGTACATAGAGAGTGTTTAGAAGATCCAAATATAATATCATCAACATAGATTTGTACAACTAAAACATCTTTAGAAATTCTTTTAATAAAAAGAGTTGGATCAGCGATCCATTTAGTAAAACCTTTTGAAATAAGAAAATTGCTGAGTCTATCATACCAAGCTCTTGGAGCTTGTTTTAAACCATATAAATCTTTAGAAAGTTTAAAAACTTGATTTGGAAAATGAGGGTTTGTAAATCCAGGTGGTTGTTCCACAAAAACATCTTCAATTATAAAACCATTTAGAAATGCACTTTTGACATCCATTTGATATAACTTGAAATTCAAATGTGATGCATATGCAAGTAAGATCCTAATAGCTTCTAGTCGAGCTACAGGTGCAAAAGTTTCTCCATTGTCTATACCCTCTTCTTGACTATATCCCTGTGCAACTATTCTAGCTTTGTTTCTAACTATGTTTCCTGATTCATCAACTTTATTTCTAAAAACCCATTTTGTGCCTATTGTCAAGGTGTCCTTGGGTCTGTCAACTAATTCCCAGAATTTGTTTCTTTCAAATTGATTCAACTCTTCTTGCATGGATATTACCCAGAATTCATCATTGATAGCATCATTGATATTTTTGGGTTCTAGCTGTGACAGAAAAGCTTGATGTTCAACCTGGTTCCTTAGAGAAGCTCTAGTTTGTGTTCCTCTATCAAAATTACTAACAACAGCATCTAAAGGATGATTCTTTAGAATCTTAGTCGATTTGGTAAAGGTTGGACTAGAAACTTCAGGTTCATCTATAGGTTCGGGTTCAACAGAAGCAGATTCTGGAGAAAGTCCAGAACTGGATGTTTTTATAACAGGTTCTTTAGATTTATCATTAAGGTCCAGAATAGACAAATCTTCTTCAAGATTCTCAAGAGAGGTTTTAGGCTCATGTGGATCAGTTTCATCGAATTTGATGTGAACAGATTCTTCCACACATTTGGTTCTCTTATTGAAAACTCTATAAGCTTTACTTGAAATAGAATAGCCCAGAAAAATTCCTTCATCGCTTTTGGGAGCAAACTTATCCAGATTATCTGTAGTATTAAGTACAAATACTTTTAAACCAAAAACTCTGAAGTAATTAACCTTAGGCTTTCTATTGTTCCATAATTCATATGGGGTTTTCTTAAGAACAGGTCTGATCAAGACTCTATTAATAACATAACAAGCTGTATTAACAGCTTCAGCCCAAAAGTAAATAGGCAATTCATATTCATTGAGCATAGTTCTAGCTATTTCTTGAAGGGTTCGGTTTCTCCTTTCTACTACACCATTTTGTTGGGGTGTCCTAGGGGCAGAGAAATTGTGACTATAGACATTGTGTGAGCAATAAGATTCAAACTCATGATTTTCAAACTCACGACCATGATCACTTCTCAAGGTCTTAATCTTAAGTCCACTAAGGTTCTCTACAGACTTGGAATATTTAATAAAGTAGGAACAAGCTTCACTTTTGTGAGCTAGAAAGTATACCCAAGTATATCTAGAAAAGTCATCTACAAGAACATAGACATAGTGCTTCCCATTTAAACTAGAAACTCTTTATGGTCCAAACAAATCCATGTGAACCAACTCAAGTGGTTGAGAAGTTGAGACTTCTTTCTTTGATTTAAAAGAAACTTTGTGTTGTTTTCCCTTTTGACAGGGATTACACACTTTGTCATTTGGGAATTCTAACTTTGGTAAGTCTCTAACTAAGTTCTTCCTAGAATTTTTTCTAAGTGAGTGAATGTTGCAGTGTCCTAATCTTCTGTTCCATAGCCAAGACTCTTTATGAAAAGCATTTAAACAAGAAATATTTTGTTTAGCTAAAGAGTTTAAATCAACAGCATAAACATTTTCATTCCTTAGAGAAGAAAATACTAAAGAATTTTTAGAGTTAAAAACATCACACGAGTTATTTTCAAACTTGACATTGAAACCATCGTCACACAATTGAGATATACTAAGCAAGTTATATTTAAGTCCATCAACGAATAAAACTTTAGAAATCAATACTGAGTCAGTGTTACCAATCTGGCCTAGGCCGATGATTTTTCCTTTAGAGTTGTCACCAAAGGTGACATGACCTCCATCAACCTTTATTAAGCTCTTGGAGAAAGAATAATCTCCAGTCATGTGTCTTGAGCACCCACTGTCTAAATACCATATCTTCTTGTGACATATCTTCAAGCAGGTCTCCTATAAAACAGATTTAAACAGGAAATGACTTTTGTACCCAGATTTTCTTGGGTCCATATAGGTTAGCAATCAGGGCCTTAGGTACCCAGATTTGTTTTATGGGTCCCATACAATTAACAGAAACAACAGATTTTGAAAGATAAACTTTATTTGGTCTATAATCATGTGAACAACCTGTTGAGGCATATGAATTTCCAAAACTGGAACTAGCAGAATTTTTTTCAGACTTAGGAATAAATCGGGTTCTAGTGAACTGTCTCTGTCCAGGTTGGTATCCCAAACCAGTAGCATATCTAGGTGCAACTTTATTTCCTAGCATTTGAGTTAACGCATCCTTTCCGTTTGTGAATTTTTCTAAGTCCTTTCTAAGTTGGTCATTTGACAGTTTCAGTTCTGTATTTTCCTTTAGTAGTTGAGCATTCTTTTCCTTTTCTATATCAAGATCAGATTTATGCTTAACACTTAAAGCAGACTGTTTCTTTAAATCTTTGTATTTGTCTTTAAGCTCATTACAGGTTTCTTCCAACATATCACAATACTCAAATAGTTCAGATTTTGACATGTTTTCTGAATCAGAATCATCTCCAGAATAATATGAATTTAAAACAGGAGTGTTAGATGTTACCTCAGAAGTATTTGTCATGAAACACATGTTGGATCGATTTCTTTCAGAGTCCGAAGATTCTGCTTCACTAGTGCTGTCTTCTGAAGCACTCCAGGTAGCTTTCATGGATTTCTTGTACTTCTTGTCTTTGTAATCATAGTTCTTTTTGAATTTTAACTTTGGACAGTCTGCTTTGATATGTCCTTTTCTCTTACATTCATAGCAGACAGCTTCATCAGTCCTGTCAGCCTTCTCCCAATCCTTTTTCCATTTGCCTTGTTGATCATACTTTCCCTTGTAATTTGGTTTCCTAAAGAATTTCTTTTTCCTATAAAACTTTTTGAATCTCCTGGCTATTTGAGCCATCTCGGCATCACTGTCAGATTCTGAATTTTCACTCATTGAACTCTCAGTCTCCATTTGTAGTTTATCCTTGTCTTTACTCTTAAAGGCAGTAGTTTTAAACGCTACAAATTTTCTTTTGGGTTCCTCATCTTCTTCTTTATTTACTTTAAGATCTTCTTCATACATCATCAGCTTACCAATTAACTCCTTGACTGGAAGTGTTCCAATGTCACAGGATTCTCTAATTGAAACGGATGTACCTCTCCATCTATCTGGTAAACATCTCAGTATTCTCATAATTTGTTCTTTTGCAGGAACAATCTTTCCGAGTGAGCTCATTGTGTTCACTATCTCATTGAACCTGAGATACATGTCAGAAATAGGTTCATCAACCTTTATTTTGAAATTATCATATTTAATAGTATAAGTGTTTAATCTCATTTCTTTAACATTGGTTGTTCCTTCGTGAGAAACAGCCAAGGTATCCCAAATTTCAAAAGCAGTTTTACATGCAGAAATTCTATTAAATTCTTCATCTCCTAGAGCACAGTACAAAGCATTCATAGCTTTACAATTATTATTGTAAGCAGTATTTGTAGGTTCATCCCAAGTAGATCTATCAGTAGTGGGAACTTTATATTCAGATTCAATAGCAGTCCAAATATCAAAACTCATGCTTTCTAGATGAATTTTCATTTTAAGTTTCCACTGAGCATAATTATTTCCATTAAAGAAAGGCGGCCGGTTAGTAGCAGCACCCTCAAGTCTATTATCCATGATATTACAAAAATAATTTTAAAGAGATAAAAATTTAGAAATAACAGAAATTTTAAGAACTTTAAAATAAAACTAAAATCACAGTTGAAAAACAGAGTACTTTTAGAAAATATTAACCAACCTCTGATACCAAATGTTGGTCGGAGTGGACACTCAAGAGGGGGGTGAATTGAGTTCCAATTAAAATTTCTGCTAAAAAAAATTTCTATTAAAATCCCCCAATTTCAAAAATAGATTAAACTGTAGTGAATTTATACAAATTATAAAGGTTCAATTAGTTTCTCAAAGATTGATTAGTTCTCAGTTAACTTAATCTAATGATTAATTTAAATTTTGAAACTAACTTACTGGTTTAAAATAAATATAAACACTTGCGAGTTTAACTATCAAAGTAGCTTTGAAGATAAATTATATTTCAAAGTAATAGCAGCGAAATATGAAATAAAAGTATTGTATGGATATAAACTTTAACTAAAAACACAGAGGAGTTAACCAAGAGGTTCAGTCTCAAGCCGAGACTTAGTCCTCTCAAAAGTTTTATATAAGGATGATCCACGCCCTGGATCAGGGTTCAACAGTTTACAACTGTCCAGGTCCAAGACCTCTACCACTGTTAGTCGTGGGAAACAAAACAACAGCAACCAGCTGTCCAGGTCACACACGACCTCTACCACTATCCACAGTGGGAAAAGGAATGAAAAGATAATGAGTGAGGATTTACAAATCCTCCAGTTATGGTTCAGGAGACAATGTGTGTGTAAAATACAACAGATAACACACACTTCTCGTAATGTAAAAAGTAAATCACAGATATAAAGATTTAGAGATTAGAAATGGCTCTAGTGATCTTTGTTCAGCTCTTGACTTCTTTTGTTGACTAGAATTCCTTCTGAGTCTTCTTCTGGTTTTTGTCTGGAAAACAGAGTACCATCTGCTTCCTTGACTTTGAGGTTTAGCTTGCTTATCGGCTCAAAAGAATGATGAGTTTTGTGTGGTTCTTCTTTAACATAGATTTCTCGATGTATGCTCTATGTTCTGGAGGCTGGTAGTAGTAGTCTCGTGAGTGCAAGTTCTCCAGTTGATCTTGGCACGTTTTGAGCTTGGTCGCCAATGTGTTCTTTTTGCTTGATCTCTTCTTGTTTTCTTTTTCACACCCACCATATTGACACATACATAATGTCCTCTTTATATCCTTTTTGTTTTTCTGACAAGGAGTGATTATACTTTTTGATCGTACTTGGTACGGTTTCCTGAAATGGCAACATAAATCATTTAATAACATTAAATGCATCAAAAGTAAAAAATGTAACCGTTAGTATAATAAACAATTAATGTCGTATAATAAACAAATAGTGTCGAGGATATAGGATTTGACTCCACAGTTCATTATAGGTAGCCGTTTGTTTGTAGACGTGTATAGTTGACTCGGTGTAGGGATCTTCCATCAGTAGCTCTTCAAATCGGTAGCTCCGTGTGCATCGGTAGCTCTGTGTGCATCGGTAGCTGTGTGTGCATCGGTAGCTCTTTGTGCATCGGTAGCTCTGTGTGCATCGGTAGCTCTGTGTGCATCGGTAGCTCAGTGTGCATCGGTAGCTCTGGCTATCGGTAGCTCTGGCTATCGGTAGCTCTGGCTATCGGTAGCTCTGGCTATCGGTAGCTCTGGCTATCGGTAGCTCTGGCTATCGGTATCTCTTATGCAAACCAAATCTGAGTGACTTAGAATTGTTTCAAAGCTAAACAGGGATAATCGAGATTAACATAAATCAGATATTATTTAAACATTATTATTAACTTGATCAGTTATTTGAAAGAATTAAAATGTAGATCATCAGTAATTGAGAGTAGCATAATATATGAACACATAATTGGGATTATCAAAACAGGTGAGGTCAACAACCATCAAAGAAAAAAAAAAGGAAAGTTCCAAAAATAACTATAGTATCAATAGAGTGTGCCATACATGTTAAGGATTCCCCATGGAAGATCCCATGCATAAATAATAAAAGACTAAAATAAAACTCCACTTAGGCACATCCCTAATTGGTCTTGAGTCTAACCTAGTTCCATCGTAAATACCCAAAATAGTATGAAAATCCTACACTAATCAACATTTGGAATTTACCTATGCCTATAAACAATGAACAAATTGTGATATCTGCTTGGGTACCCAAGTTGCAAGGTGGCCTAACCGGGGTGTCAGTACACCTTAGTAGGTTACCACCAATGAAATACCTAAAATAACTTGTTTGAAATAAATCTACATGTAGAAGTACTCATGATAAAAACTTTAACAGTTACAAAAAAATTATATAAAACCAATAACAACCAACAACTCATGAGGTTCATGATTACACATGATGTTAGATATACCACTATCAATCCTTAGGTCTACGACCTTGATCATCCCTACTTACTTCGAATAGTACCAGGGTGTCTCTAAGCACTTTATGTGTACTGTTCTAACCATAAGTGACCACATGGAATACAATGTTCAAACTAGCATTCCCAATATCCAAAAATATCACATGGAATCTTAGTGCTCATCCCGATATTACCTTATAATCCAAGATCTCATCCCATAATTACTCAACAACCAATCATCACATGGAATCCAGATGCCTTTCCTATAATTCCCATGTAATTAGAGTGCTCATCTTGATATTCCCAATCATCAAGGACCATACAGTTCTAGGCACACCTTCTAGCCTTCCAAACTCATTATTAAGTAGATGGAATCTGAGAACTCATCCTGAAATTCACAATAATTGAGTATCATATAGAATCTAAGAACTCATCCCAACATTCCTTGGTACCATCTATCATATGGAATCCAAGGATATCATCCTAACATTTATGATCATCAAAAATAAAAATATTGGTATAGCATTTTTATTATATAACATGAATTATCAATTCACTTAAAAAGGTGTACATTTAAATCATACATAACTGATAATTATTTATTTTTACCAAAATTAACATGATCCATAAACATCATATGACATATTAATAGCCATATAAATTACAAATCATAATTTATCATTTTTCAAAACTAATCCATTTTATAAAATATAATTTCAAACCATACATTCTATTAGGATTTATAAAACATAATGTACAAATTCACATTATTCAATAGATTTACTAAATTCACATTATTCAAACCATACATTCCATTAGGTTTTTAAGTTTTAATTTAAGATCATAAATGATTGTGAAATTCCATTTCCAAATCATTGATTTAAAATGTAGATATTTAGTTATGGTTATCAAACCAAGATACTAATAGAACACCACCTAAGATAAAAAATAATACAAAATAGAGGGAAGATGGGTGGTAGACTCACCTTAGGCCCTAAAAAATAGGAAATTATATTTGATTCAGACCATAGATGATGGAGATACTTCCCAGAAGAAGGTTAGAATGAAGAGAGGATTAGACATTAATATTGTGAAAATTAGAGAGAGGAAAATTAAGTGAGGTTTAAGGGGTAAAATAGGTAAAAGAATTTTTTTATATAATTAAAAAAATAAATAAGGGGATTTCATTTAGCTAGTGAGCCTAGTAGGGTTTGATGGATTATGGAATGGCCACAGGTTGGCTGGTGGCTACTACAACAAACTAACATACCCATTCTCCCTCCAGTGATTCCCTGAACCCTCAGTCTACTTCCAGAACCTCATTCCATATCCAAAGAATTTATTTTAATGTGTTTTAAACCTAGAAATTTAAATATGAATATCAAATGGAAATTTTACCCTTACAATAACTACAAAAGATAAAAAATCCTCAATACTGAAAGATTTCACATACACTTTGGCACTATAATCTCCCTACTATAACAATTCTCATTCCCAAGAAGTCTTAGTGGATATCCAGCAATTCCACTCGATCTATATCGGTCATTAATTTGAGTCCAAACGGTTGTGTACCCTTTCTAAATTATCAACATATTTTTAAAATGAAGTTCCCAATAGTGTACACAATGATACTTTATCCCATTCCAATTCACATAACCATCACCTAAACATCATTATGGTGATTATCAAGCCCTTATATCTCAAGACACTGTCATGTCATCATTTAGTGGAATTACCTAGCCTATGGTGCTCCCCACTATAGTACATAGCTCATGAAGATGATTATAAACCTTTAAACTTAATGACGTTAGAATTTTCATACTAAAGCCTATTCCTAGTGGATAACCAACCTAATTAGAATAGTTATCAATGCACTATATCCCAACATGCATGAGAGAATTAGCTATTTCTGTTATTGTAATGGTGGGTTATATTAATTTTAATTGATGTAATTACAATATTGAGATTGTGGTTCTTCAACTCCTTCCTTGTAGTCTTGGTATAAGTGCGGGCTACCACACATTTTTCATGATTTTATTTCCATCATAGGAGTAGGAGGGGGTTGTGTAGAAGGAAGTTGGAATGATTATAACTTATTTTTTAGCACTTATACTTGTGCTTATAGTATTGTGTTATCTTCCACTTTGTGGATACCACACTGAGGTGGTCCAAAATAACTTTTCCATAGGTTGGCATTGTGTGAGACTTCATATAATATGGCTCTTTCGGCTTCCAGTGTCTTGAAAATCATTCCTCTATCAGCAGAATCATCAATGAATGTGCATACAACTAGTTTGAGGCCTTGGTATAATTTTTGTAGCTAGATCCACATGTCTAGAATATGGTGTGGACACTTCCTCATTAACTCCTTGAATCTTTCCCAAGCTTCCCATGCATATTTTCCATCAGTCCAAGCAATGTTCTGAATCACGTTTTGGAGTTTCCAAGTCTAGATCAGTGGGAATTATTTTTCCATGAACTTCTTGGATAGATCATCCCAAGTTGCGATTGACTTGGGAGATTGAATTTTGAGCTAATAATTGGCTCATTATCTTAGTGATAATGGGAATATGTAGATTCTGATAGCATTTTATGATACTCCTTGGCTGTGAAAGGTATTGAAAACTTCCAGGAAGTTGGATATGTGATCATGTGAATCTTCACTCTGAAGTCCACTGAATTTCCCCATGTTATAAATCATATGAATTAATCTAGGATTGATTTCAAAAGTATGGGATTGGATTGGAGGATGCACGACACTTGGTGTGGCACCATGGATTAATGGAAATCCATAATCCATGATGGTTCTTTATTTCTACATCAAGTTCTCTCCACGAATCAATTGTTACATGTTATGGGGGTTTGGTGGGTTGAGTCCCACTTAATGGTGTTGACTGGCTATAGTTGACAGACAACATGAAAAAAGATACCATTCGATCTCAGGATCGAAGGCTAACCATTATTTTGAATCGAGGCTCCTTGAATGGGTTTAATGGCCTTGGAACATGCACTATGCTGCAAGAATAGAGAAAGAAAGATAGGGGTTTATGGAAATTTAATCTCTGGTCCTTGATGATGGTTTGAATGTGTAATGAATAGATTTAATTCGATCCCCAACAACGAAACCAAAATTTGACATGCCCATACATGTCGTTGAAATCGCACGGGCTGTGGTTAGTTTATAATTGTAATGTTTTCCCAAACTTCAATTTCTATTAAGGTATAATATAGTGAAAGTCTATATTTGATCCCACAGGTAATGTAAACTGGAGATGGCAATTAATGTCTTAAACCTTTTAGGGTAGGATTCCTTTCAAAATGGTTTGAGTTTGGGAGTTCTATGTCTAAGAGTTGATGGTTGCTTCAAAAATAAGTGAGGGATCAAGATCAATTTTGGGTATCTGTAGAAAGTATGATCTTAATTATTACTTAATAAGATCCTTGGATTTAGGTTGTGAAGAAAGTGGAGGTCACTAGTTGATTTTGGTCAAATCAATTAGTTCTACCTAGGAGGTAACTATTCCTTGATCAGGTGGTAGTGACAACCTAGATGCATTAGTGTATCTTCTATGTAAAAAAGAATTTTAGGCTATTGGTTGTAGACTAATCTAATACTAATGGGATAGGGTCCTTCACTTGAATACCCCATGGTTAGGGATGTTCAAATGAATTGGATAAAAAATTAACTTTTATCCTGATTACTATCCCTTAAGGTTACTAAATTGAGAATTAAATATTTATTATGTTCAAATACAACTACTCTCAATCCCGACCCTGGGTGGTTTAGCTACTCATGGTAGGAATCAATGTAAACAAATGAATAATTTAAACTGTGCTTAACATGATAATAATTATTGAATTTAAATGGTTAACACACATGTAATGATTCAGATTCATAAAAAGATATGAGCATGCAATTGGGATTAAAGAGATGTAAATCACAATTCAATCATATACTTACTTGGAATAAGATCAGAAATGGATTCAACATGAGTTCATCGATGATTGGTTATGAATGAATTCGATGATGTAAAAAGGAAAATTAAGGAGATGTTGAAACAAAATCCAAAATGATTTTATTAAAACAAAATAATGAAAAGGAACTAAGAAATTTGAGTTTATGGAGGATAGAGTAATAAAAACTTGAGGGGATTGAAGGAAGTAGAAGTTTCTACTCTGAAATCTCTCTCAAAAACCACTGCCCGACTACTTTATTTATAAGTGAAAAGTTACATGATGCGTAATGGGATTCACATCATGAGATTTTGATCCATAATATATCTTCATGAATTTTTAATCTTATGCTTATCTCATGTGTATCTTATCGAAGATATGAGGTTTAACTACTTTCACATTGTGTATCTGACTTTCATGATGTGTTATGGCCTTCCAACTATATCTCCAGAGCGGATTTCTTGTTTACAACGTGTATTTTCCACTCACGATGTGTATTGGATTCTTAACTTGTAATCTTCACATCTTGGTTCAATACTTAATGATTTCTATGAAACCCTATTACACGATGTGTAATTTAGTTTCACAATGTGTAATAATCAATTTCTGCTCTTTTTATGCATTTCCTCCTTTTAAATCTTGGAATCCTTATTCATGCAAAATTCATCATATACCAAGTTAATTATCTAATAAAGAAACCAAAAATACTTAATTAAATGACAACAAAAAGTATATATAATTTCATCTTATTAGATGTCTAAATCACGAAACCACATTTTCAATGTATGAAACCTTAGGTTTAACCTAATTCATCCATGGTTATTATATATTCAAATCCTTGATAATGGATTATAATGAAAATTTCAGTTAACCTAAAAATATCTCCCCTGAGTTTCAAAATAGTGCATAGTAAGGGACTATTTACTATGCACCAGAATGATGACTGAAATATACCAAACCAACTCTTTTTGGAGTTATTTACCAAGGATTCATTTGTGACAAAACCATGTCCACTTATAGTCTTCCAACTGGGATTTATTTACTTAGGGAAGTGAAAATCTTTTTTTTACCATGACATAGGATATTTACTTATACTTAGGATTATCCTAAGGGTTATCACTAAAGTTTACTCATCCTTATTTCCAAAAGTTACTAAAATTTTCCTTTGATACCAACTATATCAACCCATAATTTTCATACAAAAATATTACAACATTTTTATGAATATTTATCAGATTTTACAATAATACATGACTAAGGACCATATAGGTTTAGTGTCTTTTGAAACTTTCATATGTAAAAAACAAGTATATAAAAGTTCAATATCATTTCCAATTTAGTTCTTCACAATTATTACCCTTCTTACACATAACATACTTAAACAATTTATCCCTAATGTGAGGAAGATAAACATAATAAATGGTGAGATCAGATGAGTAATAAGGGTAAACATAAAAGATATCAATAAATGATCAAAAGTGATCAAAATATAAGCTTAAGGTTATGAAAATATGAGATAAACATTAGAAAATTATACCCATCAATTTATATATAACAATAAAACATGGAATAAAGTTTTTCAATCGAAAACCATAAGATATAAGAGCGAGGAAACATCCATAGTCAACCATGATCCATGAAAACATATCATAATCACAAGACATAAGTTTTTTCATGAACATAAACGTAGAAAACAATTTCAGTAGTCAAGTCCCACTGCCAAGACTATCATAGTGTATTGGGTTCACTCTGTATTCCCTCATTTACTTCGTTAAGGTTCAATGTGAAGTTTTTATTATTAAATGAAGTCACTTAATAATCTCAGTTAACTAAATATTCCATTCCTTATTATCTCATGAGATATAATTATTTACTTGATTCCTTAGAGGGCTATATAATTTCTATATTTCCCATCACATGGTGAAAACCATATATATACGTTCCACAAGATCATATAAAAATTATCATATCATCACATCATAACCCAAGGAAAGGATATGAGTTACATAAAAATTTCATTATCATAATTTTAAAACATACATATAAATAATAAATATGGTATAATTGTATCATATCTCTTGTAAATCATAATAAATATCAGAGGATGTTTTTAAAGATAAAAATACCTTTAATTTATCACTAGAATTTTTTTGAGGAAAACACCCTTTTTATTTGAAAACACATAGTTAAAATATAAATTTTTTGAATATATCAAGGAAATAATTTTCATTGAAAGTTAAAAAATAAAATTATAATGTAATATTTAAAGAAAATATTATTCATGATGGTATGTGAATATGTTCATGTAGTGTATATTAAAACAAAAATTTCTTTTACATTTTCAGTAAAAAGTCAAAAGTACCATGTGTGGAAAAAGATATGGAGGTTAATTCTAAAACATGGAAAGTAAAGTCATATATAGTAAAAAATGAATTTAACCAATATTTTTTGTATATAAAAAACATTCTTGAAAATATTTTAAAGAAATTATGGACATGGAAGAAAATATTCTTAACTAAAGGGAAAAAAAGGTTAATTTTACTTAAAAAGAATCTTTTGATCTATTAAGTACTTAAAGAGTGTGAAATTAAAGGAAAATATTAAATATATATAAAAAATAGAAAATAAAAAAATAAAAAATATTTTTTTGTGATATATCATAAAATTTTATCATCATAAAATATTAGCATAAACTATCGTGATAAAAAATGATATTATAACATAAGACCCTTACCTCAAGACAATATTACTTTGTAAGTGCTCTGAAATACTGTATAATAAATTTAAATTTATTATAATTCTATACCAAAAAAATAATATTACCTATAATACTATAAATGTTTTACTTATAACATATTATAACTATTTACTTAATAATCTTTCATTATCAACATCATTTTGTGTGTCAACTGCTTCATTTTTCATATATGTTTTGGTTTGGAGGTTATGGTCCTTGCACTTTGATCATGGTTTATTCATATTTATAATTTTAGTAATGATATAAATAAATAAATAAATAAATATATATATATATATAACCATTAATATAAAGTGGTGATGAAAAATTAATTATATCACAATGTGGAGACGATAGCCTATACGTACACACAAGGGACGTTTCCATTTTTGAAGGAAGGAATAAAAGAAAGGTAAATATTAATTCCACTTTATAGAATAATTATTATAAATAAATATAATATATAAACATTAAATTGATCATAATAAACAAACATTAATGACGGTAGTGGAAAATGAGTCATATCGATATGTGGAGGCCATAGTCAACGCATACGCACGAGCGATACTTTCATCACCCAATGGATTGAAAAATGTTGGTAAATGGTTGTGATATCATAATAATATAATATAAGTATATTTGTGATACTGTATTAATCATGTTTTTATGGAAAAAACAAGTTTATTGTATTTATAAGAGAAAAAAATTTTAAAGGGATTTGTAAAGATCTATACCCCTTCTTCGAGACACCTCCTTTTTCTTACTCCTTAATCCATGAAGGATTAGAAATTTGAGAAGAACATGAGATATATGATGTAGGTAAGGATTCTATGAATTTTTTTAGGAGTCCTTTTTTGATATATAATGTTCAAATGGTGTGAATAATAGAGGAGAATAGGTTCCCTTTTATAAGTGAGTGGGGGGACGCACATGGATTTCCTTCAAATATTTCATGATTTAAGGTCAATTTCATGGGAATGTGGCTCTAAATAGATAGGGATTCTAAGTTATGATAATATATTATTTAAATATCTTTAAAAAAATTAAATTTTTATTGGTTTCTGTGGCAATCCTACTATTATCTCATGGTTTATCCCTTGGTAAACTCATTTTAACATTAACCATGATATCAAAATTTCACTATTTCTACTATTCACTATAAACAAAAATTATGATGATACTATTATATTATATTTAATATTATGATTAAAAATATTTAATATATTTTAATATATTAAATTTCTATAAGTGGAAGAATTTTATTCTAATTAAGCACACAAACCGCAACGAATAGTCGTTTTCAAAAAACGAAATTTTAAGCATAAAACTTAATTCACTTCCATCACTTGCCTATTAAAAACAATAAAATAAATTTTAAAATATTATAATTAATATATAATATTTAAATTTTAATAAAACAATTAATAAATATATATTAAATTAATTTATTAAGATAAAAACATATTGCGTGCATTAAAGCAATTATTTTTAGAAAAATGTGTTTTTAAGCCCAAAAATAAAATTGAGCCAACATAAAGTATAATAATGATTAATATACAATTAATTATATTTTTTATAATTAAAGGATACTTAGTTTACTTTCAAAACAAAATAGGACATTTACTTGAAAATAAATGACATTTTTTACAAAAAATCTATATTTTTTACTATTCACTAAAAAATAACTATTTTTTAGAAAAATATCAAAAAGTTAGTCTAAGATAATATTGAAATGATTATTTTAATAATTATATTAATTTAATAAAATAAAAATTTCTAAATATTTTATAAATTAATTATAATTTTCATGTGTAAAAATACAGTAAAAAACTTTTTTGAAGAAAACATATTTTTTGAATCATGAAATTACTTTATTGAAAATTACATACTTATTTATTATTCATTATAAATAAATTTAAATTAATAAAATATTTATACATATTTTAATAAAGTGTCTATTACTATTTATACCTTCAAATTTAATGACTAGGTTATAATGGTTTACTGTATCATGGTTTATATAGACTCACGGTTGCATGAAAGAAAAATTATCCAATAATTCATGTTTTACTTCAAAAGAAATATATATAAAATCTTGGGGTGTCACACACACTTCTGAACTGAATGATCACATAGCCCGACTCACATTCCCCTGAGTCACATCGCATCTAAACCAGGTCTACACACTGCAACCACAAATCATGCTCATGCAGAGGTCAACTTTACTTATTAGGCAGTACCCTCAATAATCCTCTTGAAAATTAGAAACTTTAATTTTTACAAGGCCTAAAACATGACTTTGCACTACCTAGAATCATTCCAAAACCACATGCATCTACCCTGATCGCACCAAGCTATTAGAAATATACCTCAAACTCAAAAGGGGCGGGAACTTGATAGTTCCATCCCTAAACCCCATCATTGATACCAATCACTAGAACCCCAAGTGTATTTATATTTAACCATACAAGGAATCACCTCACCTATTTTATGCACTCAGTCACACCTCAAATACACTAATCCAATCCCCAAGAACAACACCTTATATCCATCTAATGGTTGGGTATTCATTCTCATACCATTCAATCTCGTTAAACCTAGAGGTCACACACTCAAATGTGACTAATTTACAAAACTTGTCCCATCATCCATGATTAGAGCATCAATAGTCCCAAGCTCATGTGACTAACTAAAAAACATACCATTTTCATAAAATTTCACTTCTACTAACAAGAGACATCCTAAGTGCTTTCTTATAACATTCCTTACACCCTGTATGTGTCAAGTCTAAGAACACAACCACTATTTATTCCAAATACCATTTCAATAAACCCAAGCCAATTACCTACAATGACACCACATACACACATTTCCACAATGACTAGACTAGAAATATGAATGACCTTTCCCCTTCAAAACTGGCCTAATCACAAGGGAGGTCAAGCAAGATTTGATGGACTAAAATTTTTTTAATCAAGAGGATATATTGATTTGGGAGCTGGTGACTAATGGCATGATCAATTTAATGATATTTTATAATTAAATAAATATTGGAAAATCCTATATCGGGGTTAAAAAATTCAATAATAAATGGGTGAATCCCTCCAAATTTATCTTTTTTGAATATTTCCTTTCGTAAGTTGCCTATGGATGAAAACCTTCTTTATTTTGGCATCAATTTATGTTCAAGATGAAGCCACTATTTTCCGAGTAAAGAGGACATAAACCATATTTTCATTAACTACAAGATAACCTCTCTGCTCTAGAGGGTAATATATGACCTGATTGAGTTCTACCCACTATATACAAAGGCAATTCAGAATAGGCTTCTCTTCTGTTACAACCTATAACTCTCTATGAAAATCAAAAATCATCTAATTGTAGACATTTCTATGCATTTTCACTTTATCGGGTCAATTAGGAACAAACACAGACATGGAAAAACTGCAAGAAATTTCCAGATAGAAGCATCTCAGATTATTTTGTCTATCCAATATGAAAATTATTCCTAAAATGATCATTATAATAATTCAATATCTTCTTTTTCTATTCTCAAACATTTGAGTATTTTTGGTAATGTTTTTCCTCTAAAGGTAACTTTAGAATTTGTTTGTAACTCACCTTTCATTTCAAGGATTAAGTTCAATACTGATGGTGCTTCTAGGGGAAATCCTGGACCTATAGGATTTGGTGGAATATTCAGAGATCATAAGGGGATGATCATGGGTTTACTCTGTAGCCCATTTGGATTAGCTTCATTTCTTGAAGATAAAATTTTGGGGCTCATCCATACAGTTGATATGGAGAAGAAAATAATATGGAACAACTTATGGTTCAAATGTGACTCAACAATAATTTTTCAAGCATTCAGAACTGGTAATTCCCATATAGCTTGTAAGTTGATAACCCAATGGAAATGATTCTTAGAGACTCTATCAAGCATGAAATAAATCATCAATCATGTATACTAGGAATAAAACTACCTGTTCGACAACATTACAAACAATAGGGTAAATTGTGAGATCATTACCCACTATATTTTTATACTTGGGGAATTGTCATCTTTCTTTTGAAGAGAATTTTAAAAAAATTCATCCTTCAGACTGATGTAACCTTATTTTTTATTTCAATAAAAGTAGTCTACTATTACAAAAATATAGATAACCATTGTATAAAAAGTAAGGCTTGTTCCAAAAATTACTATAGTTTTAAAATTATATTTCAATTGAGTGTTCTATACATGTCATGGATTCCCCATGGAAGATAATATATAGGAATAGTAAATGACTAAAATAAAAATTTACTAAGTCTCATCCCTAACTGGTCACAATTCTAGCCTAGTCCTATAATCAATACCCATAATATTATTCCAAGCCAATTCTCATCAACATCAGGCCTTTCCCTATACCTATAACCTATGAACAAATAGTGATATTTTCATGGGTACCTATATACCATGGAATCCTAATAAGGGTGAAAGTACAACTAAATAGGATAACACCATGAATTTTATGAAATAAGTACTTTAAAATAAAAGTATGTGCATAACTTCCCCTAGGTAAATAGTTTAATAGATACAAAATAATTGTATAAAAGCAATAATAACCACAAATTCCCTAGGATCCTGATCAAACATGAGGTTGGTTATACCATTATAGATATGTAGGTCCATGAACTTGATCAAACCTACCTGCTTTGATCAACATTGGGTTGCATCTAAGAACGTCATGTGTATATTTATAACCATTAGTAACCACATGTAATCCATGGTTCAACCAAGACTACCTAGTATCTTGGAGTATCATTTGGAATTTGAGTTCTCATATCGAAAATCCCATGGAATCTAATCTCTCATCCCGCTATTCCTAAGTCATCAATCATTACAAAAAATTTAGATGCTCATCATATAATTCCCATGGAATCCAAGAACTCATAATATAATTCCCAATCATCAATAACAATATGGGTCTTTAAACTCCTCCTGGCTATCCCAATCCATTATTAAGAACATGAAATCCAAGCGCTTATACTGAAATTCACAACCATCGAGTATCATATGAAATCTAGGTGGTTATCCCAACATTCCCTATCATCATATAGTATATGGAATCCAAGCAGCATTTTCTAGTATTATTAATCATCAAACATCAAAATCATATTTTATCATTTTCAATATATAACATGAATTATCATTTCACTTAGAGATTCATCAACTTAAATCAATATCACTAACTATTAGTTCAATTAACCAAACTGCCATGATCTATATCCATCATATCACACATTAATAACCATACCAATTACCAAAAATAATTTTTAATTTTTCAAAATCTGAAGGATTTCACTCCTTTGTTGGACAAGTTCATGGAGAACAAGGATAACATTGAGAAGGTGATGCATTATAATGGTGAGATTTTTGCTGACTTCATCAAGATTTTGAGGCCATATCTTCATGTGCAGAGCACTAATATTGTGGCTTCTGCAGCTACACCCTTGTGACCTAGTTTGCCTACTTTCTCATCCACTTCCCTTGCCTCTACTTCTATGTTTGTCTCTTAGGCTCTGAGTTAGATCAGAACTGTTATCCTTGACTAAAAATTGCCTTAGTCTTCCACTGCACCTAACTTAGCCCCTTTTGTTTTTAAGGTCTCCCTATACCTTCTTTGTCATTTGGTTCACTTCCTTCTTCAACTTCTACCTTTGCTCTGGTGGCTTCTAGTGATGCTCCTTCCAAGGGAAAAGAGAAGACAGCCGGTGCTGTAGAAAAGTGAACACTATCTTTTGATAGGGATATTTTTGTATTTTTTTGATTACTGATTGTAATGAAACCTCTTTCTCAATATAATGCACTGTGAAATTTGATTGTCTCCTCTCTTATTTACGTTTTTAATATTTTTTATAATCCCAAAAGGGGGAGAGACATGCACTCATGCACTCTAAATGCACACTAATAATAGATATCTCACTCACATGATTTGTGATAATAAAAAAGGGGGATATTGTTGGAATCCTATTGTGTTAATCATGTTTTAATGATCAAATCATGTTTTAATGATCACAAATCCTATACATTATGTAAATATAGTTAATCATGTTTAATCTGTCTCAAATCATGTGTACAGATGGTTGGTTTCTTTATGATTTACATAAATGTTCTCAAGATATTAACTACTATAAATCATGTTTGATTATTATAAACTATATTTAACTTTGGTCTATAATGATTTATTTTATGAATGATTAAGTCTAATTCACTCTATGAATATTACTGCTCAAGTATGTATACAGATATTTGGCTAAGTTTGAGAAACGGTGAGTCTGTCGTCAGTTCTATTTTTCGGGGAAAGGACTCAGACACTGTGACCAGACACCATGACCCAGACATTGTGACCAGACACTGTGACCAAACACTATGACCAGAAACCATGACCCATACACCATGACCTAGACACCATGACCTAGACACCATGACCCAGACACCGTGAACTAGACATCGTGACCAGACACCGAAACCATATTCAGATCTATTGAATTCTGTGACACCGGTTCCTTTCTAAGACACCATTTGAAGTTTGGAAAAAGGACCAAACACTGTGATCCTAACACCGCATATGTGCTACTGGTTCCTGATATCTATACAACAATGTCATCATAATTGTCTCACTACTCAAAGTCAAAGAAGGAGACACCGTTTCATGGAGACACCACATCATGGAGACATCGCTTCATAGAGACACCGTTTCTAAGTGACACCGTTTCCAAACAGACTATGACACCATTCTTTAATCTGTTTTGTTGTTTTTGATTTAATTTATAACGGTCATATTTGAGTTTTTTTAAATGCACTAACCAAATTAATATTTATTTTTATACATATCATCTGACAGTATGAGGTATGAGGTGAAGAATACATGCATCATGTCGGCTCCAACACATGCACTCCAAGAATAAAAGAAAATTGTGTCCTAGAAAAAAAGTGGCATGATATAGTGAAGAAGTGATAAATGAAACATGCAAAAAGATACATCTGAAGAACACAAGAATAATTCATGAATCCAAAAATTTGAGAGACCATAGATCAGATTCAATAACATCTTCACAATACCAACTCCACAAAGAACACAAGCCAGATCTAACTGGAAACCAGATCACCGTATTTTTAATACTTTGTTTCTTGAAAGAGGACTCGATTCTTGCATCTTTTTCATATTAGAAGTCCAGAGCTGTATAGAATAACACTCAGAGCACTTATAACCTTATCTCATCAACTTTGGGCTATTGTGTATTGTTTTTATCTTTCGAGTAGTGCGTGTGTCTGTATAAAAGCACACACTATATCCTTCACTAAACCAAAGGATACAAGATATCCTTCCTCTCATATATTTTTATACTTGTTTAATACCACGGATAAGTTTGGAAGAGGTCCCTTTGTGACCTGGTAGTTCATACCCACAAAGAACTATGGAAGAGGTCATGTGACCCAGACAATCTTGTGCACTATTGTTTACCCCAATCCAGGGTGTGGATCAAGTTTATTAATATAAACTACTTGGTGGAAGGTGATCACCAATTAAAGAAAATTAGGTCTCAGCTTGAGACTGAACCACTTATTTTATATCCACTCTGTTGTTTAATTTAGTGTTCTCTGTTTTAATGCATAATTCAGAAATCACTAGATTTACTTTGATAGTTAATCTTTGAAAGAAGTTATAATTGTTTTTCCTTATTAGAATAGATTCGAAATTAATATTAATAACTGATATTAAGATTACTGATAATTAATCAATCTTATGAAAAGTTATTTAAATAGTCAAAATTTCATAACTGTATTAGTTTGATTGACTGGGCTGTATTTATTTTTATTGGGAAACCTTTTAATAATACTTTTTTTCAAACAGATATTTTTATAGATACTCAAATCACCCTCCCTCTTGAGTAATCAACTCCGACCAACATTAATGGTAAATTATCATGATAAATAAATATATTTTAGATTTCAAATTACTATTAATAGTATAATTTATCTTTTTTATAACCCTATATTAAAAAAGGTATAGTTATTAAGATATGAGTAAGACATCTATAACTCTTATTTAAATAATGTATAATAAATGTCATACTCTCACCCAAGTGGCTTCAAAAAGGTTATAATTTTAGAAAAATGATTATTTTAGTTAAAAAAACCCATAAAATTAAATTAGCACAAGTTTTAGGGTAATTTTATAATATTTAAAATATTATTTTTAACATTAATTGCCCGATTTACCCATAACAGTGGTAATAAAAAATATTCCTTAAGTTATTATTCATATGTCAAAAAATAAAAAACCTATTTACATAATTTGGACCCACATATTCCAAATATGGAATCTATTTTTCAAAATTCAAAACACAGATGTGGCAGTAATTAATTTAAAATTAATCCCATTGATGGGGTGAGAAAATTGGTTATTAAAGTTTAAAGATACAAAAGATTGAAACATTTTTATATCTAAATCTAATATAAAATTAATGAAAATGACCTAAATTGGATTAAATGATAAAAAATTAATCTATTTATACTTTGAAAGAAATAAAAAAATTAATTTAATGCTATAAATTATTTTGATAAAAAAAGTTGTTTTCAATTAAAAATTTGTATTTTTCACTATTCATCAAAACATAAAACTTATCCGAAAAATGCCAAAAATTAAACCAGAGTAAATTTTTATATTATAATTTAAAATAATAATTTTATTTTATCAAATTGAATATATAAAATTTTCAAAATTTATATTTAAAATAGGTTCTCTATTAAATGGTGGTAAAACTGCCTTTAGAAAAATATAGGTTTTTATGCATAAAATTGGGTTTGTTCTTATATTATGCCTAGAAAATATATTGTATGAATATAAAAAGATTTGATTGAATATAAAAAAAAATATTTCATTAATATAATTTAATAAATTTAATAAATTTTATTTATTAAGACAAAATTCCTTTGGGAGGATAAAAATAGAAATGTTTCATTTATATTCAATTGGTTTATATTTTCATTTCTAATTAATTATTGACCAATGAATTCATCATATATTTTTACAAACCATATAATTTTATAAGTTAGTTAATAATATTCATTATTGTTATTTAATGTCTATGTTAAATCTTATTTATTAAATAATAATTTTTTAATAATATATTGTTGTTTGGTTAAACTCAGTATTGCATGTAATGAAAACTATTGAGGAGAGTTTCTCTTGCATGTAACTTGATCTAACTCAGTCTTTCATGCATTAAAAGATATAGAATATATTAAATTTATTTAAAAATAAAAATATTGTAAATTATTAAGGTGTTACATTGTTACCATCCCCTAGCATATTAGACGTGGTCTTGGGGTGGCTTACTCGACTTACTGTCAGCCTAGGTGGGGTCCTAATGGGTCAATTCAGGTCACAAATATACTTAAAAACATATATAAGAATAAAATATTATCATTAAGCTAGTATAATCATGTTTCTTGATTGGAAACAAAAAAAATTCATGGTTAATACGGGGTAATGAGAAGCCACTCCTAAGGAGAAGATTGATTTAAGAGAGACCCAAAAACCACTAATGAATAACACATAAGAGTACACCTAAAGTTTGGTTTCATTATTATAAAATGATGGGAAATTCAAAAAACCCATGTTCTATAGAAAAAATGATATTTTAGGCACAATGTAAAATATATAAGGTGAGTATATTTGGATATTATTGATATGTTTTTATGGATACTTATTTTGGGGTGTAGGTTATAGACAAAAATCCTTGTATTTTTTTTATCATGATTACAAAATAATATGCCAAAGGAGACTCAACTGATACATCACAATAGTTGGAGGAAACATAAAATAAGATAAAAACTCAAAATAGGTAAACAAAGTTGAAAGGTGATGAGATTCCAAAATTTCTATAGGATTAAAAAATATATAAAACACCAATGAATGTAAAAAAACAAGTTTATATCAAAAATATGAGGGGTGAATAGGCTAAAAAGGTGAAAAATTTGTTGAAATCAATGGATCAAGCCAGAGTTTGGATTCTTTATAGAATATATACTTCCTATATGATGGGAAACAAAAATATAAAAAAGGATATCAAATACTATAGGGAAAGAGTAACATGGTTTGACAATAATGAATGATTAAATTTTTTGGCTCCAATGAATCCAAAATTGTAGGAAAAGATATGAGAAAGTTGGATTTGTTTTTTATTCAAATTCATGGTCATAATCTTGTTAGTGAAAGTTAATTATGAGACTTTGTGAATGATATAATATTTACCAAGATGACTTGTACTTTCAATTTTATGGATAGTTTAATTATGATGCAAGGCAAGTGAGAAAAGGGTAATCTTTATCTTATTAGTGGAGATGAAGACATGTGATTTCCAACCAAGGAGTATAAAAGTAATTTATGGAATAAACTACTTATAAACATGAGCTAAGAATCCTTGGATGATTTTGAGAAATATGAAAACTCAAGGGATATCCCTGGGCTTACACAATATCATACTCACATGTGATTTTTTTTCAAAATGGAACAATAAGTTGGATGAAATATAAGTTGAAAGACAAGTAGTCATCAAGGTTACTATAATTGGTGCATGTGGATTTTTTTTGGTTTGATATCACCAAGATCTACTAATATAAATAATTATTATATGTTATTAATTTATGGATATATCAATATTTCATGGTTGGTAGTGATATATTATAAATATAACATTTTTAATTCTATTATGTGATATTAGTGAATAGAGGAGAATATTATTAGGATGAAAATATTAAAATTTTAAATTGAAAATGGTATAGAGTTCACCAGTAACCAAGTGAAAAATTATCTCAAGAATCATGGGATAAGGCATAAATTTTCAATAATGATAACTCCTTAAAAATGGAGTTATTCAGAGGATAAAATGAATAATTGATAACATGGATTGGATAATTCTCATTTATAAGGGACTACTGAAGAAGTTTTAGAAGAAATTAGGACCTTTTTATACCTTGGTAAAGACAAAACTCTATAAGTGATATGTAATGGGAAAAATAAAAAATTGAAAAACTTTTGAATCTTTAGAGGTAAATTTTTTAATCTCAATAAAGATAAAATCCACTAGAAGTTTGAATCTTGTGGGGATGAAGACATTTTTAAAAAATTACTTGTAAAATTTTGAAATCCATGATGTCTCTATTATACAGAATCAGTAGATATTTTTTAATATAATAGTGAAACTTTTCTAGAAGAAATATTTTCTGAGTATAGTATCTTAGAGGTCGTATAGGTTATTTGTGATGATTTAGATAAAATCACTAAATATGAAATTTTTTAAATAACTTTATTAAAATAATTAATTCAAGAAGTAGAGAAAAAATTTATGAACATAGAATTATTTGTGACAAGATAGCTCTGGTATAAACATGAATAATAAAGACTCGACATTAAAAAATGAATTTATCCTAGACAGAGCCTTAAATTATTGATGACATTTCTCAAGATGATATTTGTATCAAGGATATGAATGGGGATATTTATAAATTTGAGAAAAATCAAACATGGGAGATTTTTTTCTAGAAAAAGTTTAATTAAGATGACACTATGATTAAAAACAAAGCATAGCTTGTGTTAAAAGGTTACTCTCAAATTAAAGGTATTTATATTGATGAATCATTTTCTTTTATAGATATATTGGAAGGGACTTGGTTATTCATGGTGATAGGAATGAAAAATAATTTATAGGTATATAATATGGATATCAAATCAACTTTTCTCAATTTATTTCTTGAAAAAAGAAAGTATACATTGAGTAGTCAGATTGTAATTCCCTTGACTGTAATCACCCAAATTTGGTGGGTTATTTATTAAATGGTATTTGAATACATCAGATCACATACCCAAGTTCTATAGTCTATTTGTTATTAGGGAACTAGATACATTATAATCAATACATACACATTATAATGGAATAAAATATATGGTTATTAAAAGAATTATTTAATGTATCATTATACCTTATTCAGTGTTATATTTAGAATATAATACATAGTTCTCTTCTTCATTACTTGGAAAAAGGGGGAAGCATCGGAAAGGAGTGAACTTATACACTCAATAAGGTTTAATATATTAAAGAACCATATTCATGGAATAAATAATATGGAAGGAGTAAAAAATAAACATAATTTTACATCAAATAATACATGAGAATAAAATAAGAAATAAGAGATCTCTAATAATGGAAAGATTTTATAATTATGGAAATTCATAATTCCAGAAACCTTAACATTCTATAAACGCCTCCTTCCAAGACATATTATATTAAAGGATAGGGACACACCCATCTACCAAGCTAGTTATCTCATGAGATATACAATTGTACTGAGGATCTATTCTATCCTCAGTCTATCACTTAATATTTTATAATGAATTTCAATAAAATACATGATATTGGACATCATAAAAACACAAGTAGGCATACGCCCAATACCATTTCTAGATTTGTAGTGGATCCTTGAGCCACTTTATTTATTTATTATTTTAATAATTTCTAATATTATTTTTTATTAATAATAATAATAATGTGGTTGCTTTTTTTTCCTTTAATTGTTTTTCATTTATTTTTCAATTATTATTATTATTATTTATAATTATATTTAATTAAATCATATGAAACTTTAATTTTATAATTTTTTTATATACCTTTACTTAACCTATACAAATTTCTATTTACCCTTACTTAATATGTACAAATTTTTATTTACCCTTACTTAACTTGTACAAATTACTGTTTACCCTTACTTAACTTTAGTTTACTCTTACTTAACTTTAGTTTTACCCTTAATTAACCTATATACATTTTTTACCCTTACTTAACATGTAGAAAGTTAATCTTACCTTAACTTATATAAAATTAATATTACCTTTCTACAGATAAATATGGTTACCTTTACTTTGGTAATAAAAATTTTGAGTTTCCCTTACGTGACTCAAAAACTTGAAAAAAAATTCATATGAAATCATGTTTTCTAGATTAAGTTTGGTTTGGTATTTTCATCATAACATGAGTAAAACTTATTAATTAAAATATTATTGATGAGATTGATATCTAATAAAAATATTTACATTTCATTAAACCATAACTAAGTCTAAATGAACCATTTGGGTGTCCAAAATTGGGCATGAAGTCTCATCATGTAATTTTTTCTACAGTTTTTAGATTATTTTTTCCTCTAATTTTAAATGATATCTCAAACTATGAATATCATATTGAGTTGATATTTGATTATTCAAAATGATAGTAGAATTATATGAATATAATTAGACTAGGTTGGTAGTTAAGAATTCTTTTTTAAGGCTTAACTTTCTTTTGAACATTCTATAGATAAGAGGCTAAATAATTTATTTTTCCATTTATGCATGATTTATAAATTGAGTTTTACCTTTATGTATAATATTTTAATTGATTCTTATCCATACTAAGTGTATGTAATCTCTTTTATATCTTTACATATATCATTATATGTACATGTATCCCATATATGTGAACATAAAATAAACCTTATGTAGATTTGGAAATCTATAAATTCTAGTTTACTATGTTTTAAATTTTTCTTGATATATTGAATTAATGCATCTCCATTATTTATAAGATTATGAAAAAGGAAAACTTCTAGAAAACAAAAATTTATACCTCTAATTCTTTTGGATTTGATTATCTAAATATTATGTAGATGGATCTGATTCTTTTAGAAGATTTCAACATTCTTACAAAAGCTCATTATGATGGACTGGATTCGATTCCCAGATAATAAAAAATTCTTATAAAAAAGGTTAGTTTTCAAAAAATACAAAAACTTTGTTAAAAAAAGTTTTCTAAAATATTCTTTAGGTATTTATTTCATCTTCTATGGTGATATATTTTTTGATATAGGTGGTACTCATTCTTTAATATAATCAAGGTTAGTTGAAATGTCAGGTTTTTAATCAAAGATTATGTCATTATTGTTTGATCTTTCTACAACTTTGGGAAAGATTTATGAACAAGGTTTCAAGTTCCCCATGTGTCGGGTGGTGACAGAAAACTTTGAGGTGGTTTGGGACTTCTTATTGCTTGATCTTTATATCTTTGACTTGGTCATTTGCATGGATTGGATGGTTATCATAAAGGCCTAGATAGACTATTATTGTATTTAGGTATAGTTCTTATATACCTATGGGTTCACTTGTGTTTTCCTGGGTGATTGGGACTCTATATAGGGAATGGTAGGGTTGATTTTTCATTATTCCATTTAATCTCATACCAGTTGCTATAAATGTTTGTTGATGTAATTGACCCATGCTTGGGCAGTCATCTACCTAATGTTGTTTGTGTGTACACTTAGTTCTTTCCAGATGATTTTTCTAGTTTTCCTCCACAAAGAGAGGTCAAGTTTATTATTGACCTATTTCCTAGAACAATGCACATTTCTATGCCATCCTTTTAAATGTAACCTGTTGAGTTTTTGGAACTTAAATCCCATCTTAAGAACTTGGTGGTGAAAGGATTTATTCATCTAAGCAGGTTATCATGGGCTTTGCCTTTACTATTTTCTAAGAAGGTAGTTTAAAGTTATAGAATTTATATTGACTATTAAAAGATTAATTGGGAGACTATTAATAACTAGTATATTTTACCCATAATTTATGATCTTTTTGATCAGTTGATAGGGGATCATTGGGTTTTTAAGATTGAATTATAGTCATAGTATCACTAGTTGGGAGTCTGAGATGAGGATATACCAAAGACAACATTCCATAGTTGATATGGGAATTTTAAAATTTTAGTTATGTCATTTAGTCTCACTAATTATCCTATGGTATTCATGGACTTTATGAACTGAATCATTCATCAGTTCTTGGAATCTTTTTTTGTTATGTTCATAGATTATATCTCAGTCTACTCTAAGATAGATAAGAAGAATAGGTACCATTTGGATATCATTATTAAAACATTGAGGGAATATAGCATGTATGGTAATATTTCCAAGTGTGAGTTTTGGATCTAGGAAGTGATGTTTCTAGGGCATGTGAAATCTGAGAGGGGAATATCAGTTGATCCTAAAAAGGTGCAGACAGTTATTTCATGGAACTATCCCAAAAACATGTTTGAGATCTATAACTTCTTGGGTTTGGTAGGTTACTATAGATGGTTTGTTAGAGACTTATCCAAGCCCACATATTATATGAAAGATATAACCCATGAGGGTAAATCTTTTGAATAGAATGAAAAGTGTTAGAGATATTTTGAGGAGCTGAAGATGAGGTTGACTTCAGCACCGGTTTTGATTCTTCTAGAACAAGGTTTGGGTTAAGATTTTTTTTATGATTCTTCTGGTACGGGTTTGGGATTTTTCTTGATGAAGGGTAAACATATTGTGCTTTATGGATCATGATTATTATTAACTCATGAGAATAACTAACCTACCCATGATCTTGATTTGGTAGTTGTTATGCATGCACTCAAAACATGCCATCGCTATCTATTTGGAGAGCAGTTTACAGTATATTTTAATCACAAAAGCCTGAAGTATATCTTCACTCAGAGAGATCTGAACTTGTGATATATATTCTAGATTGAGTATATTCATACCTTTTATTTTTATATTGTATATACCCCTGAGAAATGGAATTTGGTGGCCAATACATTTAGAAAAAAAATATTGACATAAGCAGTGAAAGAATTAGTTGAATAATGGTCTCTAATGAGTTTATTTACTGAGATGATATTGGGAGTGGATAAAGTTTTTGGACAGGTGTTCTTGGATTTGATGAAGGTTTAATCATCATTTTATGAGTGAGTTTGAATTAATAAGATGATATACAACAAGATCCTACACTTATAAATAATTCTAAATAGTGGGGAGACCTCATATGAGTTGTCTTGGTCTCCCAGTGGACCATTGTGCTTCCATAGTATATTGGTTGTTCTTTTTTCCATGAGATATGAGTTTCTTGATAGTGTAAATCAGTCATGTTGGTCTGTACACCCTAGGGGTACAAATATGTACCATTATTTTAGACATCGGTATTGGTGACTGAGGATGAGGCAGACAATTGAGAATTTTTTTATCATGGTGTCTCACTTGTTAAAGATTTAAGAAAGAACACCAGAGACATGTATGTTTTTTTATCCTTTACCCATTCTAGTATGGAAGTGGAATTATATTTATATGTATTTCTTTGTTGGTTTACCACAAAACCCTAGTAGGAAGAATGAAACTTGGGTGATTGTTGACATAATCACTCAATCTGTGAATTTATTTCCAATAAATGAAATGATAAAAGTGGAATAGCTTGGGGAATTTTATGTATGATAGATTTTTAAGATTCATGGGGTTCCCTCTATAATTGTTTCTAATAGGTAATTGAGGTTCACGTCTAGATTCTGGAATGGTTTTCATAAGGAAATGGGTTACCAATTGAAATTTATCATGGATTATCATCCATAGATGGATGAATAGATAGAGAGGGATATCTAGGTTCTTGAGGATATGCTCTAGTCTTGTGTTCTTTATTTTAGTAGATCTTGGGATAGAAATTTTTCTTTGGTTGAGTTTTCCTATAAAAAAGTTTTCAAGATTCGATCAGGATGGAGCCCTTTGAGGCTTTATATGGGAGGCGATGTTGATCTTCCTTATACTGGGTATAGTTGGGAGATAGATACTTAGTTGGTCCAAGTGTTTTTCAAGATATGACAGAGCTAGTTTGGTTGATCCAGAGATGTTTCATCATGGTACAAAGTCATCATAAATCGAATATGGATCGTTGAAGTCAGTCGGTGTAGTTTGAGGTTGGTGATCGGGACTTTCTCATAGTTTCACCTTGCTTGGGACATCATCATTTAGGTAATAATGGTAATTTGGCACTAAGGTTTGTGGTCCCCTTTTATATTGTTGATTAACTGGGGCGGGTAGACTATTAGTTTTTATTATCACCTCACTTGTCTTCTATATATGACATGTTTCATGTTTCCCAGTTGAGGAAGCATATAACATATTCTTTCCATGTAACTAGATGAGTGGATGTTGATCTTGAGAATAATACCACTTTGGTTGAGAATCCAGTTCAGATTATGGATCTCTAGGATAAGGTATACATAGTAAAATGATCCCTCTAGTCTTTGTACTATGGTAGTGTGGACAGGATCGCCACAAGATGTGGTAGCGGGAGTTGTTGATGAGGTAAATATGGCCTAATATTTTTGCAGATCCAAGATCTTGAGAAATTTTTGGGGAAAGAAATATTTTATGGTGTGGAGATTATAAAGACCCATTTCCCTTCTATCAAGTTTGTTCTTATTTCTGTTTTTGGTTTCCCTTTTTCATTAGGTGAGTATTTGCGACCCTGTATTAGAAGGATAATTATAATGGTGAAGTCAATGATTTTTTGGATTTTTATCTTTTCCATTAACCTTTCTGTTGTTCATTGGGCACTTACACGATGTGTAATAGAGTTTCATGACATGTAATACCTGCTGGACTCATCCCATGAGTGGAATTCAAAGCATTGGAATTTAAATTTCATGTAAGGGTTACACATCGTGTTATGTGCAAATCCAGTTTTCAATTAAAAATGTGATGTGTTTTTCAGCATAACAAAATATTAAAGAGATTCATCATGTGTAAAACATTGTACACCATGAATCCTTTAAGTTTTAGTTTTTAGTGTGTTGTTCAGGTGGTTGAGGCTTTATTTTCTTCATCAACCTTCTCCTCTCATCCATAGATTTTACCTTAATCTATTTGGGTGTCTTCCTTCCATATGGATCAATCTATATAGTGATTTATCAACAAGGTTATGTGATTCATCTATCCGGGTAAGCCTTCATATTGGTTTCTCTCTTTTTTTGGTTGTGGAACCATTTTTTTTATAGATTGGTAATTGGATGGTGTTTTCTATCAATTTTTTTCACTCTCTAGTTATACCTTATCTTCAGAAGGCATATCCTTTGGTCTCCAATACCCATTGTCAAAGGTATTTAGGTTTTATATGCTCCTGAGGTAGGTAGATCTGTCTATTTGTTCTAATTAATTAAATTTATTATTCTTAATATTGATTTATTAATAATTGAAATAGAATTTTATGTGTTTAAATTTAAAAGGGAATGGGTCATGTTTGAAAATGTATTTTTCTTTGAAAATAGAATTTCCTTGATTTCAAATGGAAAATGGATTTTAAAAACCTAAATCATATTGCCTTGGATTTAAAATTGTTTAATAACAATTTAATCATTGTTTTTAAAATAGAAATTGACAAAAATTGCATAGTAGGGACCTTGGGTACATTAGGAAAGAGACACATGCATCCTTAGTGTGTGTGACAACACTTATAGGCAGCCTATTGTATGTCGATGTTCTATAGAAGGGCTCAATGTTAGTTGGATCCAACCCTATTACTTGATAGTATTGTGAGTTTCTAGTACATATTCTTCAATAGGATATATCCCAGATTGTAAGTTCATTTTTGTTTCTAGTTGATTATTACATGAAAGTTTATTTCATAGATATCGGATCACATGTATATTTATATTTTAGTATATTTACATTCTTGTTTCTATATTTAGAGGATATAGAAAGAGATTTTTTTAAACTCAATTATTTTTTGAAAAAAGGATTTCAAATTGATTTATTTATAAAAATTATTGTGAAAATATATTGTTTTAAAGCTTGGACTTGTGCATTCTTGTTATTAGAACATGTATAGATTTCTTAGTGGTGTCCTAGTGGGATATGTTTCTCACATCCTACTTCTTCATAAGGTTAGTTGTATACCTTGTTTTTTAGGACATAGGTAAAGTAAATTCTATTCATTAGTAATGCAGGTTTTCTCTTTACATCATTGTTTTGGTTCGGGATAGTTTGGAGGTGATGTGGGTCACACAGAGACTTGTTTTCTAGACTGTTCATATTTTATGGTTTAGCTTGTTTGGATTAGTTTTTTTTCATATAGTAATCAGGATATACATCTTTATTTTCTTATATTCAATACTTGTTTTGTTATCTCTATTTGACCCCACCCTGCAATGGGCTGGCTTGGGTGACTGGTCTAGTTTTCCTTTATAAATTCAATATCTTTAAAACATTATATTGTTGAATATTTAAATTTAGAAAGAAGTTTAAATTTAAAATTTTGAAAATTATATTTATAAACTGTGTGATATTTTTTTTATTATCATTAACCAATTATTTTGTAAGTGTTTTGAACACTTTAAATGATTGATTTCAAATGAGTTTGAAATTTTCAAATGCTTTTGAATTTAAAAATATGGTATTATTAGTAATATTTTTCTTTATTACTCTATATCCTTGATAATTTTGAAATATTATTATTAATATTTTGAGTTTTAATTTTCTAATTATTTCCTTGGATGTGATGAGTTAATTTTATTTAAAGTGATTAAGAATGCTTTAAAAATGATGGTAGAGATATATAATTGTGAACTCACTTTTTGAAATGATAAAAAAGAAGGATAAATTCTAATGCATGAACTGTACATCCTATAAAAATAATTATTTTTTTATGATCACCTAATCAAAAGGAAGAATGCATAGGTCGGGGATGATCTTTATAGAAAATATTTGGTTTTGATTTCTCCCAAAAAATACTAGTTAGGTTTGGGGATACTCTTAAGTAAAAGTATTGTGTTTGGGATTGTACCCATTGTAAAAGTATCTCTCTATTTTTTGGTAGTCATAACCCATTGTTTGGGGTGTGAATAGTAGACTAGGATTGTTTATATATGAACTGCTATAAAATTTATTGTTTTTAACTCTTTAATTTTATGCATACACTTTTCAGACATCCATTATTCTTAATATTTTAAGAAATAATTGTTTAATCTCTTTAAAACACAAAATTAAAAAATTATTTTTAATAAATTTGATAATTTGTAGAAAATAAAATTCACCCTCCTCTTGTCTATTTAAATCTATCATCTCTGACCTAACACTTGGAATCAAAGGTGGAAATTCTTAAGGATGGTTTTTCTCTATTATTATTTTTCCTTATACCTAACAATTGATAACTGAGGTTGAACTTAAATGGATAGTTTTATTTTTTCTTTTATATATTATTTATTTATGAGGTAACTTGTGTCTTAATCCTTAACATGATTATGGAAAGATCTATTTTAGTGATGGATGGATAGAAAAAGAAAAATTTCAAAAAAAATTAATTCAATTAGGGTTTAAATAAAAAATCTATTGATGTAAATGAGTTGTAGAGCCCAGATAGATCGTGTGGGGACATTGAGAGGTGGTGAATCAGTGTACCCACCTTTTACCAAGTTTTCCTTTATTTTCAATTATCCCCTATTACTCTCAAACCTCTGACCCAGTTAAAGGAATACGTCTATTGTGCACTCTCAAAAATCAAATATATATATAATGTAGATAATAAAATTAACAGCAATTCATATATATTTTTATAAGGTTTAGTTATGATGTGAGAACTTAATCCTTTATATGATCAACCTGTGATTATTTAATATATTTTATTATCACTATAAATTTTTAGTGATTACAAACATCTATAATTGTCACATAATGTTTGGGTGGGAAATAATCAATCTTCCTGAGTGAGGTTAATTTTTTATACAGGTAACACTAGTTATTCCATGGAGTTGTTTATACTATAACCACTATTTATTTAAATATTTTCAACAAATGTTATGAATAAGAACTATCTACTATACCGTATTTATTTTCACCAACTAAATAACCCTATTCCTCTATTGTAGTTCTTTAACTACTACTGATTCAACAATATAGATTTTATACATGTCTTCCTAGTACTCTTCAATATATGGAAGTTATAGCTTCCACTCCAAATCACTACTTTCTCAGAATGATCAAATTAAGAATCCATCAACACACTATAAGTTTTCTTCTTCCTCGATTATCAAATGCTCAAGAAGATAATCCTTTTACCCATGAAGTTCCCATCCTCAATCAGATGTGTTCAAGTGATTCACACATTATCTTCAAAATTATTTTATACAAGAACTACCTTGCACAATCTAAAATTATTATTCTTTAATTATCAACTAGTAAATAACAAATGATATTGTTATTATTTTATGTACTTCTCAATATTCTTCACTGTACTTTGAGAAAAAATACAAATACACAACTTAAGTAACGTATTTATATGTTTTATGGTACTGAATTTGCCTTAATTTGTGCCACTATTCAAGAATAAACAACTTAATACATGAAAGTGTTGTTGTTTATGAATTCAATTATACATGTTTCATTCACTTTAGTTTCACAAAAACCTTTACAGTTTTCATGAAAAAATTATATTTCAAACACAAATTTTCTTCATGTTTCTTAGATAAAATTTCAAACATAAATTGTCTTCAGTATTTCTTATATGTATGCATATCGCATAGCATGATCATCACATAGAAAATTTTCAATTGCCTTCATGCAATTATTGATGAAAGGTTCTCTTAAAAAATAGTATATCATGCAAGTTATTAGAATGATATATCTCAAGTTTCACATGAATGAAAATTATTTCATAGAACCTTGAATAATAATCATATAACATAGTGTGTACATGGGATCTTATGTTCACGTGATTGTGTTAAGTGTGGGTTCCCTCTTAAAAAAATTAAAAATTCTACATTTCTCTATTTATGGAAATTGAGAGACCTCTTTGAAATGGAAGAAACAATGATCAAAGTTTCACCCCACACTCAATATTTATTGGTGAATATTCACTACCTTTCATCACCTCATTTCACTACTTTTTATGTCATGTCAATCCTTCAGGTTAAGTTCAACATCAAGAATGATTTAAAACTCTTGAAGATATTGGGATTTATTTGTTTCATCAAATGTGGATTTCCTTCTATTTCTCAACTCCATTTAACACTATAAATAATATCATAATGTCTTTATGATCAAACCTCATGTACATGTGAGAATAATCAAGTGAATCATCCTCAACCAAGAATATGCATCGTCTATAATCTTTATTTTTTCATCATCGGTAGTATAATGTTCTTCAAATAGAGGCATGCATGCATGACAGATCTTGCATGCATGAAGTTGAGGTTTTGATTATTCCTTGTTATTTACTTCATCTTGATCAGTGAAGGTGTGGAATTGATAATAGAAGAATAATTATATGCTGTAGAAACCCTCAAAAAATGGATGAAGAAGAAAATGAACCACTTAGATCAGAGACATGGATTCATTTGATTAGGCAGCCTCTATTTTATAAATAAATTTTTAGTGCATGAAAAGTAACCATGTATTTCTTGTACAAAAATTAACCTTTCACTTTATATGTACTTATATATATTACATCTAGTTCCATTCTCTAGTCAAATCAGTATCTAGGTTTAGAACCCACAACATTGCACATGCCCATATGGGATGGTCTGACCTGTATGCCCCCTTACATTCCACCACATGCACATTTTTGGTTCTTTGTGCCCACCCACACATACCATCCTACCTAACATATAGGTACTCAAACCATTTCCTCCTTGACTAACTTGGTCGACACTCTCCCACATGGTTAACCCATGGGACCCACATGTGTGGTTTATGGAGTCCTTGGTTGTCCTATTGTTGGTCCATTTTCTTACCCATATACTTATTATAATTACTAAGTATAAGTATTAAATTTATAATACACTTCAACCTTAATAAAAAAGAATCATCATGAAAATATATATATATATATAATTATATTTTTTTCATGGACTTCAAAACTCTTCCACATGAAAATAAATATTTTCATGGTCTTATCAAAAACTTCTCATAAAATAATGAAATATTATATGGTCTTCATTTAACTTCCTAAAACTTCATACAATCTGAAACATCATTGGATGAATCATCTCCATATTTCCCATATTTATTTTATTTTGGAATTCAATTATAAATTCTAAATCCATTCAAGATCAAAGAAGCTTCACTTTCTCCTTATGTATTCCAAATCTCATTTCTATAATTTCATCACCAAAAAAATATCATTTTTCATTATCTTCAAATTCCTAAGGCACATAAAAATTTTCATGTTGTTCTTCATTATTTTAAATAATTTAGACAATGTGTACCCTCCTAGTGCAATTGAAAAATTTCATTGGACATAATGGAGAGTTAAATAGTCATCAAAGGTAAACATACATAATTGTACAAGCATGACATCAAATTTCATTTCATAAATACATAGAAATTCTCTGAGCATCATCACCGGCCTTCTTCAATATTTGTTATGGGATCTCTATCTTTTTACTTCCATTATTAATCACTAATAACTAAGTAATTAATTATACATTGACTTTGATTCCATATTATATATTTACAAAAAATACAACCATACTCATCAACTATCCATATAGGCTTTTCAATCTCCCCCTTTGGCATTTTTATCAATACTATTTCATTAAATACAGTCAATGTTCCTTTCCCCCCTTATTGAAAAAATATAAAAATTATTAATGTAGAGGTTTTCTCATTAATTCTTCTACTTTCAAAGTAATTAGGTATTATCTTGTCCTTTTATAAAATAAGGATGGTGCCACATGTTTTTCTTAGCAAAGAGTCTTTATCTGGTCTTCTCTAAGTCTACATGGGATAACTCAATATAAAAAAAATAAGGATACAACCAAGGTTTTCTATGTTTTATATTAACTACCATTCATGTGATATAATTCTTATAACTTACTTATTTCAAAAATGGGGAATTTATAAAATAGATTTATCAATAAAAATATAATCCTTGACACTTTAGTAAACACATCAGAAATTTTAAGTGTGAGAATAATATACTCCCCTTAATATGTGCTTACTCATCAACCAAAACTCTCATTTTATGCACGTATTTGATATAATTAAGGAAAGGTAAAGAAGTGTAATTGGGTTGCATATATTTTCAATATTTGTAGAGATGAATTGAACTTCTAGATATTCATGTCACAAGCCTTGTTAGAATCTCATTTATGTTTTATCCCCCTTAAGTAGCGAGATACCTTCATTTTACCTAGTGAATAGTTGCATAAAATAGTATTAAAGATGTTAATATTGACGATCCACCATTATTAAAAAATTAAAGATTCTATCAGATCTTGAATAATCATTCCAACTTTTTATTTTCTACTTTTTTCACTTAGTTATCCTCTTGATAATGAACTTCACCGTCAATTACCATTAATGTAAGAATGAAAATACTACATGAGAAGTAGGTGAATATAGTGGAACACTTATGATATTAATAATAATTGCAATAGGTTTTAGTATTTTCCCTTAACCCATAGACTATTTTCCTTGTTTCTCAAAAGTGTATTGTAATCTTCATTCTTATGTCTAATCTAAATTTCACATCCTGATATTTCTTTGATAGAATGTACTCATTACTTTCATTCACCTTCATATTGTGTTTATTATTTATATTCATATATTCCAATAGTGTAATATATTCCCCTAATGCTTTTTTTTCTATCTCTGGCATCTATTTTTTTCACAGGTAGAAGAGTCATACAATTTATTTCATTATGAACATTCTACTTGCACCATCCAAAAAACTTTTATGAGACACTTTAGTTGTCATTTGTTAACAATCAATCATGAAATTTTAATTCTTATTCATGTATAAAAACATATTTCCCTTTTTCATTTTCTCTATCTAGTGATTCATCTTTAGTCTGTTTCATTTCTATAGCATCTTACACTTGATCAAGAAAAATAATTAGACACTCCTTAACATATTATTATTTGGAGCTTCCACATGGCTTATTAAATATTTTTTATTTTCCTTTCTTGGTTAAATTATGAAAATGTAATTTAAGAATGTCTTCAATCAAACTTATCTTCTTGTTTCTCTTCTAGATTGATTCTTTTTTTATTTTATCTTTCTTATATTCATTTTAATTTTCATAGCCACCTTATAGTGGTCCATGATATGACCCCTATTTCCATAATAGAAGAATATTTTCTTGGTTAACATGAAATTATTGGTATCCATCTTATAAATCTTCTTAGGAGTGTTTTTTAGTTATTTTCAACTGTTGAATATCCTTCATCACTTGTTTATCTCCTAAGGTAATTGGTTCTCTTTTCTTTCTAGCCTGCTTCTATCCAGGTTGTGGTATTTTATTCATATCATCATAGTAGTTATACTATAATGGTGAATACCATCACTCTTATTATATGTGACCAATTATATTATAGTACTCATGGAAGTCATCAAGACATTTTAATTTGTTTCTAGTATACATATTCATTCTCTTCTATGGAATTTTCTTCTGTTAATCAGATTTCTTCATTTCTTTATATCTCATCCTGAAAAATATAGGGATTCTATAGTATTAATACATTTTCATATTATTCCAACACCTGGAAACATGATTCCCAAACTACCATTAGCACTAAAAATAGCCAATGAATCTCTTTGTTTAGATTCTAGTACCAATATTACTATATTTAGTGCCTTATTGTTTTTGGGTTTTTCTTTTCTACTTTAGGGAATAATTTTGGGGGTTATTTTTATTGATCTTCCCCATATTTACGCTTGGTGTTTTGGTGGATGTATTATCATTTTAATCTACCCATATCTTTCTATATTTTTTCTTTGGAAATGCACTAGAAGATGAGAATACATTAGTAGATTCAAAATTAACTAGATTGTAGGTTAACTTCTTTTAAGAGTATGTAAAATTTTGATCAAGAGGTTATTTTAAATTATTCTTTCCAGAGATATGAGAATATTTAGTGACATAAATATCATCAATATTTTTTTCAGAAACATCCCTTTTTGGGGATTTACCCTCTTCATATGTTTGGGTGGAAGAATTATTATTCTCAGAAACTTAGGAAGTTCCAACATGTGTTGTCTTAAAATTTACCAATTCAAGATCTAATTCAATATATTTCATCCTAAAGGAAAACTTCTCATTTTAAACTATTGTTATCCTACATTCCCGTTCACTTTTAATTTTATTTATCTGATCTTTATGTTGTCTACTACCTTCACTCAAATATCTATGAAGGTCTTTGATTCTTCTGGATTTAACTTCCAATTGGGTTTCCTTAACACTAAATTTAGATTTATGTGATTCTTCTAGAGCATGGATATTCTAAATATACCCTTCATTCAATTTATCCTTTTCTTCCACTAAAATGTCAATATTCTTGAACTTATAAGTTTTTTATTCAAGATGATAATTTATTATATTCATGCAAACATAGAACAATATTTTAATTGTAAGGGTTACTTCACCAAAAACAATTTTACTCATGATGCCCTCATAAACAATACATTATAATTATTCTTCAATTAATGAAATATTTTCATTGAAAATAGTTCCACATTATTCCTTTTCTTCAATGAGTTCTATGATAACATTAACATTTTTAATTTATTACCAAATGAATCTTTATGTTTATTAATTTCCTCCTCAAACTATTCTGTTTTATCAATATTATCCTTGAAAAAAGAAAGTATATAGGAAATCACTTCTTTAGGAACATCTTCTTATATATTTAAAATCTAAATTAGAAGTCTTCACAGTTTTAATAGAACCATATTCTTCATACTATATATAAATTGAGATAGTTTCTTCAAAAATATCATTGTTAAATGATTTGATAAGAGATCTTTGATCCTTATCTTCTTTAATTGAGATTTTTCAAAATCTCTTTGCTTCCATATTCTTCCTTTTTTAATTTCTTAGCCAAAACCTTTATACATTCTATAATAGGAGTGGAAACTAAATCTTCCAATTGAGGTAATTTAGATTTAAATTCAAATCAATACTTCATATAAACCTTATCAATTCAAATTTGATTTATTCAAAGGTTGGCCTATACTCTGATACCACTTGTAGAACCAAGATGGATCATGCAAGGACACTGAGAATGGTGAATTGGTGTACCCAAATTTTACTGATTTTTATTTTCTTTTCAATTAACCACTCTTACTCTCAAACCTCTTTCCTGGTTAAGATTAATTTATTTATTGTGTGCTCTAAATAATCACATACACATGTAATGAAGATAATAAATGAAAAATCTATATACAAATATTTTTATAAGGTTTGGTCTCGATGTGATAACCCACTCCTTATTGTGATCAACCTTTGGTTGTTTCATGGATTTTGTTGTCACTATAACTTTGTAGTGATTAAAAATGTCTATATTTGGAACACACTGTTTTGGGAAGTAAATAATAAATATTCCCAAGTGAGTGGATCTCTTTATACTAGTACCACCATTTCTTCAATGGAATTTTTTATGTCGATGCCATCGGTTCTTCAATGATTTTTAACAAAATTTATGAACAAGATCTCTCCATTTTACTGGATGTATTTATATCAACTAAAAACCTTGTTCCTAAACTATAGTTCTTAAACTTATATATAATCAATACTATAGATTATATGAACGTCATCCTAATAGTCTTTAATAATTGAAATATCCAACTTCCACTCCAACTCACCATTTTCTCATAATGATCAACTGATGAATCCCTCAACACCGTATAAGTTTTATTCTTCCTGAATTATAAAATGATTAAGTAGATACTCCTTCTACCAATGAAGTTCTTGGACTTAACCAGATTAGTGCAAGTGATGAACACAATATATTAAAAATAATTTTATACAAGAAAAATATTGAACAATCTCTAATTATTCTTCTTGAATTATCAAATAACATATAACAAATTTTTTTTATTTTATTTTATATGTTTCTCAATATTTTTCACTCTACTTTGTGCAACAATAAAAATAAAAAAATTAAGGAAATTATTTATATGTGTTTATGGTACTGCCTTTGCATTGCTTTTTTTCTACTGTTCAAGAATGAAAAACTTAATACATACAAGTATTATTATATATGCATGCAAGTATACACACTAAATTTACTTTAAGTTTTCAAAAATATTCAATTTATTCATGAAAACTATGTTTTTAAAAAATAAATCTTATCACGTGTCTCATATCAAAATTTAAACATACATTGTCTTTAGTACTTCTAATGTGCATGCATATTGTTTATCATGAGAATCACATAGAAAATTCTCAGATACCTTGATGTAAGTTTTTAGGAAAGTTTCACCTCAAATATAATATAATATCACACAAGTTATTGGTGAAATATGTCTCAAGTTATTCATGAAAGCAAAGAGATTTGTGGAAACTAGAATAAGATTCATTTAACATTGTGTGTATGTGGGATCTACTATTTGTGTGACTGTGTCAAGCACGGGTTCCCTATTCCCAAAACAAAAAATTTCATCATTCATTATTTATGGAAAATGAGATCCCTCTTCTAAATAGAATCAATAATGACCAAAGTATCATCCCACCATTGGTATTTATAGGCGAGGATTCACTACCTTACACCACCTCATTCCTCTACTTTTTCATGTTGTAGCTTCAACTTAAATATTGAATCAAGGATTATTTAAACTGCTTGAAGATATTTAGATTTATTTGATTCTTCAAATGTGGGTTTCCTTATATTTATTAGCTCTATTTGATGATGAAAATAATAGAATCATGGCTTCATCATCAACCCTCATGTGAATGTGAGAATGATCGCATGCATCATCCTCAACCATGAATACTCATCATCAGAAATCTTCATTTTTCATCATCGAAAGTATCATATTACTTAAACATAGTCATATATACAAGATGGATATTTCATGCATGATTTCAAGGTGTCAAGCATGTCTCATTATTTACTTTGTATTGAACAGTGAAGGTGTAGGCTAGATAATAGAGGAATAACCACACACTACAAAAACCATCAAACAAGGGATGAAAAAGATGAAGAACCACTTAAATTGAATAGTGTGGATTCTTTTGATTGAGAATCCATTGTTTTATGCACAAATTTTTAACACATGAATAATAGCCGTATATTTCCCATCTCATGTCAAAATCTTATTTGTATATTCACTTATATATATTACATTCTATTTCATTCACCACTCAATTATATATCTAGGTTCAGAACCCAAAACACTACACATACCCATATGGGATGATCTAACTTGCATATCCCCTTACATACCATCACACACACAATGTGGGATCTTTTCATCCACCCACACATGCATTCATCCCAACCATGAAGGTGCTCACACCCTTCATCTGTATCTAACTTGGTCGACCCTCACCCATGTGGTTATCCCTTGGGACCCAGATGTGTGGTTAATGGGGTCCTTAATTAGCCTATGGTTATCCCATTTTTTACCCCATATACTTAGTATAATTACCGAGTACAAGTATTAAATTTCAAAACTACTTCAAACTTCTTCCAAAATAATAATCATGAAAATATATATATATAATTATGTTATTTAATGGACTTTAAAACTCTTCCACATGAAAATAAATATTTTCATGGTATTATGAAATACTCTTAATGAAATAATGATATATTTCATAGTCTCCATTTGACTTCCTCAAAATCCATCCAATTTGAAACATTATTGGATGGATTATATTCATAGTTATCCTAGTCCTTTTATTTTAGAAATAAATTATAAATTCTAAAGGCCTTAAATCTCAAATAAGAATAGATTTCTCCATATGTATTCTAAAGATAATTTCTCTAATTTCATCACTTTACAAAATATTTTTTTCATGGTCTTAAAATTCCTCATGAAAATAAATATTTTCATGGTCTTATTTATTATTTTAAATGTTATTAACAATGTTCACTCTCTTATTGTAATTTAAACATGTCATTGGACTTAAATAATATTTCAACAGTCATAAAACTTAAACATGGAGAATTTTCCAAGTATTATATCCATTGTAATTTCATGAATATATAATAATTATCCAAGAATAACCACTATCCTTATTCAATAATTCTCATGAGATTTATACCATTATCTTTCCATGATTAATCTCTAATCACATAGGACTTCATCATACATTGAATTTGATTCATTATTATATATTTAAAACAAATATAACCATACTCATCATCCATCCACATAGTATTTTTAAGAGTATTCTAGTAATATATGAAATGTGGTTGACTTAGTTATGGCTAGTGATTCTGAATATTATATTTTTAATAATATAATTTTAGATGAGTTGCATGATAATTATCAAGAAAATTTCATAAAATTATGGATTTTCATTTATCTATTAATTTTAAATATAAGAATGTTTTTGAAGAAAATAAAATGTTATATCTCAAATTTGAAAGGTTAAGAAATTATAATCTTGAAATGTTAAAGCTTAAAGATGAGAATGATGGGTTTAATGATTTTCTATCTAAAAATAATAATGAGGGAGGAATTAAATTTAATTTTTTATTAGATGGTATTTCTAAAGTTGAAGAAATTTATAGGAAGATGAAGAAAGAAAATGAAAGGTTGAAAAATTATTCTTCTTGTAGTAATTATAATTTTTTTAATGATATTAAATTAAAAAAGATGAATTGGATAATGTTATTAAAGGATAAAACTATATGAAAAATCGTATTTTTGTTACAAATATTTCAAAAGTAAACCATTATCATCCTATTAATTTTTAAGAAGTGTGGTATTAAAAGTAAGAATGGTTATTTTTCATTTATTTTTTATAAATGTGGTTTTCATTAAAATTATTCTAATAATTGTGATTTAAGTTTTATACTATCATTTGGGAAAAAAATTAATTTTTCTTCATCTTAAAGGATTTATAAGGTTATAATAATTTACAATGTTTAGATATCTAACGGCGATTTTTTAAATCCTATTTGAACAAAACTGTTCTAGCTTTCCAATTATTTTTATGATTTATTGAAAAAATATTCATATTATTTTATTACATGGTATATTAGAATGTTATTTGAAATTTATTTCATTTTGGTTAGTGATCATGTATTCAATGTCTTATATTTTGGTTTACTAAAATGTACTATTTTTTTTATTATAATTATTTTAATATATTTTAAAATTACTTGAATATCATATTATTTGTTTTCATGGATCCTTTTAAAAAAATTATGAAGAATTGATTTATGGGGAGCTATCTATATTTATTTAATTTAGGGTAAGTTTATTCATATGATCCATATTTTCTTATTTTGGGGGAAATTGTGTTTGTAAATTTGATAATTTTTCCTTTTGTTTCAAAATGGGGGAGAAAATGATTTTTTTTAAAATTTTAATCTTTTTGATCAATTCTTAAAAGGGGGAGAAATTATGAAATTGATATTTTTTTTGGTAATTGTAAAAAAATAGAGATATTGTTAGAGATGATCCTTGAACCACTTTATTTATTTATTATTCTAATAATTACAAGTAAGATTATTTTTATTAATAATAATAGTCTTGTTGATTTATTATCCTTTAATTATTTTTCATTTGTTTCTTATTTATTCTTATTATTATTTATAATTTTTTTGTTAAAGTATTTTGAAAATTAGTTTTGAAAATTATTTTTTTTACCTTTACTTAACATGTAAAAGTTTCAATTTACTCGAATTTAAACTATAAAAATTTATGTTTACCCTTACTTAACTTTAGTTTATCCTTAATTAACTTTAGTTTTACCCTTAGTTAACATGCACAATTTTTTGTTTACTCTTACTTGACATATAGAACCTTCATCTTAACTTTAATTAATATATATATAAAATATATTAATTTTACACAAAAAATATTATTATCTTTAATTAGGGAATTTAAATTTTGATTTACCCTTATGTAACTCAAAATCTTGAAAAAAATCATATGAAATCATGTTTTCTAGATTAAATTTGGTTTCTTATTTTGATCATAACATGAGATACACACCTAAAAATTGAAAAATACTTTTAAATTGATAGATAATAAGAATATATGAATTTAATTAAACCAAAACTAAGTCTAAATCAATCATTTGGGTGCCTGAAATTGGGTCTGAAGACTCGTTATGTCATTTTTTTTGTAGTTTTTCATATTTTTTTTAAATGATATCATGAGATAACGATATAGGATTGAGGTGATATTTGATTCATTATGAAGATAAGATAATTATATAAATATAATAAAATTATATCATATGCTAGAAAATCTTTTTAGAAGGTCTAAATTTCTTTTGAACATTCTGTAGATAAGATGATACATAATTTATTTTTATTTTCATGCATGCTTTTTAAAATGATTATAACCTTTATGAATAATATTGAAATTTCTTCTTATCATTATGTAGGATATGTAATATCCTTTATAGCTTTATTTAAATCATTATATTTACATGTTACTAATGTAAACCTTTCATGGGATGTGGTAAAATAAAATTAATTTCCTATGGAATGTAGTATTAGTGTTAACCTAGGTGGTTTCTAGAGAGGAGTTCTCAACATCTAATTTTAATGAGTGATAAAATAAATGATGGTGTTTTAATTTTTAGGAATAATAAATAAACAAAAAAAGTATTTAAAATTATATTAAGAGAGAAGTGATCGGGTTAGGTTTGGATTCCTAATTGTAATCAATGAGGATCTTCTAAAATAGGTCTCTTTCTCATGTTAATTAATAAATTATAGGTTCTAAAAGTGCTTACTATCTTCACCCTTGATTTATTAATTAAGGTGAGACTTACCTAAAAAATATCTACTTCATTCTACCATACTTTTAATGTGTGAAAGACATAGTGAATCACCCTCAATTCACTTGGGTAATACCCATCTAGGTATTACGATTCCCAAGTAAACCAAGTATAACCAATGATACTTCCTCTTAGTTTAGAAATTGATAAACACTCGATAATTATCCTCAAATAATTCAATAGATATTATTTAAAACCAAGTAGATGTAAATTATATATTCTCTACCAATATAATTATTAATATGTAAAAATGAATTTAAACATAATCTCATTCAAGATTAATTTTATATCTAATTATTGAAATCAATTAACTATAAAAAGAGAAAAACAATTTAATAAAAATTCCTAGACTCAAGAATCACTAGAGGGTTTCCTTCTCTTACCTAATCACCCAATAACTATACTCCTCAATTTCTGTTCAAAAAATGAGAAAGGATGAGTATAATACATTTTAAAAAAAAAGGGAACAAGGAAGGTAGTATAAATCTAGGGCAGCAGTTCTTTGATCCTCCAGCTGATTTCATTTCACATCTGGTTTTTTCAACTCCCTTTACATACCATATTGGCATTATATTTATAGTAATAAGAATCCCTTGTATCTCTTTGATCTTCTCCTTCAAACTCTTATATATTTTCTCCCTTTTATCCACTGATTTTAATTGTCCAACTAAATTTATTATCTTATAATACTCAATGTTCTATTTCAAAAATATATTTCTATTTATCCTGATGAGAGAGAGAGAGAGAGTAATTTGTCCGAATATATAAATTAAATTTAAATTTTGTATCCCAACCCTTATCTCCATTGTAATTTTAATGAGTATTTAAACTTCATTTTGATCATCCAAAAAATCCCCCTTTTATTTTCATCATTATCTTTGTGGCATCATCTTTTATCATGTGCATGGGAGGTGGGAAGTCCTATACTTTTCTCTATTAAGTGAAAAAAACCTATATTTCATTTCTATTGTTAAAATGGATTATAAAAATATTCTATGGAACATCATAAGTATTTTTTAGTTCTTTTTCCCTATGATCCATGTATTTAGATCCTATGGGAATAGGCTCAATAGTTTCCAACCTTAAGTCCCTTGGTAATCCATTTCTTCTTTTGAATATGGGAATAACAGTCCTAGTTTTATTCTCCATCCAACTTCGGCCATGAAAGAGGCACATGAACATGACTTATCCTGATTTTATCAATGGTCATTTAAAGTTTTTTCATTGCATGTGTACTATTTCTTGTATTAACTCTGATGTGGTGCTATCCATTTCTACTTTTTTATTCATCATGAATTAAAGGATCAACCATGATTATTAAAAATCCATTTTTCATGCTATTTTATGCTCAATATACTCCTATTTTCCATTCCCAAGAACCATTACATTGTATTACAATCTTTGAACCTGTTTTACATTGACCACACTCATCAACATGACTTACTCCCAATTTTGGTGGGTGTTCCAATCTCGGGACCTCCATGTGCACCATGGTGACACCAAAATATGGTGTTTTGTAAGTCATTTCATCTTTTGTCTCTCCCTATACAATATGTATTCCTCACTCCATGAGTGTATCTAAATCGATAACATCCTATTCTTTGTGTGGGGATTTATCTTAATCAATATGTCCTCCATGGTAGTCTTCTGAGCTCTCAATGAAGTCCCAAGCTAATCCCAAGACTTGGTAGTGGATCATTGTCTCGAGCTTGAGATTCCTCAGTAACTTCCATGTAATTTTCCATAATCTGGTAGTGGAGTAAGGATGAGAATGAAAGAAACGGTTAAAATTTATGATATGATGTGCACACATTCGAGCATATGGAACCATATTTTTAAGAGGCACATAGTAGCCATGTCAAGATATCCCTCATTAGAAACACACTTGATATTCCACTTCTTTATAAGTGATCCCATGTATTTGACTCAAAAATTGATACAAACATGAGATGGTGGACTCATACTTCCTCTCATGCCTTCCTGCACTCGTGAGGACATCCACCCACCATCTCACAAATCCCCCTCCTACACCACCTTACACATGTTATGTTCTTATTCTCCTATATTGTGACTAAGATATCCCTCCCTTATTTCTTGTTCAGATGGCCCCTAGGGATGGAAATGTGACTTATTGGGGTGTTTAGGGTTGTCCAAGGTACTAGATAATATTTTACCTAAAAATATTTTAACACTTGGTATAAATTTAACCGAAAATCTATAACCTCAAATAAACATAAATTTAATATTTTTCATTTCTTTTTCCTAAATTTATTCTTAAAATGAAAATTACCCACAATTTATTAATATAATTAATTATTTGGGTAAAAAATTAAAACCCATTCTCAAAACTTTAAAAAATTTCAAAAAAAATAATGGTATAAAATACCCTCACACTTGAACTCATGATTGTCCTAAATCATTGAATATAAATAATAAATTAATTAGGAACAACATGTTTCCAATATTTAAATTTTAAATCAATAAAACCAAATTATTATCAATGGGAAACTAAAATTTGAAGTTTCATCTAAAATATCTTTTTAATTTTACACTTTTCAAAGAAACATAGTCAATCATGCATTTTACTTTATCCTATTGTATATTTTATGGATATTTTCCTTTCATTCATTCAATAATATTAATCCATTATTATTAAACATTATAATTTGTTACTTACCTCTCAATTATTATTTTCCTTTCATTCTGCAAGATAATAATTAATATATAGAGTTATGATTATACCTTCAATACGTGAACCTTTCTATAAGATTGAAAAGGACAAAAATTCTTGACTTTGTAAAGACAAAAATTACATGAAATCTTGAGTACTTTTTAGTTAAGGTTCTAATAAAAATATGAATTAAGGAGGGTGGGTATTGATATAAAAACTCTTAAGGATTAAAAAAATAGGTTTATCTCTAAAGCATAATGCATGATATCAAAATTAAATTATAATGAATTTATTCCATCAAAAAAGTGACAACACCCACTTCCCAAGATCAAATTAAGGTTATGAAAGAATTTAAGAATAATGAATGACTTACACCCTCTTGAATTTTCTCTACTTTTTCTATTATTATTTTTTTCAAATAATTTTTCATATTTTTTTACATTTTTGAAAGTTATTGTTTGAATGAATATCACATCCACCACCTAACCAAATATAATAAAATAATTTTTCTTATATAAATCCTACTTTTTTACACAACTATTGCATTATTTTTAACATTAGATCATTACAAATCCCATATCAAATGGTTTAGTGTCTTGGGAAAATTATGCTTATACATAACTTTTAAATAATAAAATATAAACATTATTTAATTTATTATTATTTATCTTCTTAGTGGACCTTGCATTCACCTTAGTACAAGTAATCACCTAAGGATATACATAAATGAAATGGGTGATCTAAAACCATAGTAAAAGGATAAATAAGAACATGAATCAATATAATGTGGTTGAGTATAATAATCACCAACATAACATAATAATACGATCATCATCATAATCATTATATAAAGAACTAAGTAAAGTTATGAAATGTGGAAATTCATAAAAATGAAACATCATGTCTTTGTGGTCAAATACCACACATAGTTGTAAACAAAGCTAACATCAGGTTCACACATAATATATGTTCATAATCATAAAATCATCATTGTGAACAAAGATAGCATCATTTTAATACATATTTTACATTATCTCATGATATACATCACATTAACCAATGATTTGGAAAACAATAAAATCTAGGCACACCATCATAACATTTACATATTAATGCATGCCACATAGAACATACATCAATCAAATTCATGAAGTAACCCATGTAAATAAATGTGTTTCATAATTATTTCATCAAATCATGAATAAAATCGGGGTTCCAAAATGAAATATGAAAAACTATATTTCGTATAATATTCATCATTCTTTATAGAATAATAAATAGTACAAGAGGGGTCAAAATGTTCTTTGGAAGGAAGAGTTCTTTTGGAAAACCATTGTTTTTATCATAAAATCTGATTGGAAACATGTATATACCAGAAAATAAATGGGTAGAATAATGAAATTATATTTAAGAAATGTTTGAGGAAATATCCACACATAAATTTGACATGAAAGAGTGATTACCCAAAGAAAGGGAGTTGGGTTTGAGAATCCACTTACCTTAATTCCTACTAAATTTCGTTGCATTTATGCCACTTGAATAATAATATTATATTTATTAAAACACTAATATAGAATTTAATTATATTAATTTATACCACTATTTATCAATTATAATAATATGACTATATTTATTAATTTCCATTGATAAAATTAAAGCATTTTGATATCATATTTTACTTAAAAATTCTCCATTTTTCTTTGATTTCTCTATTTTATTAAATGTAAATTATAGATTAGTATAATTAATTCCAAAATAATAGAATAAATTTAACTAAATATTAATATATTATATATAATTCATACTATTCATCCATAAATTTTTTTTATAAAAATTTTCTTGGAAATGTCTTCGTGGGTGGTTAACCGGCCTTTAACAGAACGTTGTTGAAAGACCGGGAAAGGGAAGTATGAAATTTATATTTTTCATAAATATGATAACTAAAGTAGGTTAAAAAATTAATTTAATTTTAACATACTTTATAATTAATTTTTTAGTATATTTTTATGAAAGGAAGAGGGTAAAAGAAGAAAGAGGGGAAGAAAAGAGGGTAGAGTTGATAGAGACTTACTCTCTCCTCGGTGTAGCTTCTCTTATAAAAACTATAACTCTTTGGTGATTGGAGTTGGATTGCTCTAGAAAGCCCCTAAGTATTATAATTTGATTTTTATGGATGATATAGGTAGACATTAGGATTTTTAATGTTTGGGATGAGTGTTCTTTCAAGGGGAGTGAGAGGGTTGTTTATACTTGAGCATAGAGGTATTTTTAGAATAAAATATTGAATAAAATAATATATCAAATGTAAGACCTATAATATTGAATTTTTTACATTATATATCATATATTAATATAATATAATTATTTTAATACTTTAAATACACTTTATAATTTGGATTCATTAGTTTATTAAAAAGGAATGTGGAAAGAAAGAAAATTTTTTATTTTAAAGAATCGCTTTTGAAGTAAGGTTTTCATAAGTTCATTTAAGGTTTATAAATTGAGTTTAATTTATTTTATTGAACCATTTATGAAATTAAATATACCATGGAATAAAATAAAGTTATAGAAAGTATTATTTCATTATTACATCATGAATGATGTAATTTTAGTAACATCGGTTATGTGAAAAACATTATTTTTACTATTCACCCAAAAATTGAAGTATTTCATAAAATTACCAAAAAAATAAACATTTGATAATTTAGATGTTAAGATTTAAATAATGATATTAATTTTATAAAAAAATAAATTTCTAAAATATGTAATTATAATTTTTAATATAAAAATAATGATTTTTACAAAATATTTTAAAATACAGTTTATTAAAAATGTGCTTATATTTTCATTGAGTCTTTTAATCATGATACTTATTTTTTGGAATTATAAAATTTATATTTACTTAAATTAATCATGATAAATATTATTTATATGACAATTTATTTTTTTAGGTAAAATTATTATTCTAACGGTCAGGTTACTATTCCCAATTGTCTGGTTACTAATCTCAACGGTCAGGTTACTATTCCAACTATTACTTCACCTCTTATAAATACTACTCTATTATTTCACTTAATATTTAACTCAATTAATCTCAAGGATCTATATTTATATTTCCTATAATTTGTCTTTGTTTACTAATATTTTTCTTCTTCTCTATAGTGTTTGCAGTGGGGGCGATTATTCTAATAGATTGGGGAGATCCATATTTTACCATTTTGAATTTTTTATTTTATATTTTTTGACTGGTGGTAATGTTTGGAATTTTAATTGGTTTCATTACTAATTAATGTAATAGTATTTAGTAATGAAACAAATTCATTTTTTGTTTCTCCATATTTCTATGTGTATAATAGTATATAATATAATACAACACACATTTATTCAGGAAACAAATTTTAAAAACAATGGGTCGTTACATACTTCCCCCCATTAGAAATTTTATCCCTGAATTTTCAACTCATATTCTAAGTTGAGAATAGGTGAGGGTAATTATGTTTCATTGTTTCCTCTGGTTCCTAAGTCACCTCTTCATACATATGTTTCCTCCAAAACACTTTGACAAGGTGAGTTGTCTTGTTTCATAGAACTATGTCTCTAAGGTCCAATATTTTTTCTGAATGATCTTCGTATGAGAGTTAATTATCAATTTGTACTACCTCCAGATTTAGTACATGTGATATATTGGGTATGTACTTCCATGGGAGTGATATATGGAACACATCATGAACTTGAGCCATACTTGGTGGAAGTGAAAGCTGATAGGACACTACTCCTATGTGATCAAGGATCTCAAATGGGTCAATGTACCTTGGTATAAGATTAAATTTATTTCCAAACCACATGAATCTATTCCATGTTGATATTCAAAGTAAGACTTTTTCTCTGATATCGAACTCTGAGTCCCTTCGATGGTTTTCATCGTAGCTCTTTTTCGACTCTCAGAAGATTTTATATGTTGTTGGATGGATTGAACCTTATCCATCTTCTATTACATAAGATTATGTCAAAGTATCTTTTATTCCCCAACTTCATCTCAAAATGTTGGAGTTATACATTTCTTCACATAAATATCTTCATATGGAGCCATCTGAATACTCGAGTGGAAGCTGCTGTTATATGAGAACTCAAACAATGGGAGATGTTAATCCCATTCTCCTTTAAATTCCATTGAATAGGATCTTAGCATGTCCTTGACAATCTGAATAGTTCTTTGAGATTATCCATCAGTTTGGGGGTTATAGGTTGTGCTGAAATTCTATTCAATACACAAAGCATGTTGAATACTTATCTAGAATTTAGAGGTGAACCTTGGATCATGATCAAAGATTATTGAATTTGGTACCCCAATGAACTTCACAACTTCCTTCACGTATATCATGGAAATTTTTTTGAGTGAGAAATCTTCCTAAATAGTGATAAAGTGGGAATTATTTGTGATTAGATCCACCACAACCCATATTTCATTATTTCCTTTGTATGTATTCAGGAGATCGGTAAAAAAGTATATAATGACATTCTCCTATTTCCACATGGGTATAGGCAGTGGTTGAATCATCCCATTGGGCTTCTATCACTCTATTTTAAATTGATGTCATGTCAAACACCTTGAGACATACTCAGAAATATTCTTGTTCATGTTTTCCCACCAAATTTTTTATCAAATATCATGATACAACTTGGTGCTTTTGGGATGTATGGAGAAATGTGATCTATGTGCATTATCCAATAGAACCTTCTTTATCTTAGGTGATGCAGGAACACAAATCCTGATTTCAAACTAAATCACACTATAATAATCGATATGGAACTCATGTATCTTATCTTCCTTTACTGTATTCACCTTTTTTGTAACTCCATGTCATCCCTTTGTTCCTCCTTGATCTTCTCTTGGATGGATGGTTGGGAAATATTTTGGTAAAGGTAGGATGAATTCCCTGCCATTATGATTTTCATATCCATCCTTTGCATTTCCATGAAGATGTGGTCTTTCTAAATTTGCATCATGGAGAGAGTATTGGGTTATTTTCTACTAAGAGTATCAACTACCTTGTTTTCCTTTCCTAGATAATATTCAATATGGTAATAATAGTCATTGATTAGCTACAACCATATACTTTTACACATGTTGAGATCCTTCTGTGTGAATATCTACTCTATACTTTTATGATCAGTATATATATATCACACTTCTTACCATAGAGATAGTGCCTCCAAATATTTAGAGATAATATTACAGCTATTATCACCAAATCATACATCTAGTAGTTCTTCTCATGGATATTCAACCATCATAAGGCATAGTCTATAAATTTATCATTCTTAATGAGTACAAAACCCAAGAATTTCTTTGAATCATCACTTTATCTCACAAAACCTTATCCTCTTATGGGTAGTTTTAGTATAGTTGTAGTGACTAGCCTCTTCTTGAGTTCCTTAAAGATTTCCCCACATTATTCCATCTAGACATACTTTACCCCTTTCTGTGTTAACATAGTTAGTGGGCTATAAATCATAAGAAATTTCTCATAAAACATCAATAGTACCCAGAAAATAAAAGAAAACAATGTATTTCTATGATAATAGTGGGTCTGGTCCATTCCTAAAATGCCTTTTTCTTTTAAGGGTCCACAAAATTTCTCTCACTTGTGATCACATGCCCCAAGAATGCAACTTTATATATAAAAAATTCACACTTTCTGAACATATATTACATTTTATCCTTCTTTAATGTTTCCAACACAATCCTTAGATGCTCTTCATGTTCCTCCTTTATCTTGGAGTAAATGATAATATCATCAATAAAAACTTACAAAAATTTGTATAGGTAGTCTCTAAAGACTCTATTCATCCAATCCATGATTATTGTTGGGGAATTAGTAAGTCTGAAGGGAATCACTATGAACTCATAGTTCCCATACCATGTATGGAAATAATTATTCTGAATATCTTACTTATTCACCTTAATTTGATGATATCTGGAATGAAGATCTACCTTTGAGAATTATTAATCTCATCTTAGTTGATTGAAAAAGTCATCAATCCTTGGAATAAGATACTTGTTCTTTATGGTAATATTTCTAATATCCTGTTAATAGATACATAGCTGTATTGATCCATCAGTGTTCTTAACAAAGATCACTAGTGCACCCTATGGTGATGCACTAGGGAATATTAAACCTTTGTCCAAATGCACTTGCAGCTGCTTCTTTAACTATACCAGTTTGATTGGGGCCATCCTGTAGGGGAATTTTTAAATAAGATTGGATCCAGGTATGATCTCCATTAAGAAATATACCTCATGATCTGGGGGAATTCTAGATAACTCTTTGGGAAATACAAAAATGTATTCCCTAACAATGGGAATTTCTTGAATTCAAAATCTTTCCTTCGATGCAACCATTTGGGCCAGGCATGATTCTTCAAAGGGTATCAACACCCGCACCATTGATGAATTTTAAAAAGAATTTTCATGATATTCCTTGAATTTTTAGAGGAGCATAGGATGGTTTAGAATATTAAAATATAATTCCTTTTCTTGATAGTTTATGTGTGATCTATATAATTAGATCTAATACATGCCCAATATATCATCGAATTACACCAAGGGAAGATTTGCAATATTTTCTATAAGAATATTCCCACATACACAAATAGGATAAGAGTCCAACACTTGGGTTGTAATGATTTCACCACTAGTTTTTTTACAGATATAACTACTTCAAGGTATCAGGGATTCAATTCAATAGTTCAATAAAACTTTCAGGATATAAAGGAATACATAGAACTAGAATAAAATAAATATTTTTTTATTCTTGATTGAATAGAAAGTGTACCTTCAATGGATTAATGTTCTTGTTCCAATATATCATTAGTGATGGAATAATATTTCCCTTTCTCCTTTGGCTTTGGTGGCTACTGACATGGATTACCCTCAAAGACTTAAAGTTTAGTGAACTGTCTTGTATAGTTCTCTTACTCCCTACAGTTGAAGAATTGAAACATAGGTGGTTCATTAGTAGGTTCCCTCCTTTCCTCCATCATATTGGATGTCTTTTTCATGTCTCTTAAACATTCATTATCATGGTGGCCTTCTCTCTCTCACTTAAAGCATTTCCCCATCCCTTTGAGACAATTCCCATGATAATTCTTTGCACATTTTTGACATGTGGGTAGTTGGATCCTCTTTCCTCCCGTGTCATTTGACCCACCGACTTTAAACTAAATCCTTATCTTATTATCTTTATAACCATGTGACCATTCTTAAAACTTCATCCCTACTTTGAGATCACATCAAACAACTTCTTTATAACTCCCAAAGTCTTGGAATGTGATATCCTTTCAAAGGTGTGGTTTTAAACCACTAAAGAATCTATCTAATTTTCTCTCATTATTAATAACAAAACTTGAGGTGTATCTTGAAATCCTTAAGAAGTTTTACTTGTAATTCAAGACATATTCACCTTCATTTTTATTCATCACTATGAATTCTCTCTCTATCTTTTTTCGGATATTTTGAGGGAAATACTTGGTAAGAAATATTTTCTTAAATTCTTTGCACTCCATATATTCTATTTCATTCTTTGAATTTGTGTTCTTTACCAAATCCCACCATTAACTTGTTTCTCCATCTAAATGATAAACCACAAGACTCACCTTCTCCTTCTCAGAACAATTGATCATAGAAAAGATCTTCTCTATTGAGTAAAACCACTATTTTATAACATGTGGAATATAATTTCCACTAAAATTTAGTGGTTGTTTCCACATAAAGGAATTGATTTCTAGTTGATCCTTCTTGTTTGAAGGTGTACATTCCAAAAGATTCAGGTTATTATTTATAGACTAATATAGTTGGGTAAGCATCACCATAAAGTTTTGAAATCCACCTCCCATGGAATTTGGTATATCATTTGAAAAATCATTAAATTGTCCCTCGCATGAGTTATTGGCCTGGTTTCTCCTGGTTCCCACCATTTTTTAAAATATAAAAGGTTTGAACAAAACATAATTCAAAAATTCATGAGTAAATAATTTATTTTTTTGCATAATTAAATCTAAAAAAATATCTTATGGGATCCCTGTGTTAATCATTTTTCTAAAAAAAGCTTCTTGGATGTCTACATATACTTATTATAATCCTAATATTTTTCACTAATCTTCTATATTACTAATTTCTAAATTAAATAAACTATGTTATGATACCAACTATAGTAAACCTACTTTTTCTTACATGACTGTTGCATCATTTTTAACATAATAGAGTTACGAATACCATATAAATTAATCTAGTGTCTTGGGAAAATTATGTGTATACATAAATTTTATATAATAAAACATAAATATTATTTAATTCCTTCTTCTCTAGATTATTATTGTCCCTATTGTTCTCTTTAGTATAAGTAATCAGCTAAGGATATACATCAAATAAAGGGGTGATCTAAAATCCCAATAAGAGGATAAATAAGAAGATTAATCAATATAATATGGGTGATCATAATCATCATCATCATAACATAATCATTGGATCATCATTATAATCATGAAATGAATCACTAGATAAAGTCATGAAATGTGTCAATGCATAAAAATGAAACATCATGTCTTAGTGGTCAAATACCACACATAATTTTGAAAAACTCTTGCATCATGTCCACACATAACATATGTGCATAATCATAACTTTTTCATTGTGAAAAAAGATAGCATCATGTTCATTCATATTTCACATTATCTCATGAGATATATCACATTACCCAATTCATTTGAGTGCTATATAATTCTGAGCACACCTATCACATCATAACATCTACATAATCACGCATACCACATAGAACGTACATCAATAAAAGTAATGAAGTAACCCATGTAAAGAAATGGGTTTCATAAGGATTTTTTCAATAATAAATAAACTTTTGGTTCCCAAATTAAATAGATAAAACATATTTTGTATAAGATTCATCATTCTTTAGAAAAGAAGAAAAATCTTAAGAGGTGTCAAAATTTTCTTTTGAATGAAAAGTTTTTTTTGAAAACCATTGTATTTGTCATAAAATCAGATTGGAAGCATGTATATCCTAGAAAAAAAATGTAATAAAAATGAAATTATATTTAAGGAACATTTAAGAAAATTTACACATATAAATTTTTATAGAAATACTAATAACCCAAAGAAAGGGAGTTGGGTTTGAGAATCCCCTTACATTAATTCCTGCTTAATTTTTCACTTTTTCACCTCCTAAATAATAAAATTATGTTTATTAAAACACTTATCCAGAAGTTAATTATATTAATTTATACAACTATTTATCAGTTATAATCATTGGATTATATTTCTTAATTTTCCTTGATAAAATTGAAGTGTTTTTATATCATGTTTTATTTAAAATTTCCTTGTTTTTCTTTCATTTTTCTATTTTCTTAAGTGTAAATTATAAATTAGTATAATTAAATCAATAATAATATAATAAATTTAATTACATATTAATATATTATATATGATTAATACTTTGCATACATTCATTTTTGTTGGTCGGAGTGGATATGTAATGTCCCAGATTTTTTTTCCAGGTATTATTTTTAATATTATATGGGAATTATTTCGAGATCAAGCTTTGAGACGACGCATAGTTCCAAGTCCCGGTGAGCCCGGAACAAATGTTTGAATTTAATTAAATAATTAAATAACACGTGCGTGTGGTTTTCCTTAAAAAGTAGAATAACTCCTAAATGGGTGCTCGGATTGGAAATCTGAGGGCACCATTGCGTCCAGATTAGTGGGTTTACCCTAGGGGAGACCTAACATCGGCTGACATAGGTGGGTGGTGAAATCCAGTTTTTGGACGCAACCGTAATAAAATATTTAATTAAAATATTTTATTAAATTTTGTTGTAGTGAATGTCTTTTATCCTTTTTAAATAAAGGATTGCATAGGGGTCCAGGGTTACAGACCTCATAACCCTGAAACCCATGGAGGCTCTGGGAAAGCTCTCAAGGAAACCCCCAACGCGGCGACGCCGTTCTTGATGAATTTCGCCAGCGATGATGACGTAGCGACCGGATCTTCACCAACGAATGCCAGAGATCCAGATAGGATGTTTAATTTGTTATTTCTTCCCCATTCTTGATTTCTATGATGAACGCTGACTAATCCATGAACAGATTATTCCACGGATCGATTGTTCTTGCGGGATAGGCTTTTTCGGGGATTTTGGGGGATTGAATCCACGTTGATCTATTTTTGCTGATTTTCTGCTCTGTTTAAGCCTATTAACGGGAGCGGATCAACGTCGTGACGAACAACGGTGGAGGTTCATTCCTCAAACTTGTTTCATTGGATTTCTCCCATTTTTCTTCCATGCGTTCTTGGCGTTCTTTGTGGGGCGATGAACAACGAATCATTGCGCATCCGTTCTACGACGCAATGATCCCAAATTAAAGAATCGAAACCACAGCGATCTCGTGCAGGTGAGACGACGGTTTTAGAGGATGATTCGTAACAGATCGAAAGATATTTCGTTTTTGGGTGTTTTTCATCGGATGGATCGTTGGAGGTTTATGACCCAATCTAAGGACCGAAAAAACTCAATTCAGTGTTCGTGTGATGGGAAGAACCAAGCCCCGAAGCATCGGGACGAACAGACGAGAGATCGCGAATCCGGAAGATCAGCCAAAGTACGAGGAAGAAGACGACGTTCTCGAAATATCCTGACTACATAGCGTGTAGTATGGGCTACACGACGTGTGTTTGTCGGCAGACTACCTGGCGTGTACTCAGGGAGTACACGAACACGGGTTGGGTACACGACCAAGGACATTGCGTTTATAACCTTCCCCGGCCAGATACACGGGATACCCCGTGTACTGGTACACGGGCAGGAAACACAGACGGACACCGCGTACGGGCATATAGCCAGGGTACACGGGTGTTTCCCAGTTGAAAGGACACGGCGTGTGCTTCGACTTACATGTCGTGTATATACTTTCCTACACGACTTCGATTCCAGACACGGTCTGTTTACATGGGCAGTACCCAGAGTCAAGGAACACAGCGTGTGATCCTTCTACACACCGTGTAGTTGAGTTTTACACAACTTAGACAGCTGACATGGGCCGTTACATGGGTAGTACTAGGGGTCAAGGAACACAGAGTGTAACCATACTATACACCATGTAACCTATTTTACATGGCTTGATCCAGTTACCTTCTGTGACTTGGACTAGTTTTCTTAGGGTTCATCCCCTAGGTCTTTCTCCTGAAGGTTTCCAGTATCATTTCCTACATATAAAAGTATGATACCTTCAGCAAGACTTCCTGAATACAGTTGTTGGAATCCCCTCTATGAGACTTGGAGTTGGATCCTCTATTCCTTCCTGATACCCTAGGTAGAGTTCTTGGTATCGACGTGACCAACTTTACCCGGTAACTGATCCTATACTTAGAAGATTAGTTCAGACTGAGTTGTTGGAATCAACCCATAGCTATTGGTTGTGATCCTCATCTGAACATCGTATTCTCAATTTCTTGTGGAGTGTGTTCTCCCGGAACGAGTACTTTGTATCTATCTCTTCAGACTTAGGAGCGTGTTCTCTTTGTTACGTGCTTAGTGGAATCTCTAAGCTGAATCTTAGTGGTGGTTTCGCGATAGTCGATCTTTTATGAGTATATCTTGATATTCTTGTTAAATGTTCTGTAGACATATACTGTGTAGAGTTGACTGTATCTTTCCTTTGTGGTATTTTCCCTTGTTGTATTCCTTTGTGGTTTCGAGGTTTCTAGTTGGGTATTGTTATACTCACCCCTACATGGGCTTTTCCCACACGTGTCGTGTCTTATGCAGACGAGCGAGCCTTTGACAGGATTCTAGGTGGACCAGGACCGGACGGTGGTCAGTTAGATGAGGCAGGCCGAGGTGTGTTACTATGGCTACAGATTGCAGTCCCAGTACCTTTATTTATAGGTTGTACTTTTTTGCAGACTCTCTTTTGGTGGGCTTGTACTTTTGGCCCAGGGTTTTACACTTACTGTACTTTACTTTCCCGTCGTACTCTGTTGGTTGGGATTTTTAGTGTATGAATGCATTTCCATTTTTTAGTAGTTTTTACTTTTCAGCTTTGTGGGCTTGGAGATGTGTGTGCGTGTGTACAGGTTTATAGGCAATGCCTCCCATGTTTGTGATATTCCTACTCGGTGCTAGTCACCAGTCCCTGGCCTATTGGAGGCGGGCTTGGGGAGTTGCGGCTTGGGCCCCACTGGGATGGGTCATGACAGAGTGGTATCAGAGGTGGTCGGTTCTACCTTAGGAACGAGAGTCTGTGAGTTGGTCTGGGGAAACAGTGTTAATTATTTCGAGTTTGGATTTTAGGATAGGGACCCCAGTGTTGGTGCGGGCGGCCGACGTATCCATACACGAGGAATCTGATGACATGCTTTTCAACTCGGAACATGAGAAAACTAGTTGTAGGGGGAAAATAATGGTACATGCATCATATAGGAATGGGTTGTGGTTTCCATGTCCTTCTTGAGTCAGCTCTCCAGATATACTCACCGACTGAGATACATCTTGTTTTCTTTACAGGATGCCTCCGCGATGCGCACCCGCTAGGATCCAGCAGCTCGATCATGAGGATAACCCCCTCAGTGATGAAGCTTAGATTTAGGGGCCAGATCCCCCAGTTTTACCTTCAGGAGGTGTGCCAGTTATTCCACCACCTGTGGAGTAGTGTTTAGTGCCTGCTGTACCAGTAGAGGAGGAGCGTAGGCTGAGTGCACTCCATGAGTTTCAGAGATAGAGACCCCTCAGGTTTCGAGGAGAGCTAGACCCTCAGGCAGTAGAGAACTGGCCCGAGGCAGTGGCTAGAGTCTTCTGTTTGGTTAGGACACCAACAAACCAGATAGTGATCCTGGCAGCGAGCCTTCTGCAGGGCTTGACAGGGCGATGGTGGAGTTTGGTTATCCAGACCCACGACGAGGCAACTCTTGCGTGGTCAGAGTTTGAGCATCTCTTCAGAGAGGAGTTTTCACCAGTTACCATGAGAGCAGTATGTATATAGGAGCTTCTTCATCTCCAGCAAGGAACCATGATGGTGGATGACTATTTATCGAGGTTTACCGACCTCTCATGGTACTCGGTGGATATGGTCAGAGATCATTACTTCAAAGCTCGTACTTTTGAGTGGGGCTTGTGCAGAGACATTCGAGCTAGAATCGTCCTTATGCACATTCCTACTTATTCTTGGGTGCTCGAGCAGGCTTTGGTGGTTGAGAGCTTCTTGGAAGAGCAGAGATAGCCAGCAGTTGTCAGCAGTGAGCGAGCTGGAGCAGAGACCTCAGCAGTAGGGATCCGACGTCAGGGACACAGGCGTGGGAGACGTTTTCAGAGGATATCCCAGGACAGGGGATCTGCCGTACAGGGTTCATGGGGCGCATCCAGCCATCCTCAAGAGAGGTGATTCTACTCATGTGATGACAGGGGACATCTCACTTGATATTGTCCGACCCTCCGTACTACTGACATGGGAGCAGTGGATGGACCACTGAGGCAGAGGCAACGTGTGGAGCAGACAGATCCGTGGGGCGGTGGACATGGTAGAGGAGCTGGGAGAGTAGCTGTAGGTGGTCGACGTTTTGACCTTTTTCCACCACCACCCCTAAGAGGTCCACCCCAGGCTTAGGGATCTAGTGGACAGAGGCAAAGACAGCTGCAGGAAACAGAGGCTTATGACCCAGGTACTTCTGGGATGATTAGAGGTACAATCTGTGTATTTTCTACTTTGGTTGTCGTACTGATAGACACAGGTGCTAGTCATTATTTTCTGGCTGCTTATCTTGTTCGATACCTTAAGATTCCAGTTGAGTCATTGACTCGACCCTTACGCTTAGAAACACCGACTAGAGAAGATTCAGAGATCACACACCTTTGCAGACAGTGTGACCTGACCCTTGGTGGTGAGAGTTTCGGTTGGAACCTCTTGGTGGTAGCATCGAGGCCTTAAAATGTCATTCTTGGTATGGATTGGCTATCCAAATTTCATGCCCAGATTTATTGTTTTAGGCGAAGGGTGTGGTGTGTCCGCAATGATGGAATGAGGTTCTCCTTCGTCGGTGAAAAGGAGACCCAGGCAGTGTAGGATGGACTCGTGCATATGAAGACACAGTTGATTTCACATCAGTTGGCTAGCCTAGCCCTTGGCGCAGAAGATGATACGAGTTTCCAGTTTCCAGCAGTAGTGGTTTAGTACGAGGACATCTTTCTGGAGGATGTCCCTGGACTACCTCCCCATTGGGAGATAGATTTCTGTATTGAGTTGCAACCCAGGATGACACCGATATCAGCATTAGCATATCGTATGGCTCCTGTAGAGATTCGTGAGATAAGAGTGCAGCTGGAAGAATTTCAGAGGAAGGGCTTTGTGAGACCCAGTGTTTCACCCTGGGCGGCCCCAGTTTTGTTTTCCAAGAAGGCAGACGAGAGTTTGAGGCTGTGTGTGGATTACTGACGCTTGAATCAAGTGACTGTGAAGAACCGATATCCACTACCGAGGATCGATGACCTCTTCGACCAGTTAATAGGGGCACGATGGTTCTCGAAGGTTGATCTATGATCATGATATCACCAGTTACGAGTACGGGATAAGGATATACCGAAGACAACTTTCAGATGTCACTACGGTCACTATGAGTACTTGGTGATTCCCTTCGGTGTGACGAATGCCCGACAGTGTTTATGGGACTCATGAATCGGATCTTTCAGCCCTATCTAGATCGGTTCGTAGTGGTATTCATCGATTATATCCTTGTGTACTTTGAGTCCGAGGAGGAGCACGCGATGCACCAAATGATGGTTCTGGACACACTTTGAGAGCACCAGTTGTACGGGAAACTCTCGAAGTGTCAGTTCTGGATACAGGAGGTCCACTTTCTGGGACATGTTATCTCAGAAGATGGTGTAGTAGTGGACCCAGCCAAGGTATATCCAGTGTTAGCATGGGATCCACCCTGGAGCGTGACAGAGGTGCGGAGTTTCCTTGGGTTGGCAGACTACTATCATAGATTCATTCTTTATTTATCCATGATTTCAGCACCCATGACATATTTGAACCGAAAGGGGTATCCTTTCGTGTGGACTGAGAGATGCCAGCAGGCTTTTCAACAGTTGAGAGAGAGTCTGACGAGCGCCCCGATCTTGAGATTACCGGAGGAGGCTGTCGAGTAAGTAGCGTTCCGTGAAGCATCAGGAACCGGGCTTGGTTGTGTCCTGATGCAGAGGCAAGCGGTGATTGCCTATGGCTCACATAAGTTGAGGCCACACGAGCAGAACTGTGCGACCCATGATCTTGAGTTGGCAGCGGTAGCCTTTGCATTGAAGATGTGGTGGCACTACTGATGGGTGAGCGGTTTACCATATACTCTGATCACAAAAGTCTCAGATATATCTTTTCTTAGATGGATCTGAATTTGAGATAGAGGCGATGGCTTGAGTTTCTCTCAGAGTACGACTTTGAGATCATTTATACTTCTGGGAAGGGGAACATTGTTTTAGATGCTCTCAGCAAGAAATCCAGTTCGCAGTTGGTGGATGAGGCGATGAGACAGTTGGCCTCTTTACAGTTATCCTTCATGGATAGAGATGAGGGGGCCTAACTTCAATAGATGGTTGTTACCCCTCCACTCTTACAACGAGTCAGGGAAGCGCAACACGAGGATGCTAGCTGTGAGACTCTACATGCTCATATATCCACAGGTGATGCTGCCGATGGATATTCAAAAGGTGGGGAGCACGTTGTTCTTTTCAGAGGGCGCACAGTAGTACCAGTGACGTTGCAGGAGGAGGTTCTGAGGGAGTCCCATACATCTCCTTTGGCGGTGAATCCAGGCGTGGAAAAGATGTTCCAGGACCTCCGACGTCAGTTTTGGTGGCCAGGAATGAAGAAGAGTGTGGAAAAGTTTGTTTCTCACTGCCTTACTTCTCAGCAAGTAAAGGTTGAGAACCAGGTGCCAACAGGTTTGAATCAGCCCCTTGAGGTGCCAGATTGGAAGTGGGACGAGATATCCATGGAATTCATGACGGGTTTACCAATTACTTCCAGGGGACATGATTCCATCTGGGTGATCGTTGATCAACTCACCAAGTCGGCCCACTTTCTAGCCATATGGGAGCAGAGTTCGGTAGAGAGCTTGGGACGCCTCTACGTGCAGGAGATAGTTCGGCTTCATGGAGTGTCATCCATGATCATCTCAGATCGTGATTCTCATTTCACATATCGGTTGTGGAAGGGATTTCAAGAATCTTTTGGGATTAAATTACGCTTGAGCACAGTGTTCCATCCTTAGACTGATGGTCAGATGGAGCGGACCATCTAGGTTTTGGAGGATATGCTACGAGCTTGCATACTTGACTTCAATCGTAGCTGGGAGGGTCACCTACCACTGGTGTAATTTTCTTATAACAACAGTTATCATTCCACTATTGGTATAACACCATTCGAGGCTTTGTATGGATGACCTTGCAGGTCACCACTTTGCTGGACTGACCCAGGAGAGCCAGCACTCATGGGCCCAGAGATGGTGTGAGCTACTGCAGAGAAAGTGTAGGTCATCCAGGAGCGGATGAAGACTTCACAAAGTCGGCAGAATTCTTATACCGACTGGAGACAGAGGCCCTTGGAGTTTGAGGAGGGAGACCATGTGTTCCTTCGGGTCTCACCTCAAAGGGGATTGTAGAGATTTGGCCGAGGTGGAAAGCTATCTCCGAGGCTCATCGGCCCTTTCAGATTCTGAGTAGAGTTGGCGAGGTGGAGTACCACTTGGATCTATCTCCTCAGATGGACCAGGTACACAACGTCTTCCATGTGTCGCAGTTGCGGAAGTGCGTGCATGATCCATCACATGTTATCGACTGGGGCGAGTTGGACATCGATGATGGAGCAACCTTTGCTGAGTACCTAGTGGAGATGGAGGATCGACAGAAGAAGACCCTTCATGGGCGAGCTATTCCCTTGGTGTGTGTCTGGTGGCAGCATGAGAATCTCCAGGAGAGCACGTGAGAGAGGGAGGCTCAGATTCATGTGTAATACCCACATCTTTTTGAGTAGCCCTTATTTTGGCTTTTTGAGGATGTAAAAGCCCTAAGGTGGGTGTGATGTAATATCCCGGATTCTTTTCCATGTATTATTTTTAATATCATATGGAAATTCTTTTGAGACCAGGCTTTGAGACGACGGATAGTTCCGAGGCCCGGTGATCCCGAAACAAATGTTTGAATTTAATTAAACAATTAAATAACACGCGCGTGTGGTTTTCCTGAAAAAGTGGAATAAATCCCGAATGGGTACTTGGATCGGAAATCTGAGGGCACCATTGTGTCCAAAGTAGCGGTTTTACCCTAGGGGAGACCTAACATTGACTGGCACAGGTCGGTGGTGAAATCCAGTTTTTGGATGCCACCGTAATAAAATATTTAATTAAAATATTTTATTATATTTTGTTGCAGCGAATGTATTTTATCATTTTTAAATAAAGTCTTGCATAGGGGTATAGGGTTATAGACTTTATAACCCTGAAACCCCTAGAGGCTCTGGGAAATCTCTGGAGGAAACCCCCAACGCGGCGACAACGTTCTTGACGAATTTCGCCAGCGACGATGACGCGACGACCATATCTTCTCCAACGAACGCCGCAGATCTAGGTAGGATGTTTAATTTGTGATTTCTTCCCCGTTCTTGATCTCTACGATGAACGTGGACTAATCCACGAACAGATTAGTTTGTAGATCGATCATTCTTACGGGATGGGATTTTGAGGGGATTTTGGGGGATTGTATCCATGTTGATCTATTGTTGCTGATTTTATGCTTTGTTTAAGCCTATTAACGGGAGCAGATCAATGCCATGACGAACGACGGCGGAGTTTCGTTCCTCAAACTTGTTTCATTAGATTTCTCCCATTTTTCTTCCACGTGTTCTTCGCGTTCTTCGCGGGGCTATGAACAATGGATCATTGCACATCCGTTCTGCAATGCAACGATCCCAAATTAAAGAATCAACACCACGACGATCTTGCGGAGGTGCGACGACGGTTTTAGCGGACGATTCGGAGTGGATTAGGAGATATTTCATTTTTAGGAATTTTCTTCGGATGGATCGTTGGACGTTTATGACCTGATCGAAGGACCAAAAACACCTGATTCGGTGTTCGTGTGATGGGACGAACCAAACCCCGAAGCATCGGGACGAACAGACGAGAGATCATAGATTTGGAAGATCGGCCGAAGCGCAAGGAAGAAGACGATGTTCTGAAAAAATCCCAACTACACGGCGTGTAGTATGGGCTACATGGCGTGTGTTCGTCGGTGGACTAACTGGCATGTACTCTGGGAGTACTCGGACACGAGTTGGGTACACGGCCAAGGACACGACATGTATACCCTTCCTCGGCCAGACCCGGCCAGATACACGGGATACCCCGTGTACTGGTACACGGGCAGGAAACACAGACGGACACCGTGTACGGGCATACGGCCAGGGTACACGGGTGTTTCCCAGTTGATAGGACATGGCGTGTGCTTCGAATTACACGTCATGTATATGCTTTCCTACACGACTTCAATTCCATACACGGGCCGTTTACACGGGCAGTACTTCGTATCTATCTCTTCAGACTTAGGAGTATGTTATCCTTGTCATGTGCTTAGTGGAATCTCTAAGCTGGATCTTAGTGGTGGCTTCACGATAGTTGATCTTGTATGAGTATATCTGGATATTCTTGTTATATGTTCTATAGACATATACTGTGTAGAGCTGACTGTATCTTTCCTTTGTTGTATTTTCCCTTGTTGTATTCCTTTGTGGTTTCGGGGTGTCCTATTGGGTATTTTTATACTCACCCATGCACGGGATTTGCCCGCATGTGTCGTGTCTTATGAAGACGAGCGAGCCTTTGACATGATTCTAGGTGGACCAGGACCGAACGGTGCTCAGTGAGATCAGGCAGGCCGAGGTGTGTTCCTATGGCTACAAATTATAGTCCCAGTACCTTTCTTTATAGGTTGGACTTTGTTGCAGACTCTCTTTTGGTGGGATTGTACATTTGGCCTAGGGTTTTACACTTATTGTACTTTTCTTTTCTGTCGTACTCTGTTGGTTGAGATTTTTAGTGTATGCATGCATTTCCATTTTTTAGTAGTTTTTACTTTTCAGCTTTGTGGGCTTGGAGATATGTGTGGGTATGTGTAGTTTTATAGGAAATGCCTCCCATGTTAGTGATATGCCTAATCGGTGCTAGTCACCAGCCCCTGGCCTATTGGAGGTGGTCTTGGGGAGTTACGGATTGGGCCCCACTGGGACAGGTCGTGATAGGATACTCAAGAGGGGGGTGAATTGAGTTCCAAATAAAAATTTCTATTAAAAAAATTCTATTAAAGAAATCCCCAATTTAAATAACAAGCTAAACTGTAGTGAATTTTCAATAAAGTAAAGGTTCAGTCAGGTTCTCAAGAGATTGATTAGTTCTCAGTAAATCTAATCTGAAGATTAGATTAGCTTTTGAAAATAACCTACTGGTTTATAATGAATACAAACACTTGCTAGTTTAACTATAAGAGTAACTCTAAAATATATTTGTATTTAAATTACTTAGTATCGAAATATTCAATATAGTTTAAAACAAAAATAAACATGAACAGCAGGTTTAACCAAGAGGTTCAGTCTCAAGCTGAGACTTAGTCCTCTCAAACAGTTTTATATAAACTATGATACACACCCTGGATCAGGGAAAACAACAGTACTCAGACTGTCCTGGTCCTATGACCTCTACCACAGTTCTTCATGGGAAAAACCAAAACAATAGCACACAGGCTATCCAGGTCACACTTGAACTCTACCACAATTCACAGTGGGATACAAGAGTGTAAGGGAAAGATTGAGTGAGGATTTACAAATCCTCCAGTTCAGCACATGAGACAGTGTGTGCCTAAAAATATAGAGCACACACACTGCTCAAAATGTATATAAATGAAACACAATGGAGATAAACAAATAGAGATGAGTTTAGAATGATCTATGTGTTTTGAGTGAAGCTCTGGACTCCTTGGATTGATGCAGATGAAGCTTTGAGTCCCTCTCTGGTTTTGGTCAAGAAAAATAATGTGTTGTTTTTGTATTTGACTTCCAGGTCCAGGTTGACCAGCTCAGCTTGAGTGTAGGTGAAATCTTTGAAGCTCTTTTCTCCTTGAATGTTCAAGTTCTATTTAGTATGTATTATTCTTTCTTCTTATATGCATTTAAGTCCTTGAGTATCTCCAGAATATTTTCTCATATGTACATGGAAAGATTGACCGACCACAACACCACGCCTTTAGTAGTTCGAGGTTCCCTTATATAGCTTTAGATCTGGCAATGGGAATGATTATCTTTTTACAGGTACGAGGTACGGTTACTGAAATACCAACAACTATCATTAATTACTAGAAGGTTCATTAAAATCACCAAATATGACCATTTCTAAATAAACAATATAGATAGAGTTTAGAGAAATAGTGACTGGTCTCCATTAGTAGCTCTTAGTATTAGTGAGCTTGTATCGGTGGACTTGAGTCAGTAGATCTGCATTGGTAGCTGTTACTATATAACGGTAGACTATGTATCAATTACAGTAACTCTGTGTTAGTATCTCCTCTTATCGGTAGCTATTCTGTATAGGTAAAATTCTTGTATTGATGGATCTTTCCATCGGTAACTCGCCTATATCGGTAGCTGTGTGTAGCGATGGATATCTCTATATATGAGTAGACTTCATATCATTAGTTGTCTGTTTGTATTGGTGGGTCTGTCTGTTTGTATCAATAGCTCTTGATATAACAGTAGGTCTGTCTATTTGTATCAGTAGACTTCATATCAGTGGGTCTTTCTATTTGTATCAATAGACGTTATATCAGTGTCTATGTGAATACCGGTAGACTTACTCTATAGGTAGGTCTGTATCAGTGACTTACAAACTTAATAATTATCTATTCTATGCAAATCATATCGAGATTGAGTTAGAATTATTTCAAAGCATGTATAAACATAGATAAACATTGATTAACATATTGCAATGATTATTTTGATATTTTTGTCAACTCAATAGTAGGATGACATAATTTAACATATAGATAGGATTATCAAAACATATTAAAATATAATTGAGATTATCAAAACAGGTGAGGTCAAAAATATCCCCCTTTTTGATAATCACAAATTATGGAATTATAATCCATAATAATCATTAATATAAAAGTATAAAATACATTGTGTCTCATTTCTCAGTGTTAGTAATGACATTTTCAAATGTATCAGAGAATAGAGTATTACATGCAAATGTATCAAAGGTATGAAACAATTGTATCAGAGGTAAAATTATAAAACAAATGTACCAGAGGTAAATGTTTTATGCTCATAAATATTAAGATCATATTTCGCATATTTCTCATATTTCTCCCCTTTATATAAATTAAGCTATATTATGCTCATATTTCTCCCCCTTTGTGATTAGCAAAAAATAGGAAACAAAGGTTGAGAGAAGTAATAGAAGGTAAAAGAGAATAAGGTCATATAAATTTATTGGGGAAAAAAGATACAGAGAAATACAAAATTGAGATGAAAAGAGTACAAGTGATTCCTATCAAATGTCCTAGCCACTATTCAATCCACCTCCTCAGCATGTGATTTGGATTTTCTCTTGGAATCAGAAGAGGATGGAGGCTGGGTAGGTTTTGGTGGAGTCTTGGGAACACTAGTGATAATCAGAGGAGGCTGAGCCACAGATATAGTATAATGGGTACTCCTCTGAGTAATCAATGGTGTCAAGCTTCTGATAGCTTGAGCTAGTGTCATATGATGAATGGAGGAAAACTGAGTAGAGGCAGGAAGAGATGGAGGTGCAATGATAGGGGTATTGTCTTCATGAAAAAAATGGTAGCAACAGATTCCTAAAGACCATAATGATTCCTCCCCCTCTTTCCATTTCAGAGATAAAGTCATACTTGATCTCCATAAATTTGTCTAGAGCAGGATTCAACTCCCTGAGATTTCTCACTTTTTCTCTGAAAGCTTGAGTGAATGGAGATATTTTCATGTTCTCTAAAATAAGCTTGAAATGGTTGTTCAACTGATGTTTAGTGTAGACCCTTTGGAAATAGTAATCCAATTTTTCTTTTACCTCTTTCTGAGAAGTAGTGGCCTCTCTCATAAAATTCTGAACAATTTTCCCTATATCCCTAATGGTAGTCACCACTTGGGTCAAGGAAGAAGAGTCTACAGAGCCACTAGTGGAAGACTGTCCAATCTCTTATCTCATCACAGCTCAAATCTGATCAATATCCAAAGAAGGCCTGGTAGAACTCAAAGGTGTAAAGGCTACTGTTTCCTTGAAAGATTTAGTTATCCGACTTCTGATATTTTTCACAATAGAGTCCTGAGTTCTGACATGATAGCCCATGTAATTTTTAAATTCCTCAAACAATGATACCATCTAGCTAGCCACTCTTTTTACAAATGCCAAATCCTTGTTTTCTTGAGATTTAGAGCCCATATAAGATTCCAGAGAGACAAAAAATTTCTTTAGAGATTCAACATCCTCTACCAATATTGAAACTTGATTCTGGTCAGTCTTGACTTCATCCACCATTTCTGCCACAGTGGTTGACACAATACATCCAAGAGAGAGTTCAAATTATTTTTCCATTTTTCTCAGATCTTCAATAAAATAGATCTTTAAGTCTGCAATAGATGCAGTCCAAGTCTCCTTCAACTCAGCCTTTAAAGATTCAAGATCACCCTTAGTAACCAGATTTTCAGGTAAAACTACAGGTGCTCTTTCTAACATAATACTAGCCACAGAGTCATTCATAACAGATTGAATGGATGATATTAAAGAGGTTTCCATTATTCTTATCTCTTCCACAAACAAGGTCTTAATATCAGACTTCAGCTGGTCTAGATCAGCTTTTCTTACTAAATCCTCATGTAAAAACTCAGAAAGGATATTATAGTTAACTTGTGGTCTATTGATGGGTGTCTCATCTTCAAAATCAGGATAGTCCAATCCAGAAACTACAAAACCTGGGTCTTCTGCCCAGTCTTCAATCTCATGAGCTACTAAAACAGTACCATGTCTGATGGGATTCTCCCCCTCAATTTGTGTATTCTCCTATATATGTATAGCAATAGCACCCTCAGCAGCTCGGTCTTCCTCAGAAGAATTCTCCACAACCATTTCCATTTCTCCAACTGGAGGCTCATCAGGAATGGGTGCAGGTTCTGACATCTCAACCAAAACAACCTCTTCAGGAATAGAAGAATTTCCAATCAGTGGACTTAATCTCAAAATACTCTCATATGAACTATCAGAAACATGTTCTTTATTTTCATATACTTCTTCCTCATTATCTTTATCAGGCTGGTCTTCCTCATCAATAGGGGCTTTCTCATTACTTACTTCCAGTACAATTTCCTTTCTAGATGATACAATTTTAGCAACTGGACTTGGAGGCAAGTCTGGATCCCTTCCATTAGCTACAGAGGTATCCTCCTAATCAGTATCATCACTATACTAAGGTTCCACTTCATCAGGTCCTAGACCTGGATCTCTTCTGTCTCTTGGCCTATTGGGGTGATCAACAGTGCTGAACTTATCATACATCCTCTCATCACCAATAACCCATTGCCTTCTCCATGGGTTCCAACCAATCTTTATATACTTACAGATTGTGCTTGTGATGAAAAAATTATTCCTTACAACTATTGTCTCATCCTGAGACCCAACTATTCCTTTCACCTTGATCATTACTGAAATCAACTTTGCAAAGAATAATGCATTGGATTTTCACTTAGGCCTGATCATATCCTCAATTTGGATCATCAACAAACTACACATATTTACCTTGACACCATGACTTAGAAAATGCAACAAGTAAATATCTTTATATCTCAGATTTGCAAAGTCTAATCTTCTTGGACTTAGCACATGTTGGATGAATTTAAATAACAGTCGGTTTTCTCCATCTATCTCAGTAGCAACTGCCTTTCTTTGTTTTCCACTACTAGTGAGATCTTCTAAAGCAACCTCATAGTCAAAAATGTCACTGGTAAGAGGTATTGTCTTCGAGGTATACCCAAAAACACCTTCATGTGGAACTTTCATACATTCAGCCCATTTAACAGAAGAAAAATAAAGTTCCTTGCCATTTACTAATGAAAACATTATGTTTTATTTTTGAGACTTATCAAAACAAACAAAAGTATAAAACTCCTTAACCAATTTTGGATAATAAGGTCCATTGTTGTTTGAAAAGTATTAAAGTCATCCATGTTCCTCCAATAATCTTAAAATCAAAGACTTGCTAGGCAAGATCCATTCCTCACTAAGCTCCTTTTCGATCACTACATCTCTATTCTGCAAATGCGGGTTCACTGCACGCTTCCCTGACCTTATTCTACTTTCACTGCCACTGCCTTTAGGTACTATTTTCTTCTTCTTCTCACTTGGAGCATCACTATCATCCCTTACTTTTAGGAGTTTTGTTCTTCGCATCTACAATCGAGGTACTTAGGGTTACGCGTAATGCGGGGGTTCAAGAAGCGAGGATTGAGAGTTTGCGGGGGATTGAAATGAGGCCAAGACTTATGTTTTATCATTTAGGAATCATAAAATAGATAAATAAAGCATAATAAGTAAAATACAAATGACACAGATTCTGAAGGCTAAAGATACAAAATTTTAAAAATAACACAACCAAACAGTAATACATACCAGTGAGGATTCCTAACGCTGAGGTATTTTTATCGGTGAGGTCCACTAATAGTGAGGTATAGCGGTGAGGTTCATACCAGTGAGGTATAACAGTGAGGTTTATACCAGTGAGGTATGACAGTGAGGTTTATACCAGTGAGGTATAACAGTGAGGTTTTGGATAACGGTGAGGATTTGGCTAACGGTGAGGATTTGGCTAATGGTTAGGATTTGGCTAACGGTGAGGATATGGCTAACGGTGAGGATTTGGCTAACAGTGAGGATTTGACTCTATAAAGTCTGTCATTCCTAACACATGTCTAATGTAACTTAACCTATCTAAACTTAAAGGCTTAGTGAATATATCATCTAATTGATGTTCAATACCTATAAATTCAAGATTAATATCACCCTTTTGGTAATGATGTCTCAAAAAGTGGTGCCTTACATCAATGCGTTTGGTCCTAGAGTGAGACATGAGATTCTTAGAGATCTTAATCTCACTAGTGTTATCACAGTTTATAGATACATGTCTAAACTGATATCTGTAGTCCAATAATGTATGTTTCATCCACAGAATTTGTGCATAGCAACTACCAACAACAATATATTCTACTTCAACAGTAGACAATGCAACAGAGTTATGCTTTTTATTGCACCAAGATATCAGGGAGTTACCTAGAATATGACATGTTCCATAAGTGCTCTTTCTATCTAACTTGCAACCAGAAAAGTCAGCATCTGAATAACTTATTAAATCGAATGATTGTCCTTTTAGATAAAATAATCCCAAGTTATTAGTATGTTTAAGATATTTGAAAATTCTTTTAACAGTAAGAAAGTGTGACTCTTTTGTATTAGCTTGAAATCTTTCACACATACAAACACTAAACATAATATCTAGTCGACTAGCAGTAAGATAGAGTAGACTCCCTATCATACCTCTATAGTTGGGTTGATCCACTAGTTTTCTAGTTTCATCAGCATCCAACTTACATGTGGTACTCATGGGTGTGTCATTACCCTTACTATTATCTAAACCATAACGTTTAAAAATATCCTTTGTAGATTTAATTTAATTTAAAATAATACCTTTTTAATTTTTAAAAACTTGAAATCCAAGAAAATATTTAAGTTCTCCCATTAAACTCATTTCAAATTCATTTTTCATACTCTTTGAAAAATCAATACACAAGTCATTCTTAGAAGATCCAAAAATAATATCATCAATATAGATTTGTACTATCAAATTTTTTTTGGAAATTATTTTAATAAAGAGAGTTGGATCAGAAATCCCTTTATAAAAACCTTTTGAAATAAGAAAATTACTAAGTCTATCATACCAAGATCGTGGGGCTTGTTTTAAACCATATAAAGCTCTAGAAAGCTTAAAAACTCAATTTGGAAAATGAGGATTAGTAAATCCTGGTGGTTGTTCAACAAAAACATCTTCAATTATAAAACCATTTAGAAAATAAATTTTAACATCCATTTGATATAACTTTAAATTCAGATGAGTAGCATAAGCAAGTAGAATCCTAATAGCTTCTAATATAGCTATAGGTGCAAAGGGTTCCTCATAATATATTCCTTCCTCTTGACTATATCCTTGTGCAACTAGTCTTTCCTTGTTTCTAATGATATTTCCTGATTCATCAACTTTATTTCTAAAAACCCATTTAGTGCCTATGGTCAAAGTTTTCTTAGGTCTATCATCTAATTCCCAGACTTTGTTTCTTTCAAATTGATTTAATTCTTCTTGCATATCCATTACCCAAAATTCATCATTGATTGCACCATTGATATTTTTAGGTTCTAACTGTGAAAGAAAGGCTTGATGTTCAACCTAATTTCTTAGAGAAGCTCTATTCTATGTTCCTATATCAAGATTACCTATAATAGAATCTAAAGGATGATTCTTTAGAATCCTAGTTGATCTAGTAAAGGTAGGACTAGAAATTTCAGGTTCTTCGCTCGAGTTCACTAGAAGCAGATTCTAGAATATTTCAAGAACTTGTTATCTTTACAACAGGTTCACTGATTTTATCATTAAGGTCCAGAACAGAAAAAGCTTCTTCAATATTTTTAAGAGAAGACTTAGGTTCATGTGGATCAGTTTCATCGAATTTGATGTGAACATATTATTCCACACATTTGGTTCTTTTTTTAAAGACTCTATAAGATTTACTAGTTATAGAGTAACCTAGAAAGATTCCCTCATCACTTTTAGAAGAAAACTTGTCAAGATTATCCTTAGTATTGAGAATAAAGACTTTTCAACCAAAAACTCTGAAGTAACAAAATTTAGTCTTCCTATTATTCCATAGTTCATAAGGGGTCTTTTTAAGAACAGGTCTAATCAAGACTCTATTTATAATATAACAAGCTGTATTCACAACTTCAACCAAAAAATAAATAGGTAGTTCATACTCATTAAGCACAGTTCTTGCAATTTTCTGAAGGGTTCTATTTCTTCTTTCAACTACACCATTCTGTTGAGGTGTCCTAGGGGCAGAGAAATTGTGATTATAGCCATTATGTGAGCAGTAAGATTCAAACTCTTGATTTTCAAACTCACGATCAAGATCACTTCTCAGGGTTTTAATCTTAAGACCACTAACTTTTTCTACAGACTTGGAGTATTTAATAAAGTAAGAGAAAGCTTCACTTTTGTGAGCTAGAAAATATACCCAAGTATATCTAGAAAATTCATCTACTAAGACATAAACATAGTTCTTCCCATTTATGATAGAAACTCTGGAAGGTCCAAACAAGTCCATGTGAACCAACTTGAGAGGTTGAGAAGTTGAAAATTATTTCTTTAATTTAAAAGAAACTTTATGTTGTTTTCCCTTTTGACTGGGATTACAAACTTTGTCATCTGGGAATTTTAGTTGAGGTAGGTCTCTAACTATGTTCTTCCTAGTCACTTTTCTAAGTGAATGAACATTACAGTGTCCTAATATTCTGTGCCATAGCCAATATTCTCTATGAAATGCATTTAAAAAATTAACCTTTTGTTTGGATAAATAATTTAAATCTACAGCATAAACATTTTCATTTCTTAAGGTAGAAAATACTAAAACATTTTTAGAATTAAAAACATTACACGCATAATTTTTAAATTTAACATTGAAACCATCATCAAACAACTGAGAAATGATTAACAAGTTATATTTTAATCCATCAAAAAATAATACTTTAGAAATTAAAATTGAACCAGTGTTACCAATCTGGCCTAAGCCGATGATTTTTCCTTTTGAATTATCACCAAAGGTAACATGTCCTCCATCAACCTTGATTAAATTTTTTAAAAAAGAGTAATCTCGATTCATATTCCTTGAACATACACCGTACAAGTACCATATCTTCTTATAGGAACTCTTCAATAAAGTCTCCTACAAAATAGATTTAAATAGAAAATGATTTTGGTACCCAGATTTTCTTGGGTCCAGACAGTTTAGCAAGAAAAACTTTTGGTACCCAGATTTGTCTAATGGGTTTTATATAATCAATAGATTTAAAATATTTTGAAATATAAACTTTGTTTGATCTATAACTATGTGAATAGATAGTCGAGGCATAGGAATTTCCAAAACTGGAACTAGCAGCATACTGTCTAGATTTAGGAAAAAATATATTTTTTGTAATCTGTCTCTATCCAGGCTGATAGCCTAAACCAGTAGTATACTTTGGTGCAACTTGTTTTCCAAGCATTTGAGTTAGATTATTCTTTATATTATTGAAATTTTCTAAATCTATTCTAAGTTTCTCATTGTAAAACTTAAGTTGAGTATTCTCCTTTAACAGTTGAGCATTCATTTCCTTTTCTACTTCTAATACAGATTTGACACTGTTAGTTAAAGCATATTGTTTGTTTAATGACTTGTACTTATCTTTCAGCTCATTACAAGTATCTTTTAACATATTACAATATTAAAATAACTCTTCAATAGACATGCTTTCAGAATCAGAATCATCTCCAGAATAATAAGAATTTAAAGCAGGAGTATCCAATGTTACCGCAGATGTGTTTTTCAGGAAACACATATTAGTTTTTTGAGATTTTTCATCTTGAGTGGAGTAAGAATCAATTGAACTGTCCTTTACTCTTTCATTCTTAACAGACTATGTCATCAATTTTATCAGTCCTTTTCCAATCTTTCTTCCAATTACCTTTATTGTCATACTTTCCCTTGTAATTGGATTTTCTGAAAAACTTCTTCTTTCTATAAAACTCCTTAAATTGTCTGGCTATCTGAGCTATTTCCGCATCACTGTCAGATGCACTCTCATTATAGCTTTAGATATCACTTTCACTTTGAATTTTCCCTTTGTCCTTAATTTTTGAAGTGGAATTTTTGAAAGTTACAGACTTCTTCCTTGGTTCTTCATCTTCTTCCTTGTTTACCTTCAGTTCTTCTTCATACATCATTAACTTACCAATCAGCTCTTTAACATGAAGTGAACTTATATCACACGACTCTCTTATTGAAACAGATGTGCCTCTTCATCTTTCTGGCAGACACCTTAGTATCCTCATGATTTGATCCTTTGCTAGAACAACCTTTCCCAGTGAGCTCATTGTGTTTAAAATTTCATTGAACCTGATATAAATGTCTGAGATAGGTTCATCATGCTTCATTTTAAAATTATCATACTTAATGGTATATGTGTTTAGTCTCATTTCTTTAACATTAGTTGTTCCCTCACGGGAAACACCCAAAGTATCCCAAATTTCATAAGCAGTTTTACATTCAGATATTCGATTAAATTCTTCATCTCCCAAAGCACGATACATGGAATTCATTGCTTTATAATTATTATTGTAAGCTATTTTAGTAGGTTCATCCCAATTAGTTCTTTCATTTTCTGGGATCTTATACTGAGTCTCTCTAGCAGTCTAGATGTCAAATCCCATACTTTCTAAATGAATTTTCATTTTTAGTTTCCATTGGGCATAATTAACACCATTAAATAAAGGTGGAATGTTGGTAGCATCACCTTATAATATATTATCCATTATTAGATTTTAGAAAATATATTTAAAGGGATAAAATTTAGAACTAATAGAAATTTAAGATCTTTAAGATACAAATAAAATCACAGTTGAAAAACAGAGTGTTTGGAAATCCTTTATTAATAATCAATCCTCTGATACCAAATGTTGGTCGGAGTGGATACTCAAGAGGGGGGTGAATTGAGTTCCAAATAAAAATTTCTGTTAAAACAATTTCTATTAAAAAAATCTCCAATTTAAATAACAAGCTAAACTGTAATGAATTTGCAATAAAGTAAAGGTTCAGTTAGGTTCTCAAGAGATTGGTTAGTTCTCAGTTAATATAATCTGAAGATTAGATTAGCTTTTGAAACTAACATACTGGTTTACAATAAATACAAACACTTTTTAGTTTAACTATTAGAGTAACTCTAAAATAGATTTATATTTAAATTACTTAGCAGTAGAATATTCAATATAGTTTAAAACAAAAATAAACATGCACAACATGTTTAAACAAGAGGTTCAGTCTCAAGATGAGAGTTAGTCCTCTCAAACAGTTTTATATAAACTATGATCCACAGTCTGGATCAGGGAAAACAACAATACTCAGACTTTCTAGGTCCTATGACATCTACCACAGTTCTTCGTGGGAAAAACCAAAATAATAGCACACAGGCTATCCAGGTCACACTTTACCTCTACCACAATTCACAGTGGGATACAAGAGTGTAAGGGAAAGATTGAGTGAGGATTTAAAAATACTCCAGTTCAGCACAGGAGATAGTGTGTGCCTAAAAATAAAGAGCACACACACTACTCAAAATGTAAATAAATGAAACACAATGAAGCTAAACAAATAAAGATGAGTTTAGAATGCTCTATGTGTTTTTAGTAAAGCTTTTGACTCCTTGGATTGATGTAAATGAAGCTTTGAGTCCCTCTCTGGTTTTGGTCAAGAAAAACAGAGTGTCATTTTTCTATTTGACTTCCACGTCTAGGTTGATCATCTCATCTTTAGTGTAGGTGAAATCGTTGAAGCTCTTTTCTCCTTTAATGTTCAGATTCTATTCAGTATGTATTCTTCTTTCTTCTTCTATGTATGTAAATCCTTGAGTATCTCTAGAAGATTGTCATGTATGTGCATGTAAAAACTGACCGACCACAACACCATGTCTTTAGTAGTTCAAAGCTCCCTTATATAGCTTTAGCTCCGGCAATGGGAATGATTACCTTTTTATAGGTAAGAGGTACGGTTCCTGAAATACCAATAACTATCATTAATTACTAGACAGTGCATTAAAACTACCAAATATGACAGTTGCTAGATAAAGAATAGAGATAGAGTTTAGATAAACAGTGACTGGTCTCCATCAGTAGCTCTTAATATCTGTGAGCTTGTATCGGTGGACTTGAGTCAGTAGATCTGCATCGGTAGCTGTTAATCTATAATGGTAGACTACATATCAATGACAGTGAATCTGTATCAGTAACTCCTCTTATCGGTAGCTCTTCTGTATAGGTAGCATTCTTGTATCGGTGGCTCTTTCGATCGGTAACTCACCTATATCGGTAGCTGCGTGTAGCGGTGGCTCTCTCTATATATCAGTAGACTTCATATCAGTAGCTGTATGTTTGTATTGGTGGGTCTATATGTTTGTATCTATAGCTCTTGATATAACAGTTGGTCTGTCTATTTGTATCGATAAACTTCATATCAGTGGGTCTGTCTGTTTGTATTGGTAGACTTCATATCAGTGGCTATGTGCATACCGGTAGACTTACTCTATCGGTAGGTCTGTATCAGTGACTCACAAACTTAATACTTATCTTTTCTATGAAAATCATATCTAGATTGAGTTAGAATTATTTCAAATCATGTATAAACATATATAAACATTGTTTAACATATTCCAATGATTATTTTGATATTTTTGTCAACTCAATAGTAGTATGACATAATTTAACATATAGATAAGATTATCAAAACATATTAAAACATAATTGAGATTATCAAAACAGGTGAGGTCAACAATTTAGTTATAATAATTTTCTTGGCAATGTCTCTATATGTGGTTAATCGACCTTTAACAGGACGTTGTCGAAAGAGAGGGAAAGAGAAGTATGACATTTATATTTGTCATAAATATGATAAATACAGTTGGTTAGTATTATTAATATAATTTTAACTTACTTTAAAATTAATTTTTTAGTTTATGGTTTTGAAAGGAATAGGGTAAAACAAGAAATAGAATAATAAAATAGGGAAGAGTTAAGAGAGACTTATCTCTCTCAGTGTAGCTTCCCTTGTACGACACTATAAATCCTTGGTGATTGGATTTGGATTTCTCCATAACTTACATAAGTATTAAAATGGGATTTAGAGGGAGTATTTGGGTAGATATTAGGCTTTTGAATGGGTAGGATGAGTGGTTTTCCAAGAAGAGGGAGATGGATTATATATACTTGAGGATAGGGGTATTTTTAGAATAAAGTATTGAATATAATAATATATCAAAGGTAAGATTTGTAGTAGTGAATTTTTTACATTATAAATAATATATTAATATAATATAATGATTTTAAGACTTTAAATACCCTTTATAATTTCAATTAATTTGTTTATTAAAAAGGAATGTGGACAGAAAGAAAAGTTGTTATTTTTAAGAATCACTTTTAAATTTAGTCTTTGGAAAGTTATTTTTAGGTTTGGATGTTGAATTAATTGTATTTTAATGAACCATTTATGAAATTAAATATACCATGTCAGAATATAATGTTATATAAATTATCATTTAATTATTACATCATTAATTATGTAATTTGAGTTACACCATTTATGTGAAAAACTGTATTTTTACTATTCACCTGAAAATTGAAGTATTTCAGAAATTACCAAAAAATCACCCTAGGATAATTTCAAAATGATGATTTGAAAATTGATATTAATTTTATCAAAATAAAATTTTAAAACAGGTACTTTTAATTTTTAATATAAAAATAATGATTATTATAAAATACTTTAAAATACGGTTAATTAAAATGTGCTTATACTGTGTTTGAGATTTTTAATCATGGTACTTGTAAATTAATCATGTTAAATATTATTTATATTAAAATTTATTATTTTTAGGTAAAATTACTATTCCAACAGTTAGGTTACTATTCCCAATGGTTAGGTTACTATGTTAACTGTCACATTACTATTCCAATGGTAACTTTACCTGCTATAAATACTACTCTATTATTTCACTTAATATTCAACTCAATTAATCTCATGGTTTTATATTTCAATTTCCTTTAATTTTTCTTGGTTTTCTAATATTTTTCTTATTCTCTATAATGTTTTAAGTGGGGCGATGATTCTAGTAGATTGGGGCGATCCATATTTTCCCATTTTGGATTTTATATTTTATATTTTTTCCAGTTGTAATGTTTATAATTTTAATTGGTTTCATTACTGATTAATGTAAAAGTATTTAGTAATGAAAAAATACTTGTTGGTTTCTCTATATTTTGTATGTGTATAATATTATATAATATAATACAACACACATTTATTCAGGAAACAAATTTTAAAAACACAGGGTCATTACAGGTCTGGTGATGGTAATTTTTTATTCTTCCTAGTCATAGACCAATTTTTCTTTTTTTTATTTTCTTAAATATTTTATAAATTTTTTCTATTAAAGAAGTGTAGAAATAAAATACATTAAATTAATGGACATGAACCCTTCCCAATTCCCAAAATTTCATCCCCACACTTATTCATTTCAATGTAATGCATCACTTACACTATGACTTCTCTCACACCTACACTTAAACTTTAAAATATCATGAAGAATACATAGAGTAGGGTAATAAAGGAAAATATTTTCTTGTAATGTGGCTCACTCCTATCAACTTAGTTCATAGATTATAATGGATAAACAAGGATTAATGTGAAAGGTGGTCTCAAGGATATCTAAATAAATTAAAATTCCCCAATCATATTAAATTTAAATTTATACAATCATATATTTTATAAGTTGCAATTTAAGTTCTAGTAGGTTTCATGCCCCAAGATATCTCAAGAAATATTATCAAGATAGGATGAAATTTTTTTAGTCTAGAATACTCTCATTAATGAAACATAAAATTTTCGATAATCACTCATGGAAAGTGATAACAATAACAAATCAATTTGCATGAATTTCATAAATTAAAAGTATGAAAAATGGTAGGGAAATTTCATTTACATGAATCAACCAATTCTCTCAATCTTGATTCATCAAAATTAACATCTTATTATTTCCTTAAAACATCGAATCATGAAAGTTTTAAGAAATTCATGTCTCTTAGATTGGTCGAGTAAAGCTAAAAGTCTAAGTGTGGGAATGCAATTCTCCTTTGAAGCTCAAAGAAAATTTTACAAAAAAAAATTAAGGGGGGATGAAAAGATAATGAATTTAAAAGGGAACTCTCCATTCAAAATAAAGCTGTTTTTCCTCTTTTCATCCTCTTCTTAAATCATATAGTCTTCTAAGTTCCTTCTTTCTCTAGTGGTCCTACAAAAAGACAACAACTAAATAAAGTTTAAGTTCCATATCTTGCGTAGTTAGAAAAATAAAAGGGATGGGTGTCTATATCATAAATCCCTAAATCCGAAGAAAGAATTAAAACTTGAGTTTCCTCTTATAAGTTATTTTTTTAATGTTTTTGGATTGACCTAACCTGATGAATAGTGACAACTAGAAATTTTAGAGAAGTGTAATATTTTCCACCAGTTCTTGGGGTATATTTCCATGGTACTTTTTTAGTCTATAAATATTAATGGTAAATATGATTCCTTCACCTTCTTTATTAATCTAGATATCATTAAAAGTATATACATGAGTGAATATAAATGGATCTTCCCACATAGAATTAATTTTACCTATAATTAGCTTTAGTCTCGAATTATAGAGCAACACTAGGTCTCTATTTTGGAATATTTTTGGTTGGATAATCATATCATGAGACACTAGAGATCTTTATTTTTAAACTTTTTAGCTTTTAGAATATTATCTTTGAATTTCTTACATCCCTTTAAATTTTAATTTCCTCTCCAAGATGCCTTTAATTTCCCAGTTAGACACTTCATTTTTCCCTTTTTTTAGGATGGTGGAGTGTAAATGTCTTATGATGTAATCCATACTTTTTTAGTAGATAATCTATTATCTTATTGAAAAAGTGAGTCCCTTGGTCACTAATGATGGGTCGTAGAACTCCAAACCTATAAAAAATGTTGGAACTAACAAAATCACACAATTTTTTTTTTTTGATATTAGCAGTTTTGGTGGCTTTGGATACCACACATTTTGAGACATAATCAATAGTGATAAAGATATAAGAATTTACAAATTTCGTGGGAAGGGGTATCATAAAGTATATGATCTAAACTTAAGAAACTTAAAAAAATATAATGGGTTTTTAAGGAATCACTTTTCTTTTTGAAATGTTTCTATAAAAATGATATTTTCAACATTTCTTGAAATATTCAGGTGCATCCTTGAACAAAGTTAGCCAATAAATAATAGATTCAAAAACTTCTATCACAGTTCTTTAAAGTCCAAACTAGCCTATAACATATTACAATATTCAAATAACTCTTCATTAGACATGTTTTCAGAATCAGAATCATCTCCAGAATAATAATAATTTAAAGTAGGAGTATCCAATGTTACCGTAGATGTGTTTATCATGAAACACATATTAGTTTTTTGAGATTTTTCATCCTGAGTGGAGTCAGAATCACTTGAACTGTCCTTTCCTCTTGCATTCGTAACAGAAAAATGTCATCAATTTTATCATTCCTTTTCCAATATTTCTTCCAATGACCTTTATTGTCATACTTTCCCTTGTAATTGGATTTTCTGAAAAACTTCTTCTTTCTATAAAACTTCTTAAATCATCTGGATATCCGAGCTATTTCCGCATCACTGTCAGATGAACTCTCTTTACAGCTTGAGATATCACTTTCACTTTGAATTTTCCCTTTGTCCTTAATTTTTGAAGTGGAATTCTTGAAAGTTACAGACTTCTTCCTTGGTTCTTCATCTTATTACTTGTTTACCTTCAGTTCCTCTTCATACATCATTAACTTACCAATCAGATCTTTAACAGGCAGTGAACTTATATCACACGACTCTCTTATTGAAACAGATGTTCCTCTTCATCTTTCTGGCAGACACCTTAGTATCCTCATGATTTTCTCCTTTGCTAGAACAACCTTTACCAGTGAGCTCATTGTATTTACAATTTCATTGAACCTGAGATACATGTCAGAGATAGGTTGACCAGGCTTCATTTTAAAATTATCATACTTAATGGTATATGTGTTTAGTCTCATTTATTTAATATTGGTTTTTCCCTCACGGGAAACACCCAAAGGATCCCAAATTTCATAAGCAGTTTTATAATCAGATATTCGATTAAATTATTCATCTCCTAAAGCACAATACAGGGCATTCATTGCTTTACAATTATTATTGGAAGCTATTTTAGTAGGTTCATCCCAAGTAGTTCTTTCAGTTTTTGGGATCTTATACTGAGTCTCTATAGCAGTCCAGATGTCAAATCCCATACTTTCTAAATGAATTTTCATTTTCAGTTTCCATTGGGCATAATTAACACCATTAAATAAAGGTGGAATGCTGGTAGAATCACCTTCTAATCTATTATCCATTATTAGATTTTAGAAAAATATACTTAAAGAGATAAAATTTAGAACTAGCAGAAATTTAAGATCTTTAAGATACAACTAAAATCAAAGTTGAAAAACAGAGTGTTTGGAAATCCGTTATTAATAATCAATCCTCTGATACCAAATATTGGTCGAAGTGGATACTCAAGAGGGGGGTGAATTGAGTTCCAAATAAAAATTTATATTAAAACAATTTCTATTAAAAAAATCTCAAATTTAAATAACAAGATAAACTATAATGAATTTGAAATACAGTAAAGGTTCAGTTAGGTTCCCAGGAGATTGATTAGTTATCAGTTAATCTAATCTGAAGATTAGATTGGATTTTGAAACTAACATACTGGTTTACAATAAATACAAACACTTGATAGTTTAACTATCAGAGTAACTCTAAAATAGATTTATATTTAAATTACTTAGCAGTAGAATATTCAATATAGTTTAAAACAAAAATAAACATGCACAGCATGTTTAAACAAGAGGTTCAATCTCAAGCTGAGAGTTAGTCCTCTCAAACAGTTTTATATAAACTATGATCCACACTCTGGATCAGGGAAAACAACAGTACTTAGACTTTCCAGGTCCTATGACATCTACCACAGTTCTTCGTGGGAAAAACCAAAACAATAGCACACGGGCTATCCAGGTCACACTTGACCTCTACCACAATTCACAGTGGGATACAGGAGTGTAAAGGAAATATTGAGTGAGGATTTACAAATCCTCCAGTTCAGCACAGGAGATAGTGTGTGCCTAAAAATACAGAGCACACACACTGCTCAAAATGTAAATAAATGAAACACAATGGAGCTAAAAAAATAGAGATGTGTTTAGAGTGCTCTATGTGTTTTGAGTAAAGCTCTCGACTCCTTGTATTGATGCAGATGAAGCTTTGAGTCCCTCTCTGGTTTTGGTCAAGAAGAACAGAGTGTCGTTTTTCTCTTTGACTTCTAGGTCCAGTTTGATCAGCTCATCTTTAGTGTAGGTGAAATCTTTGAAGCTCTTTTCTCCTTGAATGTTCAGGTACTATTCAGTATGTATTCTTCTTTCTTTTTTTATGCATGTAAGTCCTTGAGTATCTCCAGAATATTATCATGTATGTGCATGGAAAAACTGATCGACCACAACACCACGTCTTTAGTAGTTCAAGGTTCCCTTATATAGCTTTAGTTATGGCAATGGGAATGATTACCTTTTTATCGGTATGAGGTACGGTTCCTAAAATACCAATAACTATCATTAATTACTAGCAGGTGTATTAAAAGTACCAAATATGACCGTTGCTAAATAAATAGTAGAGATAGAGTTTAGATAAATAGTGACTGGTCTCCATCAGTATCTCTTAATATCTGTGAGCTTGTATCGGTGGAATTGAGTCAGTAGATCTGCATCGGTAGCTGTTAATCTATAATGGTAGACTATGTATCAATGACAGTGAATCTGTATCAGTATCTCCTCTTATTGGTAGCTCTTATGTATAGGTATCATTCTTGTATTGGTGGATCTTTCCATCAATAACTTTCCTATATCAGTAGCTTCGTGTAGCGGTGGATCTCTCTGTATATCATTAGACTTCATTTCAGTAGCTGTCTGTTTGTATCGGTAGGTCTATATGTTTGTATCGGTAGCTCTTGATATAACAGTAGGTATGTCTCTTTGTATCGATAGACTTTATATCAGTGGGTCTGTCTGTTTGTATTGGTAGACTTCATATCAGTGGCTATGTGCATACCGGTAGACTTACTCTATCGGTAGGTCTGTATCAGTGACTCACAAACTTAATACTTATCTTTTCTATTCAAATCATATTCATATTGAGTTATAATTATTTCAAATCATGTATAAACATATATAAACATTTTTTAACATATTTCAATGATTATTTTGATATTTTTGCCAACTCAATAGTAGGATGACATAATTTAATATATAGATAGGATTATCAAAACATATTAAAACATAATTGAGATTATCAAAATAGGTGAGGTCAACAATTTTGTTATAATAATTTTCTTGGCAATGTCTCTATATGTGGTTAATTGACCTTTAACATGATGTTGTTGAAAGAGATGGAAAGAGAAGTATGACATTTATATTAGTCATAAATATGATAAATACAGTAGGTTAGTATTATTAATATAATTTTAACTTACTATACAATTAATTTTTTAGTTTATGGTTTTGAAAGGAATAGGGTAAAATAAGAAATAGAAGAATAAAAGAGGGAAGAGTTAAGAGAGACTTATCTCTCTCGGCGTAGCTTCTCTTGTACGACACTATAAATCCTTGGTGATTGGATTTGGATTTCTCCATAACTTACATAAGTATTAAAATGGGATTTAGAGGGAGTATTTGGGTAGATATTATGCTATGGAATGGGTAGGATGTGTGGTTTTCCAAGCATAGGGAGAGGGATTATTTATACTTGAGGATATGGGTATTTTTAGAACAAAATATTGAATATAATAATATTTCAAAGGTAAGATTTGTAATAGTGAATTTTTTACATTATAAATAATATATTAATATAATATAATGATTTTAAGGCTTTAAATACCCTTTATAATTTTAATTCATTTTTTTGTTAAAAAGGAATGTGGACAGAAAGAAAAGTTTTTATTTTTAAGAATCACTTTTGAATTTAGTCTTTGGAAAGTTATTTTTAGGTTTGGATGTTGAATTAATTGTATTTTAATGAACCATTTATGAAATTAAATATACCATGTCAGAATATAATGTAATAAAAGGTATCATGTCATTATTACATCATGAGTGATGTAATTCGAGTTACACCATTTATGTGAAAAACTGTATTTTTACTATTCACCTGAAAATTGAAGTATTTCAGAAATTACCAAAAAATCACCCTAGGATAATTTCAAAATGATGATTTGAAAATTGATATTAATTTTATCAAAATAAAATTTTAAAATACATACTTTTAATTTTTAATTTAAAAATAATGATTATTATAAAGTACTTTAAAATACGGTTAATTAAAATGTGCTTATACTGTGTTTGAGATTTTTAATCATGGTACTTGTAAATTAATCATGTTAAATATTATTTATATTAAAATTTATTATTTTTAGGTAAAATTACTATTCCAATGTTTAGGTTACTATTCCCAATGGTTAGGTTACTATGTTAACTGTCACATTACTATTCCAATGGTAACTTTACCTGCTATAAATACTTATCTATTATTTCACTTGATATTCAACTCAATTAATCTCATGGTTCTATATTTAAATTTCCTTTAATTTTTCTTGGTTTACTAATATTTTTCTTATTCTCTATAATGTTTTTAGTGGGGTGATGACTCTAGTAGATTGGGGCGATCCATATTTTCCCATTTTGGATTTTATATTTTATATTTTTTCCAGTTGTAATGTTTATAATTTTAATTGGTTTCATTATTGATTAATGTAAAAGTATTTAGTAGTGAAAAAATATTTGTTGGTTTCTCTATATTTTGTATGTGTATAATATTATATAATATAATACAACACACATTTATTCAGGAAACAAATTTTAAAAACACAGGGTCATTACAGGTTTGATAATGGTAATTTTTTATTCTCCCTAGTCAAAGACCATTTTTTCTTTTTTTAAATATTCTTTAAATTTTTTCTATTAAATAAGCGTAGAAATAAAATACATTAAATTAATGGACATGAAACCTTCCCAATACCCAAAATTTCATCCTCAAACTTATTCATTTCAATGTAATGCATCCCTTACACTATGACTTCTCTCACCCCTACACTTAAACTTTAAAATATCATGAAGAATACATAGAGTAGGGTAATAAAGGAAAATATTTTCTTGTAATATGGATCACTCCTATCAACTTAGTTCATGGATTATATTGGATAAACAAGGATTAATGTGAAAGGTGGTCTCAAGGATATCTAAATAAATTAAAATTCCCCAATCACATTAAATTTAACTTTATATAATCATATATTTTACAAGTTGAAATTTAAGTCCTAGTAGGTTTCATGTACCAAGATATCTCAAGAAATATTCTCAAGATAGGATGAAATTTTTTTGGTCTAGAATACTCTCATTAATAAAACATAAAATTTTGGATAATCACTTATGGAAAGTGATAAAAATAAAAAATCAATTTTCATGAATTTAATAAATTAAAAGTATGAAAAAAATGGTAGGGGAATTTCATTTACATGAATCAACCAATTCTCTCAATCATGATTCATCAAAATTAACATCTTATTATTTCCTTAAAACATGGAATCATGAAATTTTTAAGAAATTCATGTCTCTTAGATTGGTCGAGTAAAGCTAAAAGTCTAAGTGTGGGAATGCAATTATCCTTTGAAGCTCAAAGAAAATTTTACAAAAAAACATTGAGGGGGGGATGAAGAGATAATGAATTTAAAAGAGAACTCTCCATTAAAAATAAATCTATTCTCCTTTGGATACTCCTACTTTAAATTCTTATTATTCTAAAGATGATTCTGATTCTGACAGCTTGAGATATCACTTTCACTTGAAATTTTCCCTTTGTCCTTAATTTTTGAAGTGGAATTCTTGAACGTTATAGGCTTCTTCCTTGGTTCTTCATATTCTTCCTTGTTTACCTTCAGTTCTTCTTCATACATCATTAACTTACAAATCAGCTCTTTAACAAGAAGTGAACTTATACCACATGACTCTCTTATTGAAACGGATGTGCCTCTTCATCTTTCTGGCAGACACCTTAGTATCCTCATGATTTTCTCCATTGCTAGAACAACCTTTCCCAGTGAGCTCATTGTATTTACAATTTCATTGAACCTGAGATACATGTTAGAGATAGGCTCATCTGGCTTCATTTTATAATTATCACACTTAATGGTATAAGTGTTTAGTCTCATTTCTTTAACATTGGTTGTTCCCTCATGGGAAACACCCAAAGCATCCCAAATTTCATAAGCAGTTTTACAATCATATATTCGATTAAATTCTTCATCTCCTAAAGCAAAATACAGGGCATTCATTGCTTTACAATTATTATTGCAAGCTGTTTTAGTAGGTTCATCCCAAGTAGTTCTTTCAGTTTCTAGGATCTTATACTGAGTCTCTATAGTAGTCTAGATGTCAAATCCCATACTTTCTAAATGAATTTTCATTTTCAGTTTCCATTGGGCATAATTAACATCATTAAATAAAGGTGTCATGTTGGTAGCATCACCTTCTAATATATTATCCATTATTAGATTTTAGAAAATATATTTAAAGAGATAAAATTTAGAACTAACAGAATTTTAAGATATTTAAGATACAACTAAAATCACAGTTAAAAAATAGAGTGTTTGGAAATCATTTATTAATAATCAATCCTTTGATACCAAATTCTGGTCAGAGTGGATACTCAAGAGGGGGGTGAATTGAGTTCCAAATAAAAATTTCTGTTAAAAAAATTTCTATTAAAAAAATCCCCAATTTAAATAAAAAGATAAACTGTAATGAATTTTCAATACAGTAAAGGTTCAGTTAGGTTCTCAAGAGATTGATTAGTTCTTAGTTAATCTAATCTGAAGATTAGATTAGCTTTTGAAACTAACATACTTGTTTACAATAAATACAAACACTTGCTAGTTTAACTATCAGAGTAACTCTAAAATAGATTTATATTTAAATTACTTAGCAGTAGAATATTCAATATCATTTAAAATAAAAATAAACACGCACAACAGGTTTAAACAAGAGGTTCAGTCTCAAGATGAGACTTAGTCCTCTCAAACAGTTTTATATAAACTATGATCCACACTCTTGATCAGGGAAAACAACAGTACTCAGACTGTCCAGGTCCTATGACATCTACCACATTTCTTCGTGGGAAAAACCAAAACAATATAACACAGGATATCCAGGCCACACTTGACCTCTACCACAATTCACAGTGGGATACAAGAGTGTAAGGTAAAGACTGAGTGAGGATTTACAAATCATCTAGTTCAGAACATGAGATAGTGTGTGCCTAAAAATACAGAGCACACACACTGCTCAGAATGTAAATAAATGAAACAAAATGGATCTAAAAAAATAGAGATGAGTTTAGAATGCTCTATGTGTTTTGAGTAAAGCTCTAGACTCCTTGGATTGATGCAGAAGAAGCTTTGAGTCCCTCTCTGGTTTTGGTCAAGAAAAACAGAGTGTCGTTTTTTTGTTGGACTTCCAGGTCCAGGTTGATCAGCTCAGCTTTAGTGTAGGTGAAATCATTGAATCTCTTTTCTCCTTGAATGTTCAGGTTCTATTCAGTATGTATTCTTCTTTCTTCTTTTATGCATGTAAGTCCTTGAGTATCTCCAGAAGACTGTCATGTATGTGAATGGAAAAACTGACCGACCACAACACCACATCTTTAGTAGTTCAAGGTTCCCTTATATAGCTTTAGCTCCGACAATGGGAATGATTACCTTTTTATAGGTACGAGGTACGGTTCTTGAAATATCAATAACTATAATTAATTACTAGCAGGTCCCTTAAAAGTACCAAATATGACTGTTGCTAAATAAACAATAGAGATAGAGTTTAGATAAACAGTGACTGGTCTCCATCAGTAGCTCTTAATATCCGTGATCTTGTATCGGTGGACTTGAGTCAGTAGATCTGCATCGGTAGCTGTTAATCTATAATGGTAGACTACGTATTAATGACAATGTCTCTATATCAGTATCTCCTCTTATCGGTAACTCTTCTGTATAGGTAGCATTCTTGTATCAGTGGCTCTTTCCATCGGTAACTCGCCTATATCAGTAGTTGCATGTAGCAGTGGCTCTCTCTGTATATCAGTAGACTTCATATCAGTAGTTTTCTGTTTGTATCGGTGGGTCTATATGTTTGTATCGGTAGCTCTTGATATAACAGTAGGTCTTTTTATTTGTATCGATAGACTTCATATCAGGGGGTCTGTCTTTTTGTATTGGTAGACTTCATATCAGTGGCTATGTGCATACCGGTAGTCTTACTCTATCAGTAGGTCTGTATCAGTGACTCACAAACTTAATACTTATATTTTCTATGCAAATCATATCCATATTGAGTTAGAATTATTTCAAATCATGTATAAAGATATATAAACATTGTTTAACATATTCCAATAATTATTTTGATATTTTTGTCAACTCAATAGTAGGATGACATAATTTAACATATATATAGGATTATCAAAACATATTAAAACATAATTGAGATTATCAAAACAGGTGAGGTCAATAATTTTGTTATAATAATTTTCTTGGAAATGTCTCTATATGTGGTTAATCGACCTTTAACACGATGTTGTCGAAAGAGAGGGAACGAGAAGTATGACATTTATATTTGTCATAAATATGACAAATAAAGTTGGTTAGTATTATTAATATAATTTTAACTTAATTTAAAATTAATTTTTTAGTTTATGGTTTTGAAAGGAATAGGGTAAAACAAGAAATAGAAGAATAAAAGAGGGAAGAGTTAAGAGAGACTTATCTCCCTCAGTGTATCTTCTCTTGTACGACACTATAAATCCTTGGTGATTGGATTTGGAATGCTCCATAACTTACATAGGTATTAAAATGGGATTTAGAGGGAGTATTTGGGTAGATATTAGGATTTGGAATGGGTAGGATGAGTGGTTTTCCAAGCAGAGGGAGAGGGATTATTTATACTTGAGGATAGGGGTATTTCTAGAATAAAGTATTGAATATAATAATATATCAAAGGTAAGATTTGTAATAGTGAATTTTTTACATTATAAATAATATATTAATATAATATAATGATTTTAAGACTTTAAATACCCTTTATAATCTCAATTCATTTGTTTCTTAAAAAGGAATGTGGACAGAAAGAAAATTTTTTATTTTTAAGAATCACTTTTGAATTTAGTCTTTGGAAAGTTATTTTTAGGTTTGGATGTTGAATTAATTGTATTTTAATGAACCATTTATGAAATTAAATATACCATGTCAGAATATAATGTTATATAAAGCATCAAGTCATTATTACAGCATGAATGATGCAATTTGAGTTACACCATTTATGTGAAAAACTGTATTTTTACTATTCACCCAAAAATTGAAGTATTTCAGAAATTACCAAAAAATCACCCTAGGATAATTTCAAAATGATGATTTGAAAATTGATATTAATTTTATCAAAATAAAATTTTAAAATAGGTACTTTTAATTTTTAATATAAAAATAATGATTATTATAAGATACTTTAAAATACGGTTAATTAAAATGTGCTTATACTGTGTTTGAGATTTTTAATCATGGTACTTGTAAATTAATCATGTTAAATATTATTTATATTAAAATTTATTATTTTTAGGTAAAATTACTATTCCAACGGTTAGGTTACTATTCCCAATGGTTATGTTACTATGTTAACTGTCACATTACTATTCTAATGGTAACTTTACCTACTATAAATACTACTCTATTATTTCACTTAATATTCAACTCAATTAATCTCATGGTTCTATATTTAAATTTCCTTTAATTTTTCTTTTTTTACTAATATTTTTCTTATTCTCTATAATTTTTTAGTGGGGAGATGATTCTAGTAGATTGGGGTGATCCATATTTTCCCATTTTAGAATTTATATTTTATATTTTTTCCAATTGTAATGTTTATAATTTTAATTGGTTTAATTATTGATTAATGTAAAAGTATTTAGTAATGAAAATATATTTGTTGGTTTCTCTATATTTTGTATGTGTATAATATTATATATTATAATACAACACACATTTATTCAGGAAACAAATTTTAAAAACACAGGGTCATTACAGGTCTGGTAATGGTAATTTTTTTATTCTCCTTAGTCACAGACCATTTTTTCTTTTTTTAAATATTCTTTAAATTTTTTCCATTAAAGAATCGTAGAAATAAAATACATTAAATTAATGGACATGAACCCTTCCCAATACCCAAAATTTCATCCCCACACTTATTCATTTCAATGTAATGCATCCCTTACACTATGACTTCTCTCACCCCTACACTTAAACTTTAAAATATCATGAATAATACATAGAGTAGGGTAATAAAGAAAAATATTTTCTTGTAATGTGGATCACTCCTATCAACTTAGTTCATGGATTATATTGGATAAACAAGGATTAATGTGAAAGGTGGTCTCAAGGATATCTAAATAAATTAAAATTCCCCAATCATATTAAATTTAACTTTATACAATCATATATTTTAGAAGTTGCAATTTAAGTTCTAGTAGGTTTCATTCCCTAAGATATCTGAAGAAGTATTATCAAGATAGGATAAATTTTTTTTCGTCTAGAATACTCTCATTAATAAAACATAAAATTTGGGATAATTACTCATAGAAAGTGATAACAATAACAAATCAATTTACATGAATTTCATAAATTAAAAGTATAAAAAAAATGTTAGGGAAATTTCATTTACATGAATCAACCAATTTTATAAATCATGATTCATCAAAATTAACATCTTATTATTTTTTTAAACATGGAATCATGAAATTTTTAAGAAATTCTTGTCTCTTAGATTGGTCGAGTAAATCTAAAAGTCTATGTGTGGGAATGCAATTATCCTTTAAAGCTCAAAGAATATTTTACAAAAAAAAACATTGAGGGGGGATGAAAATATCATGAATTTAAAAGAGAACTCTCCATTCAAAATAAATCTATTTTTCCTCTTTTCATCCTATTCTTAAATTCTCTAGTCTTCTAAGTTTATTCTTTCTCTATTGGTCTTACAAAAAGACAACAACTCATAAAAGTTTAAGTTCCATCTCTTGCGTAGTTAAAAAAATAAAAGGGGTGGGCGGCTATATCATAAATCCTTAAATCCGAAGAAAGAATTAAAACTTGAGTTTACTCTCATAAGTTATTTTTTTAATGTTGTTGTATTGACCTAACCTGATGAATAGTGACAACTAGAAATTTTAGAGAAGTGTAAGCTTTTCCACCAGTTCTTAGGGTATATTTCCATGGTACTTTTTAGTCTATTAATATTAATGGTAAATAGGATTCCTTCAACTTATTTATTAATCTAGATATCATTAAAATTATATACATGAGTGAATATAAATGGATCTTCCCACATAGAATTAATTTTACCTATAATTAGCTTTAGTCTCGAATTATAGAGCAACACTAGGTCTCTATGTTGGAATATTTTTGGTTGGATAATCATATCATGAGCCACTAGAGTTATTTATTTTTAAACTTTTTAACTTTTAAAATATTATCTTTGAATTTCTTACATCCCTTTAAATTTTAATTTCCTCTCCAAGATGCCTTTAATTTCCGAGTTAGACACTTCATCTTGACCTTTTTTTAGGATGGTGGAGTGTAAATGTATTATGATGTAATCCATACTTTTTTAGTAGAGAATATATTATATTTTTGAAAAAGTGTGTCCCTTGGTCAGTAATAATGGATCTTAGCACTCCAAACCTATAAAAAATGTTGGAACTAACAAAATCACACAAAAAAATTGATATTAGCAGTTTTGGTGGCTTTGGATACCACCCATTTTGAGACATAATCAATAGTGATAAAAATATAAGAATTTACAAATGTCATGGGAAGGGGTCTCATAAAGTATATGATCTAAACTTAAGAAACTTCAAAAAATATAATGGGTTTTTAAGGAATCACTTTTATTTTTGAAATGTTTCTATAAAAATGATATTTTTAACATTTCTTGCAATATTCATGTGTATCCTTGAACAAACTAGGCCAATAAATAATGGATTCAAAAACTTCTATCACAGTTCTTTAAAGTCCAAACTGGCCTCTATAAGATAATGTGTGAAAAAAAATTCAAAAACATAATCAAATTCACTTTCTATAAAACATATTTTTATGACTTGGTCATTGAAAGTTTCCCAAAGGAATTGATCCAACCAAATATAATATCTGAATTCAAATTTAATTTTGTTCTTTTGAAGGGGGTAAGATGAAAATTTACCTAATAATTAAATAAATAATTCACTATATTGGCATACCATGGTACTTTATCTTTTACTATGTATAGTTTTTCTCATGATATATGGTCATTTACTGGGTACTGATATGGAATTTCTTCTTCAGTGGTGTTGGGAAGTCTTCTTAAGTGATCATCCACCTATTTTTCATCACTTTTATTATATTTTATTTTTATTTTGAACTCTTTTATAGGTAGTATAAATTTTAAAATCATGGTTTTTTTATTTTACTTCATCATTAAGTACCTAAGAGTTGTATGGTTAGAAAATAAAGTAAACTTAGTTCCAAGAAAATATGATCTAAACTTATCTAATATAAAGACATGTTTAAGGAACTCATTTTTTGAGGGTTATGTAGTTTATATGAGTAAAATAAAATTTTATTTATGTATAAGAAATGAACTAATATTTTCATTCAATTAATTAAGGGAGGTATTCTAACATATCTTGATTCAAAACGTCACAAATTATCTCAATTAGATGTTCTCAATTTGGTGGTTGCATATTAGTGGGGTGATCAGTCTTCTATCCAGGTCATCAAATGCTTCCCTGCCTTTATCATTAAAATTGAAATTATCTTCTTTTAAAATTAACCTAGAAATAGTGATAAAAACTTTACTAAAGTAGATGATAAATATTCAGTAGAATCCTGCATGGAATAAAAATATCCAACATGTTTCACACAAGTTAGATAGGGAGAAGAATTTATTACTTCCACTTGAGATTTTTCTACCTCAATGAAGTTTTTTAAAATGATATTTCCTAATACTATCCTATTCTCAACCACGAAATAAAATTTTTCAAAATTCAAAAAATATTCTTTTCAAGGCATGTTTTCAAAAAAACTCCAAATTTCACAAATAGTGGTCAAATGAATTAACAAAAATAATAAATTCATACAAAAATACCTTTAAGAAGTCCTCAATTTGATCTAAAAATATACTTACCATGAAACTTTGAAATATAATTGGGGACTTGAAGAACTAAAAATCCATCATTGTTATGAAAATGTTTCAATTGTATATGTCAAGGTTGTCTTCTCTTGGTCTTCTGAGGCAATGGGTAGCTAAAAACATCCTGAAAATCCATCCAATAAGAAGTAATGTGTTCTTCATACCAACCTCTATATAATTTGTTTTATTAAGGGAATGATAAAGTGGTATTTTTGAGTGAATTTATTTATCTTCCTAACATAAATAAATACTCTCTAATTATTTTTAATTCTCATGAGAATTAATTTATTTTTCTCATTCTTCACAATGGTCAATCTAGTTTTCTTGGTAACAATATGGATGGGGATTACCCATTATGAGTCAGAAATAGGATAAATGATGTATAATTATAATAAATTCTATATTTTTTATTTATGACCTCCATGATTGTGGTTTTTAGTCTCTTTTGAGTTTATCTAATTGGTATTGAATCCCCCTCTCACAAAATTCTGCGTGAGTGGATTTTGGGGTTTATTCTGAGGATATCACCTAAGCTCTACCCTGTGGCTTAGACATTCCATTTCTGAAGTTCAATCAAATATTTCACCTATTTATATAAAAATTATTAGTAATTATAACTACTAATTTCTATCCTTTTATGGGTTAAACATTTTTTAAATTACTTGGGAGAGGTTTTAATTCCAGAATTGGGGGTTGTTCAAGTGATAAAAGTGAATTAAAGTTCTCTACCAGAGTGTAGCATAGTGAAAATAGAACAACAAACAAGTAGCGGAAGCAGTATTATCACGAACTGGCCTGAGTCGACCTTGAACCGGTCAACTAGGCCAACACGCGACAAGTCCCGAGAGGCATCCCCAATCCTCCAGGGATGGATAAAAGCACCGAGGGAATAAATATAGTACACAAGTGAACGATTTATCCAAATTATAAATAATAAAACAAATAGCGGAAAGAAATGGGCAGCCCAAAATACACTTACATAAAAATTGAACTGAACATTATTTGTACAAAAAAATGAAAGTTTAACTAAACCAAAAACTCAAATGAACAAAAATAATAACCAAATAACTCTATGTGACCTCTATGGTCACTATCCAACACAATGATCACACGTCACCCAAGCTGATTGAACTCAAGTTGAAACCTACACAAGGGCTAAAAACAGAAGAAGACTATAGGCGTGAGTATTAAAACTCAGTAGGTTGGCCCAATATTCTATTCCCAATGAACATCCCTTAAAATAAAAGAAACATAAATTTAAAGTTTTAAACATAATATATAAAGTTATATTTTCCAAATGAGGGCACATGCTAAAAAATTTTACCAAAAAAAACTTGCATGTTTTATAAATAAGAATGCTAGTAATAATTTTAAAAGAGCTGTAACTTCAAAATGAAAATAGTTTTCAAGAGGGATGATTTAAAGAATATAAAATTTTAAATAAATCACACACACTTCTGAATTTACAAACCAAACACACTGTATTCTTACGGTGAGTACAAAACACCCAATGAGCACAAGTCACGGGAACACCCCTTGGCACTAGTTAGTTGTGAGCCCCATGTACCTCGTATCTCAGTGAAAGTAACCATAATAAATATAAATTATCATGAACACAAGGAACCGGTAGGGAGAATACCCATAACCTAGTGGTCCCCCAACATCATAATCATCATAGTTTAGTTAGTGTTGACATCGTCAAACTTGCTACGCGAAACAGGGGCCAAACACCAGGGGATCACTAGCATACTAGTACACGTTTTCCCACCTAGATGCATGGGATTCCATTTAGTGATCAATCAAGTTACACATATTATAAAATACATATTTCACATCAAAATTACATTAACAAACCATAAACACACAAACATCCCAAAAAATTGCTTCACATTTCTTTCATGAATCAATAAACCACTAAAAATTTTCGCAAATCAATTTCAAGAAGTGTATTGAGGCTTTGAACATAAAACTCATTCAAAACACTCTTTTAAGAATAAAAACACAATAAAAACATACCCAAACATATTTTTAATCCCTAAAAACATTTAATAAAATCATTTCATGTACTATAAAACAATCCCAATTGACACAACATGGTATATACATGTAAAACACTCATTCTCCAATTTTAAGAAAGGTCAAATGGGCCTTTATACATTTTCTCAAAACTAACATTTGAAAAAGTTATGAATTTAAATTTTATTAAGGAGGTATATACACAAAATTTACATCAGAAAACCATATTCATAAATCCTTTAAAACACTCAGGTTATATAATCAAAACACAACCATTTTCATAAGGATGTGAAATGGGCCATTTTCCGGCAACTGTGGACAAAACATGTTGTAAACCAAAATCCATTTGTTTTTAAAACCATATCCAAATTGTAAATCCATAAAAGTATCCCAAAATAATTTTTTACTTGCTACCAATGTATTTATAAATCCAAAAAAATCATTTTAAATTGCACTAGACACATAAAAGACTACCGAGAAATTTATCAAACACATGGCATGCACTCTTTAACAAAACAACTTATTTTAAGCACTTAAAAAGGGATAAAATACCATTTTAATGCCATAAATTTATTCAATATACTGAAACATATTCAAAATACCATAAACCAATTACGAAATCGCATGGAATAATTTATCAAACAAGAGGAATGCACATTTATACCAAAACAACCATTTTTAACAAAATAAGGCATAAAACATCTTTTCACACAAATAAATTAAAACCCAGGTTTCACAGCAGAACATATCATATAAATAAGGTTATAAAATAATGATAATGATGAAACTTAAATGATAAAGGCTTTTTCAAGGGGTATCCAACCTCAAATCCTTGGCGTAATGGAAACGCACACCCAATATCACCATCTGATGGTTTACAAACCCTAAACCTATGAAGAACAGTCCCAAACGAACAAAACCCCAAACAAAAAATCATTTGACAACATAACCCTAGGTCTATAATAACTATAGGAGATTATAAAACTAAGAAATAATGAAAGGATGAAGAAGAGGGAGGAGAAAAGAGAATGAATCTCACCTTTTCAACTAGAAAACTCTTCGTCTTCCATTAGATCTGCACCCTTAGAGAAGAGGTAATGACTTTTAAGTTCTTGGATATTATCCTAAGGTCTGGAAGAACCAGGGAAAGAATATTTGTGGGAAAGAGAGTATGAATTGAATGAGTTGTGTATAAAACCATTTACCTTCTCAATTCTGGATGATTAGAGGAAACCTGAGAACTTTCTCCCAAATATGTGATTCAAATGAGCTCCAAATAGGTAAACTCGATAATGGGGGTGAGTATAGGTATTTTTTATTATATTTAGAGTTGCAATAACCGAAAAATATTAAAAAATTAAAACTATATAAAAGAAACAAATTATTTTTTTAAAACTTGAAATGGGCCCATGGGAAGGCCCAATACCTAAATAAATAACCCTAATTCACCATGGTTATAAATTATTAAGGGGACAAAAAGGATATGGTGGTTTGAATATGTCAGTTGAGGAAATGTATGAAGTGTAATGAGTGCAAAAAGTTGAAAAACAAAGGAGTTATAAAAGAAAAAAATTTGGTTTTTAAAACTAGAATTAGGCTCACAGTTGGCCCAAATCATGAAGTAACCACCCTTTCTCCAAAAACTCCTTAACAAGCAATGGGGAACCCAAATTAGGGTGATTAAGCATATATGGTAGTTAAAAAATCAAAATTAATCTCACCCAATACCCAATAAAAGTATTGTAATTTTCAATGAACTAGATCAAAACCATGATATGAAAAGAAAAAAAACCGGGTGTGACAATTCTCCCCACCATTAAAGCGTTACGCCCCCGGAAAGCCATAACTATTTTCAACTAACAGAACAACACCTAAGTATTCCTTGTCAACATAATGCATCCTCTAATTATAATTAAATACCATTCACCAAAAATGTAACTTAATACTCTTTCCCAAACAAAACACCAACTCATAACCACTTCTGGAGAATCAACGGAAAGATCAAGCCACCACCTCCATAACAAAACCAAGAACTAGATTGTTGGGCCTTCTCGCAATAAACCCAATGATCACCTAAAACATAATTCAATCACAAAATAAAATTACTTGGGGTGGAGGCCGAAATGGGCTCCCCACCATTAAATGACAACTACCATCCGACAAATCCTAAAGGAAAGATCTTCGAGACCCACAGTGGGTCTCCCCACCATTAGAGACCAACTAGAAATGAACAAAAAAAATAATTCAAAATGAACTTGAATTGGGCCTCACCTGCACAGAACCACCAAAACTCTCCCACAACAACCTATAAATCAAAGTTAATAGTGTTACAATATGAAAATATAAACCACCCACTCCCAAAAGGAGGGAATAAGAACTGGGCCAACACTTTCGGCACAGATTTGGACCCCCACCACTCGGGGAGGGGAGGGAAGAGGACCTAATAATTAGGGCACTAAAAAAAAGAAACAAAGTAACTACCCAACACTCTCTACCTACAAACAAGTAACACCAAGACCACACCTGATTTTCACAGGGGGTCCACACAGGGACATTGATCGAAAACCCACATCCATGAAGGCTTAACCATAGACACTGTGTGAGGGGTAAGTCCACCAAAACTATTGAGATAAAGGGAAATTCACAGAAATGGGGAACCATAATAGAGACATAGAAACTAATATACCACAATGGTGGAGGTAGGAGCCTGTTCAAGTTCCCCACACCACTGGAGATTTTTTGAATGCGTGAAAAGATTCACTCTGAGGCTTATGATTGGAGCCCTGATTCTTGAAGCATTTGCTGCACCGCATTCAGGGTGATAAGGATCACACCACTCAAAAAAAACTCACATGCTCAACAAAACAACTTCATAGAAATATGAACTCATAGATACATATCAAAAAATTTGTCTCACTCCGAACGAGGGGTAGAATGGAAAAGGAATATGGAAAAACACATCAACATCACCGAACACAACTGCTATGTCCAAAAAAATTATAACGGCCTGGAAGCACTTTAAATCGATCCCAAACAGCTCTCTATTCCAACAAATAAGCTAAGGTATTATCCAAAGAGGTGGATTTAACATTTGAAATGAATCCTTAGATTGATCAACAGGAAATATTTCCAACGGAGAACTATCCATGGCCACATCACAACATCAAACACATCTTTAGAAACCCATTGAACATTACTCCAAATCCTCACCACCAACAAGATCTCATCTCAAGATACAACAAGAGTATGACTTCTAGATCACAAGGAAGCTTATTTAATAAACAACTCTTCAAATACATAGAAAAAACTAGCCACATAAACATTGGTTTATAAACAAAGGCCACAATTTTTTTTCTCAAAAAAATTTTGAAAAACAAACTAACTTGGTGGGTTTCAACATTCACCAATGGTGTTTCATCAAGTTTCACCCACAAGCACATTTCCATGCCACCCCAGGCATCCAACCACCATTCCATATAGTCCATCCTTACATATATCAATAAAACCATGCATGTGAGCACCCATGAAAACACCAAAGGCTAAAACAAAACAACATCATTCCAAAAATCATGTACCTTCAAAAGGAACACCAACCACCAAGTCAAAAATACTTTTCATATTTCACAAAACAAACTACACTTCATCAAGAACCATTTTATTAAAAACCTAACCCTTTTAATTTTTAACAACTTTTAAAATAACCAAGATACTCCAAATAACCCCTTCTCATTTTCTAAAATTCAACAAGGTATATTTTCATAATCTGATGGCCATTGAGACCAATACCCTTTCTAAGAAAACACCAACCGCTCAAAACCAATTTCCAAAACCAATTCATCAGATTAAAACACTTTTCAACATCCCAAAACACCCCAGTTAAAACAAAGATTTAGAATCACCTTAAAATGATTCACACTTTCAAAAAAAATTATTTCAACAAACCACATGTTTAGATTATGGAAAATCCAATCTCCTTAAATCATTTCCACTCCCCCCCCAATTTTTTTAAAAAAAAACACAACCTTCCCAAAACCATTCTTATATTTAGTTTTTGAAAACCCCATTTATACTTTTAAAAATACAATCCTTCCATTAAAATCCATTTCCATAATTCTCACATAAGTATTTTCAAAACAAAAATTCAGAATTCAAGAAAGGTCCAAGAAACCCACAAAAGGGAACCAGTGTCGGTGGGTGACATGACCATATGGTTGGCAGCCATATGTCAAACACAAAACCAACATAGAGAGACTTATTAAGACCATGCCCCGGCTCCACATGGATTTCGAGGACTTGAGAGCTCATGGAGGCCATTAGTCAGACTCCCCTTGTCATATCCCAACACCAAACAATCAACAAGAACAAAGGACACTAATAAAACTGGACATCCCATGGAAACTCAAGGATCAAAATGAGCAAGAGTTCACGATGCTCTTCCCGCACTTACCCCTCAAGTCACAAAAATCCTGATACATATACATTTATATCCCCCAAATAACAAGGGTGATCTAAAAACAAAGGTATGCTAAGATCCGACCTTCTCTGATACCATTTTTTCATGAACCAGCCTGAGTCGACCCTGAACCGGTCACCTAGGCCAGCACGCGACAAGTCCCGAGAGGTGTTCCCGATCCTCCCGGGATGGAAAAAAGCACTAAGGGAATCAATAGAGTGCACAAGGGAACAATTTCTCCCAAATATAAACAATAAAAAAATATTGGAAAGAAATGGATAGCCCAAAATACATTTACATAAAAATTGAACTGAACATTATTTTTACAAGAAAATGAAAGTACAACTAAACCAACAACTCAAATGAACAAACCTGATAACAAACTAACACCATGTGACCCCTCTGTTCACTCTCCAAAACAATGATCACATATCACCCAAGGTGATTTAACTCAAGCTAAAACCTGCACAAGGGCTAAAAACAGAAGAAGACTATAGGCGTGAGTATTAAAACTCAGTAGGTTGGCCCGATATTCTATTCCAAATGAACATCCATTAAAATAAAAGAAACTTAAATTTAAAGTTTTAAACACAAGATATAATGTCATATTTTTCAAATGATTTCCCATGCTAAAAAAAATTTACCAGACAAAAACTTTCATGTTTTATAAAAAAGAATGCTAGTAAAAAATTTCAAAGAGGTGCAACTTCAAAATGAAAATAGTTTTTAAGAGGTCTACTTTAAAGAATGTAAACTTTTAAATAAATCACACACACTGCTTAATTTACCAACCAAACACACCTCATTCCTACGGTGAGTACAAAAAAGCCAATGAGCACAAGTCACGGGAACATCCCTAGGAACTAGTTAGTTGTCAGCCCCAGGTACCTCGTATCTTGGTGAAATTAACCATAATAAATATCTCTTCTTGTGCACACGAGCCACTATTAGAGAGAATACCCATAACCTAGTGATCCCCCAACATCATCATCATCATAGTTTAGTTATCTTTTTCATCTTCAAACTTTCCACGTGAAACAGGGGCCAAACCCCACGGGATTACTAGAATACTAGTTCACGTCTTCCCACCTAGATACCCAGGATTCCCTTTAGTTCTCAATCAGGTTAAACATATTATAAAATAAAAATTTTATATCAAAATTCCATTCCCAACACATAAACACACAAACATACCACAAAATTTCTTCACATTTCATTCACAAATCAATAAACCACTAAATTTTTTCACAAAACAATTTCAAGGAGTGTATTGAGGCTTTGCACATAAAACTCATTCAAAAACACTCTTTTAAGATTACACACACAACAAAACCATACCCAAACATATTTGGAAGCCCTAAAAACCTTTAATAAAATCATTTCATGGACCATAAAACAATCCCAATTGACACAACATGGTATATACATGTAAAACACTCATTTTTCATTTTTAGGAAAGGTCAAATGGGACTTTAAACATTTTCTCAAAACTAACATTTGACAAAGTTATGAATTTCAATTTTATTAATTAGGTGTATACACACCATTGAAATAAGTAAACTATATTCATAAATCCTTTAAAACACTCATGTTACATATTAAAAACACAACCATTTTCATAAGGATGTGAAACGAGCCATTTTCCAGCAACTCAGGCCAAAACATGTTGTAAACCAAAACCCATTTGTTTGTAAAACCATATACAAATTGAAAAGCAATAAAAGTATCCCAAAATAATTTTTCCCATGATGAAAATTTATTTATAAATCCAAACAAATCATTTTAAATTGCACTAGACACATAAAAGCCAACCATGCAACTTATCAAACACATGGCATGCACTCTTTAACAAAACAACTTATTTTAAGCACTTAAAAAGGGATAAAATACCATTTTAAAGCCATAAATTTATTCAATATACTGAAACATATTCAAAATAAATAACCCAATTGTGAAATCTCATAGAATAATTTATAAAACAAGAGGAGTGTACATTTATACCAAAACAGCTATATTTTTTACAAAATAAGGCATAAAACATCATTTTCACACAATAAAATTTAAACCAAGGTTACACAACAGCACATATCATATAAATAAAATTATAAAAGCATGATAATGATGAAACATCAATGATAAAGGATTGTTCAAGGGGTATCCTACCTTAAATCCTTGGCGTAATGGAAACGCACACCCAATATCACCATCTGAGGGTTTACAAACCCTAAACCTATGACGAACAGACCCAAATGAACAAAACCCCCATAAACAAATAATGTGATAATAGAACCCTAGGTCAATCATGACTAGGGAAGATTATAAAAACAAGAAATAATTAAAGGAGGAAGAAGAGGGAGGAGAAAGGAGAAGGAATCTCACCTTTTCAACTAGAACACTCTTCGTTTTCCATTAGATTTTCACCCTTAGAGAAAAGTGAATGGATTGTAACTTCTTGTAAATTCCCCTAAGTTATGGACGAACCAATTAAAGAATATTTTTGGGAAATAGAGTATTAATTGAATGATTTATCTATAAAACCATTTAGCTTCTCAATTCTGGATGGTTTGAGGAAACCTGAGAACTTTCACCCAAATATTAGATTCAAATGAGATACAAAGAGGTAAATTAGATAATGGGGGTGAGTATAGGTATTTTTTATTCGATTTGGAGGTTTAATAACCAATAAATATTAAAAAATGAAAAATATATAAAAGAAACAAATTATTTTTTTTAAATTGGAAATGGGCCCATGGGCTGGCCCAATACCTAAATAAGTAACCCAAATTCACCATGATTATGAATTCTTAATGGGTCCAAAAGGATATGTTAGTTTTAATATGTCAGTTTAGGAAATTTATGAAGTGTAATGAGTGAAAAATGATGAAAAAAATAGTTATAAAGGAAACAAATATGGTTTTCAAAACTGGAAATGGGCTCACAGTTGGCCCAAATCATAAAGTAACCACCCTTTCTCAAAAAACTCCTAAACAAGCATTGGAGAACCTAAATTTGGGTGATTAAAAATATATGGTAGTTAGAAACTCAAAATTAATCTCACCCAACACCCAATAAAAGGATTTTTATTTTCAATTAAGAGGATCAAAACCATGACATGAAAAGAAAAAAAAACAGGTGTGATAAGTATAATAAGCAGAAAAGATGTGAATAGTGGAAAACTGATAAATAAATAAAATGATAAATTCATATCATATACAAAATTATTATACATTACATATTTATCAAATAAATTTTACAAAACATATATACAAGTAAGATATATAATACATGTAATAAAAGTAAAAAAAATCCAAAATTATCCAGCTAGCATCATGAGCCTCAACTTGAACCCATGCCCCCTGCTCCTAAGAAGAAATCAAGAACTTATTGAAGGGTTATTTCCCTTATCCATACTTGTAATAATATAGTCTATTTGTGTAGACAAAGGTGGATCAAATAGGGTGTGAGATATAATCCCAATAGGTAACTACCCAAGTTCTGGTTCTAATCAGTCAGTGAATATATATAACCAACAATATACAGAAAAAAGTATAACAAGTAAAGGAAGTACTCAAAAGTAAAAATCCTAGTAGTCTTGTTTCTCATTTTATAACCAATTAATTTAATCAATTTCATTTAAAAGGTGAGTCTCTTATTTAAGTATTAGGATTGTGTCATTTAAAACATTCTCATTAAAAAATTAAATCTCATTTAATTTATAAGTCTTGAGACCCATCATATGGGCCCGACATCCCCCATAATCACATGTATCAAAGGATTATAAAACATTTCATCAATAAGTTTAAGTTAATAACAAATCCAATATTGTGCTTTGTCTTGGTATATGCGTCACATAAGTCATTCCAATCATTAGTTCATTTAGAACCTGAGTCTGTCCTTATAATTTCTGAGTTGGAATCCAAGTCTCACTTTAGGTGTAATATGAACCAAAACCATATGATCATGTCTATAGAGAACCTCTAAAGATCCTAGGTATTTCTCTAGGAGTTGTATAAGGTCCCAACCACTAGATTATGTCATTGGCGATCTTCTGATGGAGCCCAAGTATCACCCATGGCATATATGATCAAATTCCCTTGAGTACGTCCCTGTAAATCAAAGAATAATCAAACTATCACTCATCATATAACATTAAAATCCCCTATGAGTCCATCCTTGGAAACCCAGTATCACTAAAGCATAAAATTAAAGCCTCAATGAGTTCATCCATGGAATTCTTCATTTCTGTCCATGTATCGCCCATGGCATATAATCATTCAATCACAAACTCATTTAAAAAATTCATTTATACATTTCATGGTCAAAACAAAGAACATATCATTTGAAACTCACCTAAAAAGGTTAATTAATTCATTGGGATAATCTTATAAGGCTTACCCTAAATTTACTCACATGGAAAATTCATCATAATAAGCTTTTCATGCTTAATAAACCTATTGCATGGCATATCCTCTATTTAACTCATGTGGTAATTTTAATATAAAGATAAACTCAAGCTATTATATGGAAAGGTTCAAGTATCATGATAATTTAATACCCTTTATTCTTAACCAAAAAATTACAATTAATATTAAAATTAAATATACATATTGATTCATAATTCAAATCATCCCTTTTATTTAAAATTAAAATTATCAAATGAAATCCCAGGGAAAAAGGGAAAAAGGAAACACCTCAAGGTGTCCAAGTATATACATCATCAAATGGACCATTTAAATTCAAAACACACCCAAATGGGTGGTTTAATTCAAGTCCCTCAACCTATAACGTTCATGATTGGCCTCTTTAATTACATAGGCCATACTGATCAACTTAATTCAAGGATCGAAATCTAGTTTAAGGCACTGCTTGAGAATTGAGCACGTGGCTTAATAACATTTACATAAATCAATCTACTTTAAACTAAAATCATGATACCAACTACTGTAGTTCCATAGAGGATAGCTCATCCAGTCTCAGCTTCTGATTCAACTCTAGTTGGGAGGAAATCAAAGATGGGTGAAGAACCTGAAAATAGGGCATACGGGTCTATATCTAAATAGTGAATTTGATTCCAAGAAGAATGGTATAATATTAAAAATGGATTGAGAAATAACTGATATGGATCCAAAAATATGATAATTTCTTTAATCAGAGTCTAGACAGGGGAGATCCTTCAATTCTAGGAATAATCACCAAAGAGCTCTCAAAATGGGAGGATCTTTTGTGTGGGAGAAATGGGAAAATTAGGATTATGTTTAAAAAAAATTAAAATTAAATATTCTAATTTTACCCAAGATATATAGGTTGCATGATTTAGGTGAATGGTTGGACAACCTGTGCACCAACCGTGCATGGGTATCTAAAGGAAGGGGCATAGTGCATAGTTTACCCACACAATTTGACTAACTATGTGCAAACCATTCCAAAACCCACTGTTAAAAATGTAGAGCTGACCACATGGTTGTGTGGCCCAAATCTCATAGTTTGATTGTAACCATGTAGCTTGTAGCTCCCCATTTTCCAGCCTCACATGGTATAGCCTAACCTTGTGGCCTTCCCCACACGGTTTAAACTAACTGTGATTCATGCTTATCTCAACCCAAAACATGGGTTTCAAGCTCTGAATCAGCCATTTCCACTCTCAAAACCTCCATAACCTCAAAGAGAATTCATTTTAGGATATATCTAAAAATTTAAACTAATAAAATAAAAAAAACATAGGATCCGTACCTCAAAGAAGAACTGGTTTATAACATTTTCAATAGATAACAACTTTTCTAAGGATAATAATTCATGGAATATACCTATATCTTCAATTATTTTAGTATCTTCATTTTGGGAGAGTGAAAAAAAGTAAATTATTACTTGAAGGTAACCTCATGGAATCAAGAATGTTAAAGTGTACAATGTTGTCTCTAATCTCCATGGTGAGGGTTCCTTCATGCACATTGATTATTATATTGACCATCTTTAAGAATGGTCTTCCCAAAATAATGGGTTAGTGTTATAGTCCTTTGTCTTCCACCATGGTAAGTACATATAATTCATCCATAAATATCAATCATTTAACTCCTACTAGAGCATCCTCTAAAACACCCACTAAAAATGATGGATCTATTCACTAATTAAACCAATACTCCTGTTGGTTTTAATTATCCTATTCATAAAGATAAAAAAAATTGAGGAATAAAATTTATAGAAGCACCTAGATCACATAAATAATTAGAAACAATTTAATGATCTAATGGTGTAAGGAATAAAGAACATCCCTAGATCTTGACATTCTAGAAATGGTGTGTGATAAAGTTAGACATGCTTCTCCTTAAGAAAATTATTTTATTATCATCAAGACTCCTTATTTTGGTGTAAATATCCTAGATAAATTTGGAATATTTTTTAATTTTTTAGATGAATTCCCAAATAGGGGTATTGATTTTAACTTTCTAGGAGTTATCCTGAATTTCTCTTTGTATTTATTCTTATTCAACATTCCTCGACTGATTAATTCTAAGGTGGAATGGTATTGTAATAACATTTTTATCCCTTTGTTACCTTTGAAAGGGTGCCTCTGGTCTTTCCTTAATGTACAATATTTTCCTTCCTTCTTCTTCCTTATTTTCTTCTACTCAACTAGGTTGGTTAGATTGGTCTTTAAAAATATTCTTAGAGTTTCTATCCTTTCTCTCATAAAGTCCCAGTTGATCTTTCTTGGGTTAAAGTGGTTTAATATCTTTCTTACTTCTTTTTTACCATGATTACATCCTTCTTTGGATTTGGGACTATATGGTATGGTATTTTTCTTGGATTTTTGGATAGAAGCTCCACTAGGCTGCTGAATTAAATTGTTATTTTATCCACTTTATCTTCAATCCATTCAAACTTTGATTTTAGTTTTTCTTTTTTAGAGGCTAGTAAAAAAGTTGAATTTTTTTCATAGGGATTTTTTTTTGAAATTATGGTGGGTCTTAATAAGCTTGTTGGTGATAGGAATATTTGTAGGGTTATTGAAAAAGTGGTGGGATTTGGAATTTTTGTTGGTATGGGGGATGATATGGGTATTGGTTCTGATATAAGGGTCTATCTTGACTTTTTTGAGCTCCAAATCCAATATGGGATTGTGAATTTTCTCTCTATAGATGATTTTGTTGGACTTACCTTAGTTGGAAAGTTTCTGCACAACTCTATATTTCCTATAATTTAGTAAATTGATATGTGTAATAATTGGGTGAAGAGAACAAACCATATATATGAGGTGGTTCTTATTGCTCACTCACTTGTTTTACATTCATCAACCTCACTAAAATTGTTATCTATTCAGGTCTAGTTTCTATCAAGTGTGATGAATTAGATTTTTTTACCTCATGAATATCTCTTGTACATGTACCTATTAATCTAAATTACTAGGAATTTTGTATAATATTATCAATTGGTCTTTTAGATTCTATTGGTGAATTTTCAATCAAATATCCTCCTGATGATTCATCCAATATATTAATATAATTTTCCTATAGACCTTGATATAAGAACACATGGAAATTATTTTCTTCTAGGGATTGATGAGGGTTATTGGAACATGAATTCTTTCATTTCTCTCAATACTCATAGAGAGTATCTCTGAATTAATGTTGTATAGTGTAAATATATTTCTTATCATTATGATTTTGAAGGTTGAAAAAAAATCTTTATATTTCATCCCAGTCATGAATCTTCCCTAGTTGTAGGTTGTACAGTCACTATTTGGAAAATCCTTCAAGTGAAAAGGGGAATGCCCTCCAATTGAATTTATCTTCATCTACACCTAAATGCTTTAAATTTTAATAAGAATAGGTGAATTATTGTATGTGTCTATTAGGATCTTCCCCTATAAGACTATAAAATTCAGGTAGTACCTATATCAAGTAAATTCACAATTTAAAATCATTTTGTACTTCTAGTAATGCAAGATGGTTGTTGATTCAATAAGGTTTCCTTATGACTTTTCCATTACTTTATATTTTGAAAATTACAAACACTATATCTCAAGGAAAATTTTATTTCCACAAATATTTATCATATTAAATAAATTTTCCTTCCTCAAGGAAATTTTCTCCTTACCTTTGTTTTCATTGTTCATGTTATAGTTTCTCAAAATCTAACTCTTTTTATTTCTAAGTGAAAAATTCAGTTTCATATACAAAACCTCAGAATCCTATAAATACTTAGATATAGATCATTCAGTTTTCAGGTTCTAAATTTAGGTTCTGAATTCTCTGAATTTAGATTCTGAATTCTCTGAAATTCAGATTCCGAATTCTCTGAAATTCAGATTCCGAATTCTCTGAATTCAGATTCTCAATTCTCTAAAATTCAGACTCTAAATTCTCTAAAATTCAGATTCCAAATTCTCTGAAATTCAGACTCTGAATTCTTTGAATTCATACTACGAATTCTCCTAAATTCAGACTCTAAATTATCTGAATTCAGACTTCAAATTAGCTAAAATTTAGATTCCAAATTCTCTAAAATTCAGAATCCAAATTCTCTGAAATTGAGATTCCTAATTCTATGAAATCCAGATTCCAAATTCTCTAAAATTCAGATTCTGAATTATCTGAAATTCAGATTTCTAATTACTTATAATTCAGACTCTGAATTCCTTAGAATTTAGACTCTGAATTCCTTAGAATTCATATTCCGAATTTCTTAGAGTTCAGACTCTGAAATCTATATAATTCAGGTTCTGAATTCCTTGAGAAACAAAATCTGAATATCCATGTAATATAGACTCCGAATGTTTATTTTCTTAGATTCCAGACTTTATTTTTTTCTTAAACTATGAAAAATGGATTTGGTTAAGCAACCATATTTTTCTTACCCTTGTTTTAGTTATGAAACGATATCATGGAATCTGTTTCTAACTAATCGTTGTTTGATTGACACATGTATAGGTCCCTCTGAGATTCAAGGAAAAATATAACCATTGGAGGAGGGATCCTACCATTGGGAAAATGCCTATAAATAGGAGATCATTTAAACGAGCTCAGTATAATAAGAACAACTAAGAACATTGATCAATCTAGAGATTACATGTTATTGAAGTGATTTCTAGAGAGAGAGACTATCATGGTTTGTGTGTATTGGAAATCTTGTTCAGATTACTTAGTGTGACTCCGATTGTTGTTGTGTACAATTGAGGACTTCTGTGGATAGGAAGATAGAGGTTCTGACTACCTTAAAGTTCAAGGACTTCCTTGATAAGGAAGATAGAGGTTCCGATTATCTTAAAGTTTTAGGACCTTCTTGATAAGGAATACATAGTTTCTGACAACCTTGAAGTTCGAGGGCTTATGGGGATAGCAAGATAGATTCTGATATTTCTATAAAGGGCTTACCCTAGTGTGGGTAAGACAGACTTTATTGGAAGTATAAATCAAGGGACCTTTATCCAAGGCTGTTGGATACCCTTCTCTTTGGGATAAAAGATTTCATACTTGTTTCGTGAATTGTTTCAAGTTTATTTTTCTGATGTATTTTTATTAATAAGGAAAGTATAACTATATTATACTTTATTTTATTTTTATACTCTAATTAGTAAGATTCTATATGCTTTAAGGTAGAATATTTTTTCTTGTGAACTTTTCTTAAGTTTCATTTTCGAAACCATATTTCCAGAACCTAGCAAGTTTGTATAACTAAGAGGTCTTGTGAATTTAACTTGTTTAACTTTGTTAAACATAGTTTTCCTCAAGGTTAAAAATGAAAGTTTAATACCAACTTTAAAGGTTTCAAAGGAATTTTTAAAGGATACAATTCACCCCCCTATATATTGAGCATCTACATCATATTTTGATCTTATAATTGTTATCATAGGAAGTCTCTGAAATACTTATATTCACATATAAGTTTTCTTGCTTAAGTTTTCATTGTTCTATATATTTTTCTTGCTTAGGATTGTTATCCTTGTTTACAAACTTTACTATTAACAAGTTTTTGTGAAGAGATAGTTTCTTTTAGATAGAAGGAATGAATGTAGGTTCAATTGACAATCTAAATCCTACTAGACCACCTATATTTTATGGGAATGATTATGAATATTAAAGAGATTGTATAAAGACTTTTGTTATTAATACTGGAGTAGAAAACTTTGTTATTCTTACTAGAGATTACAATATTCCTCATAAGTTAGAACTTTTACTAATTAAGAAAAATCAGAATATCAACTAAACTAAAAGGTATTCAATAATTTGTTGTGTTCCATGACCATGAATATATATAGTCATATTTCTTCTTGTGAATCTGCTAATTGTATTTGGAAGAAATTAGAGGTTACTCATTTTGGTACATCCAAGGTTATAGAAACTAGAATAGATATGATTAGAGAAGAATATCATGGATTTCTATTTCCTTATAAAGAACCAGTGTGCAAGGTAAAACAAAGATTTATGACTATTGTTAACAGGTTACAATCCATGGGTGATAAAGGTTTAGATGATGAGGCACTTGTGGAAAATATTATAGATATCATGCCTAATGAGTGATAATCTAAGATAATAATAATTTATGATAATATAAAAGCATCTCATATTACTCTTGATGAGTTTTTTGAAACTCTTCTTCAGTATGAGACAAGAAAGAAAAGAGATGCTAATTTGAATAAGAAATGGCAATGGATGTGTAGCCTTTACTACTATAAAATTCAAGACACCTAAAAAGGTTACAAGATCCAAGTAAAATAAAGTCACAGTTTTATATGAATCTAGTGAAATTGAACATTCTGAGAATGAGATAGATAATCTTGCTCAAAGGATGAACAAGACAGTTAGAAAGAAATACTTTCAGTATAGATATAAGAAGAAAGAAAAAAAGGATAATAAAGACTATGAAGTTATATGTTATAAATGAAAAAGATCAAGGCATATAAGGCTGGACTGTCCTATGCTTAAGAGAAAGCATAGAAAGGAAAATCATTCTGAGAAGAATAGAAATAATTACTACAAAGCTAAAACTAGGAAAATTTTGATAACTAATGACACCTGGAGTGCCAGTGGTGGAGATTCTTCTGATGAATCCTCAGAGTATGAATCTTCTTATCAGAAGAATCTTGGTTTACTATCCAGATTACCTATTAAAAATCATTGTGTAATGGCTAAGATACAAAATTTTGAATCTATAACCTATGTATCCTTGAATAAAAATTATAGTGATAATAGATATTATGAATCTTTGGATGAAGAATCTTATTCTGATGAAGATAATACTTTACCTACTTATGAATAAGTTTCTAGGTTTGCTAAGATTCTTGAGAATGAAAATTCTAAAGTGAAGAAAAATCTTGATAAAGAAAATTCTAGAATTTTTGTTCTTACTAAAGAAGTATCGGATCTTTATAAAGAACTTGATAAGAATATTTATGATTTTGAAAGTATTTTTAAAAACCTTGAGAAAGTTAATTATGAGAAGGATAAACTTTCTAAGGATTTAGAAAAAGTAATTTCTAAGAAAAACGTTTTAGAGACTAACTCTAGTGCTCAAATTGATGTTTTTTAGGATAAAAACTTAGTTATTAAACTAAAGTCGGAAATATTTTTCTTGAGAAAGTGTTTGTAAAACTTTACCTTAGGTAAGGAAAACTTTGATAAGATGTATTCACAAATTCGACCTCTAAGGAATAATTCTAATTTTGGCTATACTTATTCTAAACCAATTTTTAGAAATATTTTTTTTGTTCCTAAAAGTGCTTCATTCTGCACTAAATGTCAGTGTGGTGGAAATTGGGTGAAAATTTGTTCCTTAAACAAAAATCAGTATCTAGGTTTTCATAAATCTTATTTTTCTAAGAAAATGTAGATTCCTAAAAACTTTGTTTCTGAAGTTTCCATATCTAAGAAAGTTTGGGTTCTAAAAGTCTAAATCTCTTATTTTCATTAAAGTAAAGAAAGTAACAACAACAATACTTAGTACATGGATATTAGATGTTCCTGACATGTGACTGGTAACAAAAACTTCTTTGAAAATATTATCAAGATGAAATGAGGAAAAGTAACTTTTAGAGATAATGCTCAGGGAGGAATTATTGGTATAGGTAACATTGTTCTTCTTGAAAAAACATTGATTTCAAATGTTTTATTTTTTAAGGGTCTTAATCACAACCTTATTAGCATAAGTTAGTTATGTGATGAAGGTTACCTAGTGAATTTTAGGAATGATAAATGTTTAGTACACAGTTCCAAGGAAGAGTTTATTCTTTCTGCCCATAGGCAAGAGAATATGTACACACTAAACTTAGAAGACCTTAGGAGCCAAGACCTACCTTTCCTTAGTGCAATGGAAGATCATTCTTGGTTATGGAATAGAAGGTTAGGACACTTTAACCTTAGGAATCTATGTAAACTCTATAAGAAAATACTTTTTAAGGATCTACTGGAGCTTAGATTTGATTCTTCAAAAGTTTGTGATCCTTATAAATATAAAAATCAACATAAATAAAGTTTTAAATCAGTTGGTGAAGTCTCAAATACCAATGCATTACAGTTAGTGCATATGGATCTTTTTGGACCAACACAAACTAGAATCATTGGTGGAAAATATTATGTATTTTTCCTAGTTCATGATTACACAAGATTTACATGGGTATATTTTCTAGCAAAGAAATCTGAAGCTTTTTCTTATTTCAGAATTTTTAGAGTCCAAGTTAAAAATGAGAAAAAACTTCCTTTAGTAACTATTCATAGTGATCATGGAGGAAAATTTCAAAATTCTGATTTTGAAACTTTTTGTAATAGAAAAGGCATTACTCATAACTTCTCAGCACCAAGAACTCCTCAACAGAATGGTATTGTTGAAAGAAGAAATCAAATTCTTCAAGAAATAACAAGAACCATGTTGAGTGAATATTCGATAGCCAAAAATTTTTGGGATGAATATGTAAGTACTTATTGTTACACTATAAATAGAGTTTTGATTAGACATTTTCTTAACAAAACCCCTTATGAGTTATAGAATGGTAGAAAACATAGACTTTCCTACTTCAAATTATTTGGTTGCAAAGCATTCATTCTGAATACTAAAGATAATTTACATAAATTAGCACCCAAATATGATGAAGGAATTTTCTTAGGCTACTTCATAACTTATGAGTCTTATAGATTTTTTAATAAAACACTTGTACTGTTGAAGAAACAGTACATGTTAAATTTGATGAAACTGATCCTTTTGTTTTTAAACAACCTCTACCTACATCTTCAGATGTATTTTCAAAAACTAATTATCAACCCTTGATAGAAGATCCTTCTGATAAGTAAAAAGTCCAAGAAAATATTTCTGAAGCATTTACCCTAGAATATTTCCTACCATATATTGATGAATAGGTTATTCCAAACCCAAATCAATTGTTTCATATAAATCATCCTAGTGATAGTATCATTGGTTATGTAAATGAACCTGTAAGGACTAGAAGTTCCTTAAGAAATGAAGTAGAACATCTAGAATTTCTTTCCCAATTAGAACCTAAAATCACTAATAAAGCTTTAGGTGATGATGATTGGATAAAAGCTATTCAAGATGAGCTAAATGAATTCAAAAGGAATAAAGTCTAGACCTTGGTTAAAAGACCTAAGGAAACTTCTGTTATTAGAGTAAAATGGGTCTTTAGAAATAAGTGTGATGAAAATGGAATCATAGTAAGAAATAAAGCTAGATTGGTTTCTAATGGATATAATCAACAAGAAGGAATAAACTATGAAGAAACCTATGCTCTAATAGCTAGACTTGAATCTATTCGTAATTTACTTGCCTATGCAGTATTCTTTAATTTCAAACTATTTCAAATGGATGTTAAATGTGTTTTTCTTAATGGTTATGTTCAAAAGGAAGTTTTTTTTGAACAACTTATTGTTTTTGAAGATAAAAAATATCCTAGATTTGTTTTCAAACTTACCAAAGATTTATATGGACTTAAACAAGCCCCTAGAGCCTAGTATGATAGACTTACATGATTTTTTCTTCATAACAATTATGTTAAGGGAAATGATGATCCAACCCTTTTTATAATGAAAGATAAGAAAAATGTTTTAATGGTTCAAATTTATGTTGATGAAATTATATTTGGTTCAACGCAGCAATCTTTAACTGATTCGTTTGCGAATCAAATGAAATATGAGTTTGAAATGAGTATGATGGGTGAGTTAACATTTTTCCTTGGTTTTCAAATTTCTCAAAAACTAGAGGGAATATATATATACCAACATAAGTATATTAAATATATTTTTAAAAATTATGGATACGACAACACTAAAAGTGTTAGTACCCCCATTGGTACCTCAAATTCACTTGATCTTGATGAAGCTAGAAAACCAGTAGATCGAACATTGTTTAGAGGTATGATTGGAAGTTAATTTACTTGAAATTTTGTCATCTAGACCTAATGTTTTCAGTATGCTTATGTGTAAGATATCAATCTAATCCTAAGTAGTCTCATTTAAAGGAAGTGAAAAATATTTTTTGCTACTTAAAGGGAACCATGGATTTATGACTCTTTTATACTTCTAGAAATGATTTTGTCTTAAAAATATTTTTAGATGATGAATTTAGTGGATGTAGAATAGATAGGAAAATTACATCAAGAACTTTTCATTTCATAATAGATTCATTAGTTTCTTGTTCAATCAAAAAGCAACACTCAGTGGCACTTTCCACTGCAGAAGATGAATATGTAGCAGCTGAAAGTTGTTGCGCTCAAGTATTGTGGATGCAACACACACTCACAGACTATGGAATGAGTTTTAACAAAACAAAAATGTTGTGTGATCATACTAGTGTCATTACCTTAAGTAAAAACCTTGAACATCACTCTCGTTCAAAACACATAGATATTAGGCATCACTTTCTTAGGGATCACACACAAAAAGGAGATATCATTCTTCAATTTATTAGAATGCACGATCAACTTGCTGATATTTTTACAAAATCATTACCCTATGATAGATTTGAATTCATTAAACAGAATTTAGGAATGATAAAAATGAGGTAATATTCCATATTAACTTGTTCAAATCTATCTCCTTATAGTAATAAACTCATTTTCATAGGGGGGTAAATTTTCTTGTTAGTCAAAAAAAATTCCATTTCTAAATTTTTTCGTAATCTAAAATTTTTCATATTCTAAATTTTTTTGTAATCTAAAATTTTTCATATTCTAAATTTTTTCGTAATATAAAATTTTTCGTATTCTAAATTTTTTCATAATCTAATTTTTTTTTCATAATCTGAAATTTTTGTATTCTAAAATTTTTCATATTCTAAAATTTTTCATAATCAAATGTTTTGTAATCAAATTTTTCCAAAATCTAATGTTCTTCAAGAATAATTTCCCTCATTATGAATAATCTTCCTAAGTAATCCAAAAGGTATGTTTCCTTTCTTGAGTTTTCATAATCATATTTTTACTTGTGGGTATTTTCATTTTTTTTAAAATTTTTCAAATTCAAATTTACTTAAATATGAATGTTTTTCTTAAAAAACCTCAAAAGATCGGAACCTATAAAAATCCTTCTACGGTTATCACCTCAACTATCAGATTTGATCAGAATTTTTTTTCGACCATTGGATCAACCATAGAAGTTGAAATATTTCCTTTATCGCCTATATAAAGTCCTCCTGATGGTTGTCCCACATCAGTTTTTCAAGATTTCGTGTGTTGAAGCTCTGTCTATGTACTTAAGGTTATTACAAATCTCCAAAGTTTCCCTAGTTCCAAATTTCTGCTAAAGCTTCTCCTTAGAAAGATATGTCGACTATTAAGGAAATCTCTTAGTGGTAGATATACAGATAAAGGTTGGTCGATTTGAAGTTTTATGATAAATATGATTCTATCATATCAAAGAATGTTAAGTTGAATGGTTGGGAGAGCCTTTGTGTTTTAAAGCTGAAGGCATAGGATCCGGTGTATCCGGACTTGTTGATTGAGTTCTATGAGATAGCATGTTTCTTCAAGGAAGAAGGCATAGAAAAGTTCTCTTTCAAGTGTTATGGAAAGGCCTACTCTCTTTCCTTCATCATGATCACAAGTCTGATTAGAATTCCTTATAAAGGTGAAGCAGAATTCTGTACTCGCAAATTACCTGATGTTTCAGGATATTTTGATAAGGAAAAAGAAATATAGTGTCTCAACTTGAAAGGAGTGAAGACTCTAAAGATTATTTATTTGTCTACAAACTTACGGATTATTGGATTATGGGTTGAAGGCTTTATAATTCCAAGGAAAGGGGATAAAGATACTCTGAAGAAGAGTGATATCTATATATTGGATTTATTTGTGAACTTCAGGAAGATTAACCTTTTCAAGTACATCTTGGTTGTGATCAAGAATATCAAGAATGGAAATATCAAATCTCAAATCATTATGTATTTGGTTATTCTATCAAAGATTATAGTTCTTTGTTTAGAGTCTTTCAGAATTTCATGTAGTTCCAAGCCAAGAAATTACAAGGTAATTTTGTTGAGAGATGACACCTTAAGGAGGATGAAGGTTGGATTCTCTAGTGAATCCGGAGAGTTTTATGGTCTATCTGATGAATAAGTAGAAAATTTGTCAAAGAAGCTGGAAGTTTCTTAAATCTATAAGAAAGGTGGAAGTAAGATAAATGATAAGGAACCGGAAGAGAAAATAAAAACCCATGTGGACAAGGAAACTCAGTCAGCACTACCAAAACTAAAGAAAAAAAATCTTATCCTGATGAAGTAGTGGCCAAGTGGAGAGAGGATAAGAAAAACAGGAAGGAAGGGGAGCCTAAGTTTGGCTTGGACCCTGCTGAGGCAAAGTCCTTAAAAATAAAAGCTGCTAAAGAGCTTCAGAAGCAATAGAAAGAGAATAAGAAAAAGAAGAACATGTATGAGGGTGGGATAGTACAATCTCTTATTAAGGCTGCTGAAAAAGCCTCTGATCAAATTCCAGTACCAGAATCCTTTCTCTAAGAATCACTACTAGAGACTCCGGGAAATAATTTGGTGATTTTGGAATGAGATAAAGAAGAATAAATAGTGAAAGAAGAATTAGTTGAAGAAAAAGGAGAAGAAGAAGGCGGTGGTGATACTGAAGACATAATTAGGAAAGTATAGGATTATCATGAGAAGGAAATTCCTTCTGAGAAATTATCAATCCAAACTTCTGAAGATGAGTTTTTAAAACTTTATACTCCACCAAAATATGAGAATGGTGAGGAAGAAGTCAATAAGTTATCGGAATAGGAAAGCAGCAATCATGATTTCATTCATTCAGAAGATCAAATGATTGATGCAGAGAAAGAGGATGTTGAGGAAGATAAGATTGTTCAGCTATCAGATAGTGAACATGAATCTCCCAAAGCTCAAGAAATCATTCTGAGAGATGATAAGGGTAAGAAGGTTGCAGAAGATACACCTATTAAATCTGTGGTGAAGAAGAAATATTGTGGTACTTCATTAAAGAGGAAAGTTGAAGACATAGAAGAAGAATCCTTACCATTCAAACATTCAGATTCAGAATCATCTTCCCTTAGACTTTATTTCTTTGTTCAGTCATTGAAAAAGATGGTTGGTACTATTACCTTATTCCCAAGCATAGAATCAAGATACTAGATGCTTCACCATACGTTAAATTGGAAATCAGATTCAGTTTCCATGGTTGTGGAAAAATGTGTTAGACTAGAGGAATATTTCAAAACCTTCCTTGTTGGTTATGAGCCTCATAAAAGATCTTGCAAGAATATGACAAGCTGGTTAAGGAAAATAGTTGAAAACCTGATATCATTCGATGAATTTCAAGATAATGTCAAATATTCTTTTGACACCAAAGATGGAAAGATCAAGGATCTTACAAATAGTTTTGAGGAAAAGTTAACCTTAGAACAAAATAATTGGAATCAAGAAGTTAAGGATCTGAATGGCAAGCTTAACTCTATCGAAATTAATTTGAAGAGTGAAAGGGATCTAAGAATTGCGATTGAAGAGAATCTTGTTAAGAAAGAAGAAGTATTGAAATCTCAAGAAGAATGTATTAAGGCTCAAGAAGAAAGAATTCAAGCCTTAGAGAATAAAAGTGAAGATCAGGATCAGTTGCTTAAGCATGCAGAAGAGGATCACAAGGAGCTCAATAAGTTAAAAACTATTGTGAATAAGCTGATGCTTAAGGAGAAATAAGGATAGTTTCTTTCCATTCTGATCTTTTTTTGTACTTTTCATTGTACAAATTCTTTCAATCATTAATGAAATTTTGGTTTTTATTGATATTTGATTTGCTTGTTTTGTACTAATTTCTTAGGTACCATTCATTTTTTTCCATTCCCTATATTTATTTTTTAAAATCACAAAGGGGTATAAAGGAATGATAAAAAGAATATTAAGAAATAATATATTTCCCTAAGTAAGGGGGAGTTCATCTAAGGTAAAGTTCTTATCAAAGAATATTTATGTATGCAATAAAATGAAAAATATTATTCAGGAAATCAAGAATACAATCATTAGTGATTCTGAAGCCTAAAGGGGATTTAGTCGTATTCACTTTGATCCATAATTAAAGGGAGATAAGTATTATTTTCAAGTCCATAATAGTTTTAAGTCCTTATATTCTTTTTAGTAAGGATGTTTGTGCTTTCCAAAAAGGGGGAGATTGTTGAGTCAATAAGGTTTCCTTATGAATTTTCCATTCCTTTATGTTTTGAAAATAAAAAACACTCTATCTCAAGGAAAATTTTATTTCCCCAAAGATTTATCTTATTAAGGAAATTTTCATTCCTCAAGGAAATTTTCTCCTTACCTTTTCTTTCATTGTTCAAGTTATATTTTCTCTAAATCTAACTCTTTTTATCTATAATTGTAAAATTTTGATTCATATCTAAAACCTTGGAATCCTATAAATACTTAGATATAGAGCATTCTGCTTTTAGGTTCGGAATTCCGGTTCCAAATTCTCTAAATTCAGATTTTGAATTCTCTGAAATTCAGATTCCGAATTCTCTAAAATTTAGACTTTGAATTCTCTGAATTCAGACTCCAAATTCTTTAAAATTCAGACTCTGAATTCTCTGAATTCAAACTCCAAATTCTCTAAAATTCAGATTCTGAAATCTTTGAAATTCGGAGTCCGAATTCTCTGAAATTCAGATTCCTAATTCTCTAAAATTAAGACTCCAAATTCCTTATAATTCAAACTTCGAATTACTTAAAATTCAGACTTCGAATTCCACAGAATTCATATTCCAAATTCCTTAGAGTTCAGACTCCGAAATTTATAAAATTCAGGTTTCTAATTCCTTTAAAAATAGAATCCAAATATCTATGTAATATAGACTCCAAATTTTTATTTTCTTATATTTCGAACTTTATTTTTCCTTAAAATAAAAAAATGGATTTGGTTAAGAAACCATATTTTTCTTAACCTTGTTTTAGTTGTCAAACAATGGTGTACAATCTATTTCTAACTAACCATTGTTTGAGTGACACGTGTATAGGTCCCTCCGAGATTCAAGGAAAAATATAACCATTGGAGGAGGGAGCCGACCGTTGGGAAAATTCCTATAAATAGTATCTCATTTAAATGAGCTCAGTACAATAATAACAACTAAGAATGTTGGTCAAACTAGAGATTACATGTTGTTGAAGTGATTTCTAGAGAGAGACTCTCATGCTTTGTGCGTACTTAACATCTTGTTCAGCTTGCTTCGTACGAATTCTATTGTTGTTGTGTACAATCAAGGACTTCCGGGGATAGGAAGATAGAGGTTCCAAATACCTTAATGTTCAAGGACTTCCTTGATAAAGAAGACAGAGTTTCTGAATACCTTAAAGTTCAAGTACTTACTTGATAAGAAATACAGAGGTACCGACTACCTTGAATTTCAAAGGATTGCGGGAATAGCAAGACAGATTCTGATATTCCTATCAAGGGGTTACCCTGGTGTGGGTAAGATATAATTTCTTGAAAGTATAAATCAAGGGACCTTTATCCAAGGTTATTGGACACCCTTCTCTTTGGGATAAAATATTTCATACTTGTTACTTGCATTTTTTCAAGTTTATTTTTCCACTGTATTTTGATTAATAAAAAAAGTATAACTTTCTTATACTTTCTTATATTTGTATACTCTGATTAGTAAGATTCTATATTCTTTAAAGTAGAATCTTTTTTCTTGTGAAATTTTCTTAAGTTTCATTTCCAGAACCATATTTTCGGAATGTAGAAAGTTTGTAGAACTAATAGGTCTTGTGAATTTACCTTGTTTAATTTTGTTAAACATAGTTTTCCTCAAGGTTAAAAATGAAAGGTTTATACCAACTTTAAAGGTTCCAAAGGAATTATTAAAGGATACAATTAACCCCCCCCTGTATATTGAGAATATACATTATATTTTGATCCTAAAATGGTTTTATTGGTTAGAAAATTGTTAGGAATACAATCCTCTTAAAGTTTTATTTGGATTAAGATCCATGAATGAAAGCTTAGAGTGACCATTGGAAGTTTCAGTTGAGTCTGTATGATTTACTTCTTTAAAATTAGCATCTAAATGAATGTTTCTTTGTCTAGTTAGTAAGGTTCTTTCAATTTATGGGTAAAAATGAAATAAATCTTCATTAGAAGTCATATTAATGTAATTTATAAAGTTATATTCGCACTACCTCCCCGATAGAGGAACTAATTTTTGACACATACCTATCATGGGGTGTAGAAAATAGTAATTAATTTCCTAGGTAATGTAGTATTAGTGGTAACCAAGGTTGTCTTTGTAAAGGAGTTCTAAAAATATATTTTTCACAAGTAAGAAAATAAATGATGTGGTTCTTATTTTTAGGACTAAGAAAACGATGAAATAGAACATTAAAATTATATTAAGATACAATTGATCAAGTCATGTTTGGAATCCCAACTGTAATTCTATCATGGTATTATAAAATAGATATATTTCTCATATTAATTGATAAATGAGAGGTTCCAAAATTGATTCCCCTATTCACCCTTGATTGATTAATTAAGGTGAACCTGGACTAATAAAATCATCTACATTGTTATACCCACTATCCAATGTAATAAAGACATAGTGAATCACCCTAAATTAACTTTTCAATACCCAATCAGGTATTCTAATTCCCAAGTAAACTAATTATACTCACTAATACTTCCTCACATGTTATAAATCGCTAAACACTCACTACTTAGCCTCAGATCATTCAATTGATATGATCTAAAATTAATTATATGGATATGATGGATCCTCGACTGAAGTAATACATAATATAAAAATAATAATTTAAACACAACCACATTAAAGATTAATTCTGCAACTAATTATTTAAATTAATTAACAATAAAAATGGAAATTTGTTTTTAATAAAAATTATTAGACTCAAGCATCAAAAGAGGTTTTTCTTCCCTTCCCCAACTTTCTAATAATTTTACCCCTCCATTTGAGATGAAAAAAAAGATAAAGGTGGAGTATAATACACATTAAAACAAAATATACATTTATCATATAGTTTGATATCTCTAGGCCTTTGATGTGAATGGAACTTCCTAGATAAATCCATGTCCATAGTGTTCGGTGGGAGAGTTCATTTTCATTTAGTCAAAGAAAGTGACATAAATCATATAGAATAATGGAACCATCATAAAACCTACTTGATTTTATATATAATGATAAATTTATTATCTTACATGATAATAATTTATTGGGGTTTGTATTTCATTGTGAAATTAACTTCTTTCTCTATGGGTGTCTTGTAGTGTTGTTAAATTCTAACCTTGGAATTTAAGAGGTTATGTCTAATTCCACTAAGAAAAAGGACTACAGGGTAACACAATAAGTGTATCCACAATCTTAGTTAAATTTAAGTATTAAATTTAAAAAGTTATAATAAATAATATTTATTCAGGTTTTATTGATCTCCATGATTTAATCAGAAGTTATTCAAAAGAATAAGTGAGTTAAATAATAATAATAAATATTTATTTTCAAGGTTTGGAGAATATAATATTTATTATATTTATCAATGAATAATCTAATGTTATTCATTTATTAAATAAATAGTCATTATTCAAGGATCGGTAAATATTGGGGAGGAAAAGAGGAATGAGCTTTATAGTTTGATTGAAAATGATATAAATGATATTTATTTATATTATTAAAGTTTTTTTAATAAAATCAATGACATTAATTGGTCACCCAATTCAAGCCCCAAGAAAATTTATTATAAGAAAAAGTATCAGTAAAATAGTGAGGTGTAAAAATCTTACACCGGTAGGGATTTAAGGGTAATACAAGTCAAGAAAACCAATAAAAAGACAAGCAGTTCAAGAAACAAAAGTTGAACGACATACCTTAACATAAACCAACCAAATTCCAAGAAAAATAGGCATCCATCAATGCTACCAAACCTTGATTTTTTAAGTGCTTATATAAAGAGTCTTGTGTGAAATTTTCCACCCCTATACCTACCATAATAAATATATAATTATACCACTTTCTATAATCACTCTTATTATGAAAAATAAATAGATATAGACACTCTAAAGACCTAGAGAGAGATATATAGATATAGAACACACACTCTATTCTTAGTCTCTGAATTATTTAAGAGATTATAAAGAGTTCTTCCTTATTCGAGAATAATTTCGCGGTGATCAACCATGAACAACGTAAGTGATAAGGATCAATCGTGCTAGCACCCACTAATTTTATGGTAATGTTCAGAGATTGTGGTACATGTGTGGATTTCTGGTAGAGGGATTCTTCACTTAGATACTATAACACAATGATGATTTGATGATATCTAGTCAACTGAATCATCAATAAAGAGATAATTACAAGTTAAGGTAATTCTATATATTCTCTTAAATTAATTATAAATTACATGTGAAGATCCCATACTTATGGTTCCAGTGTTTTTATCTAGTCAAATAATATATGGTTTTCATTGGACTTGATGTTATTTATCATGTTCAGAAATGATTATTCATAAATTAAAACTAAAAGACAAGTTGTCCATGTGATCCATGTTCTTATGCTATGATCGGAACCTACAAGTGGTATCAGAACAGTCATGTGTTTAATTTATAATTATTTATTATTCATTGGTTGTTTTCATGCGTTTAAATTTTCTTTTACTTTATATTAATATGTTTTAATATCTGAACATTTTCTTCTCTTAATTTTTTCATTATTTCTAACATAACCAGTAAAATGTAAATATTAAAATTAAGAAACATTCAAAGAACACCATCTTGAGGATCTAAGGGTTATGCCCAGATAAAACCATAGTAAACAACATGAAATTCCTAGATAAACATTGTTTATTAGAGTTTTCACATTTGTATCTCATAATAAAATCATATAAATCCAATGAAATTGGATTAAAGATCCAACAAAATCAAATTAGAATGTAGATCTGGACAGAATAGTGAACGGTTTAAATAACTACATGCCATATGACCACTATATGTGATGTGTATTTTCCATTTTCTCATGGACAGGAACATAGAGTGTCCTAGTGTTCTATATATCAAATACATGGCACCAATAATTACATTTCATGAAACTCCTATTCCGCACACTATGTAATATAGATAATACACTGTGTCCCTCAAAATCATCCATGGTAGGATAAATACACCAAGATCCTAGGTGTGTGCTACAGACATGGGTAGAAGATAGTACATGTTATGTAATAAAGAACACATTGTGTATTCTACTACATATAGTGTACCAATTTTATGTAGATAATAATTAAATATATAATTTAACCTACTCACATTTCTTCCATATGTCATTTATTTGATAGTTCACGCCATGTCATGGGGTTGATATTTACAAATTAAATCAATTTTCAAGAAAAAAAAATAAATAAGTGCACGTAGTTTCCTCCAAGTACACTTTTTCACTTCATTAATTTTAAATGAAATTATTTTTTCATAAAATTATAGATTATGGGTAGTTTAGGATTCTTGGATTGAATTATGAAAAGTTTGATTAATTGTATTAATGCATGGTGCATTATCTTAATTAATTAATTAATCAATGTAATTAATAATAATATTTCAAATGTATGCCTATTTCATGTTGTGTGGATGATCATGATATTATACTATGCCTATGTATGTGATTGTTTTCTTTTAATTTATTGTAATTAAATTAAATTTTATGGAATGCATGTCATTCCCTCCTCTTTATTATGTAAGGTCTTTTGTTCCCATAGTTGCTTTTATGTAAACCCACTTTATCCAATCTATAATATTCCCTCGCCTACATGTGAGTAAAGTATTGTGTAAATATGGAGTTCCCATGTGAAAGGAGGTTGTCTAAGTCCATGATCCATAGTAAAACTATTCTAAGTGATATATTGGAACTAAGGAGGAATGTTGCAACAAGAACCAAGCTACAGTTCAAGGTGTTTTCTTATGGGATCGATGGTTGATTTATCATATTCTATGTAAACTAAGCATTAGATAATATCATGATCATACTACTTATATTTTATTTATTTCAGTTTCATGGTTAATTATTTATGTTTTTGGATGTTACACGATCACCTAATGAATGAATTAACAAGCATGCAAGATGGAATAAAATATAATTGTATTGTGCATAAATTTTATCTAACATGGTCAAAAACTTAATTAAAATTAACTTATTATTAATAAAGACTGTTAGAAAGATAAAATGGGATTTTATTCATTCCACTACTTAAGTTAGAATCATCCTCATAGTTCAAAGTGCTTAACCAACCCAAGTTGGGGTTCAATTATCCTAGAACTTTTAGCTTAATGTTTAGTGTTGAATTAAGTTGGTTAAAATCAATGGTTGACTTCCCAAGTAAGAATTTGTGTACCTAATTGGAAATGGTTGAGGAAATATTTAATCAATAATTTAATATTTGGGAGTCCACTCAACGGATCAAAGAACTTTGAGATAATGAATTTGGCAATTTATGCCTACCTAAATCCCTTCAAATTACTTTTCAAGACCAAGTCTGGGTTATAATATGGTGAATATGGATCTTTGATTCTAGAATATATAATAAATAATATATTAAAAAATTAATAGTGAGGGATATTACGTGTTGAAAAAAAATTATAAGGTTAATGGAATTTAATTAAATTTAAATTTATTAATTTGTTTTTGTAATCAAACAAGTATTAATTATATACTATTAATTTGTAGAAATATAAAATAAAATTACTTCTATAATATCACTATGATCTATAATAGATAAGGATAACCTTCCCACCATCATGAATTTCCAATAATGGTATAGGAAAATTTTCAATATACTATGCCTCAAACAAAAATTATGCATGTTGTTAACCCCACTTCCTAAGTCACTTTCCATAGAGGCTAGTGAGGAAAAAGTATATATCTATTTGAGTAATGTGAAAGAAATAATATATGTTGAATTTTACATTATATCCTCCATGTACAATGATATTATAAATAAATATAAGGATATGTAGGCATATAATATTGTTTCTCACCTTCAGGGCCTCTATAAAGAGAAGGTGAGATCAGAGAGATATGAGATCTATAATGCCATGTTAACTTGAAAGATTTGAGATTCATCACCTGTTAGTCCTCATGTATTCAATATGGTTGTCTACATTAAGTGCTTAAACATCTTGGGGTTTAAGATCCCTAATGAGTTGTTTGTAGATCTCATTGTGTCCTCACTACCCAAAAACTTCTCTAATTTTATTGTGAATTATAATATGAGCAATTGTAAGAACACGCCTTTGGAACTTCTTACTCTTATTATCCATTCTGATAAATACATGAGGAATTTTAAACCAATGATCATTATAGTAAATAATAAAATGAGGAATAAGTAAAAGGTTATGGTGACTCATTCCAAGTCTAAGTCTCCATAGAACCATCCTTTCAAGAAGAAGAATATCCAAGTTCAAGGAATGGAACAAGATGTAATGTGTTTTTCATGTGGAAATCAAGGCCACTGAAGGAGGGATTTTACCCATCCAAAGAATAATGGGGGATATTTAGGTATATTAATTAACAAGTGTAATATATCCATATCTAAAAGTTGGGTACTAGGTATTACATGTGGTACTCACATTTGTATTTAAATATAGGAATGAAGTAGATTTTGAAAGGTTATTAGAGGAGAGGTGGATTAACAGGCTTCCAATAGAGCAAGGTTGGCTACTCTATGCATTTGATATTACCATCTCACATTTCCAACTAGATTGATTTTATTTTTAAATAATTGTTATTATTTTCTTATTGTTACCAAGAACATCATTTTTGTATCTTATTTATACATGAATGGAATTATTTTCATATTTGAAAATAAGATCTACTACTTTTATAAAGATAGCATATGTTATGGTATGGAATAGTTGGATATAACTCTTTAAGTGTTAAAATACAAAAACCAAATATCATTAATTGATATCAAAATAAATATGTTTGATTCATATAAAACCCAATTGGGGAATCACCGTATTATTCACATAAATAAGAATCATTTAACAAGGATCTATCAATATGGGTACTTAGGCTCTTTTTATATTAATCCACTTGAAAGATTTAATGCATGTTTTTAAGGTAAGATTAATAAACCACCATTCAGTGTTCAAGGTAAAAGGGCCATAGAGCTTCTATAATTGTTACAAACTAATCTGTGCGAACCTTTTCATGTAGAATCTAGAGGTGGATTCTCACACTTTATTACTTTTACTGATGAATTGATTTTTTATGGTTGTATATAATTCATGATCATGATGTACCTTTTAATCATATACCAAGGTGTTTCTTTCCACAAGTATCATATGTTCAAAAATTACTCTTTCTCTTAATCCCATTATCCATTTTTTTCTCTATCATCCTCTTCTTATCTTTATTTCCATTTAATACATAAGACTTAGATAATTATTTCTCTATCTTGATAGCACATGATACTATATCCTCATATAATAATAATTTGTGGGAGACTAGTTCCCTTTGAAGGATTGGCTTAATATCATCAAATAAATGGTTAATCTTACCCTTTAGATTACATAGGTAGTCCACAACATAATTGGATAACCTTTTCAAATTAGCTTCATACTTAGAAACATTTTCCTATTCCTTTTATCTTATAATTAAGAATTTTTCATCTATATCCACTTGTTGTGTTCTAGGAAAATATTTGTACAAAAATATTCCTTAAAGTCCTTCCCTTCCATGTTCACTATTTCTTCCCCATCCTTAGTGCTTTGAATCAAGGAACACCATTGATATGTATCCCCTGAGAGATGATAAACTACCATGAAAACCTTCTCCCTTTCATTACTTACCAAACTGAGAAATATATTCACAAAGGAAATTATCTATTTCTTATCTACAAATGGATTTGTATCCTCATTAAATGATTGAGGTTGTTAATGCATGAAGTGGTATAACATTGTTACACCATGTTACAGATCAAAAGAATGCTCAATACAACAAGGTTATTTCTCATAATCTAAGTCAGTTTCTGAAATATACTTATAATTTGTTCATCTCTATCTACAGATCTAGCTTTAGCTTCATCATCTTTATGAGAAGGGAAATACCTACATGGATTACATGCATTAACATAGTTTTCATTCCTTCCACTAGGCGTCATTTCTATACAATGTAATACATTAGATTAGATCATAAAGTTAGGAATCATAAAGTATAATTTCAAATATAGAGAAACTCTTAACATAAATTGAAAATTTATGAATAAATAATCTTATAATAATAATCTTGATTTCTTTTGTAATATTCTAAAGGTTCATAATAGGGTTAAGTTCCCTAATCTATGTTTTCCTAAATATAGTTCTCAAGTTTTCTACTAAAATTTCTCTGATACCAACTATAAATACCCCAACCCTAGTAGAATAGACTTGGTGGTTACAATATTACATTAGTACCATATAAAATAAATCACAAACCAAGTAACTAAATAGTTTATTAGTCTTTGAAAAATATATACATACTAAAATTTCACATTACATTTGAAAACATAAAATACAACATAGTATTTTATTTAATTACATCATTATTTTACCTAGAATAACCCTGTATATCAATCATAATACACAACCTTGTATCCTGAGGAAAGAAACATAAGAAATGGGTGAGCTCAAATTCTCAATAATGGTATGCATACAGAGCAAGCTAAGTAAGGCATGAATACTATGGAAGTAAATAAATAAATCCATATAAATAACCACATGGGATAAAAACTTATTCATGGATTTAAAAACTATTGCAAATAATCACATTGACGTCAATAATTGATTTCATGATGTTTTAATTCATAATACTAGACATATGAAAATAAAGTTGAGGCCTCATTCCAAGACATATATAAAGTCAAGGACTCATAGCAAGACATTCATACCATTATGGCCTTATTCCGAGACATCTTACATAAAGGGGCCAGGCCTCATCCAAATATTCAAGATATATTGTATCATGATACCTACCAATGCATCAAGGGACTATTTAATTCTAATCCCCACCCATTTATTCTTAATTAAAATTTATTCCTTACATTAATAATTAAAACAACTTAATCATCATTCCTTAAAAATCCAAAATTTTATATATTGGAAGAACTAGAATATGGAATATTAATACATTCCCTAGTCAAACTAATAAGACACAATCCATAGAAATGTGATGGATGGTATCATAAGAGAATGAACTCAGTAAATCAAAATATTCAACAAATTATGTTGACATATATGAAAATACTTTAAAAATATCATTGTAAAATTCTTGAAGAAAATACCATTTTCACTTCTAAATCACTTATTTAAAAAAATAAAATATGAAGTAAAAAAATATTTAAAAATAAACTTGTAAACTTGTAAAGGAATATTCAAATAAAATATTAGTCATGAAATTATTAAAATATTTTCATTCTATATAAGTTAAAAAAACATTATTTCACAATTTTGTAAGAATAGTCAAAAGGTACCTCCTTTAGAAAATGATAAGAAGAATCATTTTAAAGAAATTTTTTAAAGTAAAGAATGGGTGAAAATAAATTCTGAAAATAATAGTAGAATATTAAAAAAAATTGAAAACGTTTTTAGAAAACATGGATATGGAAGATAAATACTCCCTGATGGAGACTTAGACATAAATAATCTCGAATAATGATAAGATTGTGAAATAAACTCTTACATCAGGTATAAATTCCTCCATATGTGTTCAAACATCCTATAAAATAAATATATATATTTTTACATATATTATAGAACCATAAAATATAGAAAATTTAATATATGACTCATTTATAATATTTTATCACCTTTTTATTAACAATTCTTTGTTAAAATCACTATTTCGGGTCATAACTGCTTCATTTTTCATGTATGTTTTAGTTTTGTAATTTTGGTATTTGTACTTTTATAAAGTTTACATAGTATAAATATATTTAATAACTATATAAAAATAATATATATTCATTATATATTTATTTATATTAATCAATAATAGTTAGATATAGAAAAATGAATTGTAGCATTCATGGAGATGGTAGGTCGTACGTACGAATGAACTTTATTTCCATTTTTTGATTGATGGAAATAAATAAAGGTATAAAATTAATATCATTTATATAATAATTATTATATAATTTAAATCATATATATTCATAAAATTCATCCTCATTACCATCCATTTAAAATAGAAATGAAAAATGAATCACATCGCTTCGTGGAAGTGGTAGTCCACACGTACGCACGAGCGACATTATTGTTTCCAAATGGGTTGGAAGGTAAGAAGGAAGATATGATATTATAATTATATAAGTACAATTATCTTAAAAATATAATATATAAACATTAAACCCATCATAATTCCCATCCATAAAATATGGGGATGAAAAATTAATTGTATCGCTATGTGGAGACGGTAAATCATATATACGCACGAGCGACACTTTCACTTCCCATTTTATGGGAAATAGGATGGATAATGGTGGTTTAATAATCCTAATAACATAAAATTATATTTATGGTACTTATTTTATCATTTTATAATAAATTAAATTTATTTAGAGGAGGTAAAATAAGAAGTAAAAAAAGAAAGAGATCAATTAAGGCGAGTACCTCCACTTTGGAAGAACTCCTTTGGATCTCCTCTTAAGGATCCTAGGTTGGTCTTTTGGTGAGAAAAAAAACTTTATAATGTGTTTAAATAAGCTTATAAATGATATTTATAGGTAATGGTTAATCTAGAAAACTCAAAGTGGTGTAAGGAAGAGAAAGGATATATGTTCTTTTATAATTGAGGGGAGCGTATTCTTGAAATTGCTTAAAATATTAAATTAATGTAAATTAATTATGATGTAAGAATGGATCAAAATTGAGAATATTAGAATATAATATGAGTATGAGTCTAAATAATTTCATAAAATAAAATATGGACAAGTTTTTTGTATACTTTCACGCTTATATTTTAGTTTTAACCATCCTTTAACCCTTTTGACAGTTAGCATAATATTAAAAAAATTACACTTTAAGGGTTAATAATGTTACTATAAAATGAAAAATGATCCAAAAAATGGAACATTGTTTATGTTTAAAACCATATATCATTAATTTTTATGAATATAATATTTTTATGATTTTTTAATCATTTAATATATTATTATTTATTATAAATATCAGTAATGTCATTTCTAATGCTAATCATTTAATTTGACTTTAAATATATCAAGAAAAAAAATTGGAATCAAATATAATGATTTCACACATTCCTAATATTTCACATAGATCTATATAATTCTTGGGATACATTAACTCATTCAAATTCTATCACTTCTAATATTTTTAAAATCATTTATTTTATATATCAGTTAATTAAAAAATTATTATTTTAGCATTGCACAAGAATTTAAGGTAATTCTATAATTTATAAAAATAAGAAATAAATTTTTATCAGGAAAATATTTTCATTAATCTCAAAATATACATTTATCTTCATTCATAACTTTTTTTAGTCCCGATGTGGATACATAAGAGATATTTAAAACTAAGAGAGTGACATTTTCTAACTTTCTTTACATTAAACATTAAATATGTAATTTTCATGGAAAATTTCCATTAAAAAATATATTTATAGCCTAAAATGATAAGGGTGGAACTATATTCATCCAAATAAGAATTATGATGAGAAATTATGGCCTTATCACTAACACTTTACCCAAGTGATAAATTTTACCACAATTATTATTCTTAATGCCTAAAAATAAAAGGGACCTTTTAAAAAAATTAACCTCATGATTAAAAATATTGAATCCATTTTATCAAATTCAATATCTATAAGTGGTAAAAATTAATTTAAAATAAGTTTTAAAAACATGATGAGAACCGTTTTTAGAAAAATACTATTTTTAAGTATAAAATTGGGTTTTATTCTTATCTCATTCCTATAAAATATTAGATGAATACTAAAAAATATGATTGAATATATATTGAATAAATTTCATTAAAATTATTCACCAATAATGATAAATTTAATTTATTAACATAAAAACACATTGATCACATAAAACAATTATTCAGAAAAAAACATCTCTATTACTTTCAAATGATTTTTTTATTTACATTTCTAGTCAATTGATAACTATTGAATTTATTTTAGACATCTGTAAACTATATACTTTTTATAATTTATTTATTCCTATTTAGACCCTCCAACCTAATATCTAGGTAAAAAATATTACATTAAATAATATTTTAACAAAAATTTGTGGTTCATTTAAACTCGGTGTTGCTTTTAATGCAAGCTATCGAAGAAATCAAATTATTTAAAGAGAAATATATTATAAAATCTTGGGGTTCAACGTTCCAAACACCCTTAAAATTAATTTTACCCTCAAAATTATGTAACTTTTCTAAAAAAAATAATGATATTTATACCTCATTACGTCCTCAGGTTCCCATGTAGCTTCCTCAAATCTATGGTTTCTCCACAATATTTTGACTAGGTTAGTGGTCTTGCTTTGTAGAAATTTATCCCTATGATCTATAATCTTTCTTATTTTTTCCTCATAAGATAAATATTTCTCTAGTATTATGAAATTTTAGTTTAGTACATGTAAAGTATTAGGTATGTACTTACTCAGGAGAGATACATGGAACACATCATGGACTAGGGATAAGTTCAATGGAAGCTCCAATTGATAAGATACCATCTCAATACAATCAAAATTTTAGAAGGGACCAATATACCTTAGGATTAGATTTATCTTCTTCCAAAATCTCATCAACCTCTTCCAAGGATATATTCATAGGAATACCTTATCACCAACTTGGAACTATAGATATTTTTGAAGATTTTCAGCATAACTTTTTTTTTCAACTCTAAGATTATCTTATATGTTGCTGAATGTATCTAAACTTTTCTACCATGTTCTCAATAAGGTTTGGTACCAATAGATTTATTTCTGCAAATTAATTCTAGTATGTTTTATTTCCACACTTCTTTTCATAGATGGGTTCATAAGAATCCAAATAAATATTTGATTGAAATATATTATTATAAGAAGATTCCACAAAAGGGTGGTGTTGATCCCAACAACCTTTAAAATAAATTTAGAAATATATCAACATTTATTATAGAGTATGAATTTTACTCTCATACAGATAATTTTTTTGAGGATGATAAGAAATATTGAAACTTATCTCTATATCCAAATCTTACTGAATAACTTTTTAGAACTTAATGGAGAACCTTGGATCCTGATCAGATACAATATAATGTGTTACTCCATGAAACCTTACCACTTACTTTATATAAATCCTAGAAGGTTGATCAATAGAGAGGTATTCTTCGATGGTAATAAAGTGTGTTGACTTTTTAAGTTGGTCCATTAAAACCCATATAACATTATTCCATTTAGATGTTTTGGGGAGTCTAATGATAAAATCCATAGTGATGTTTTCCTATTTTTATTCTGGTATGGGTAATAGTTGTTTCATCCCATTAGATTTATATCTTTTATCTTTAACTTATTGAAATACAAATAACCTAAAATTATATTTTACAATATCACTCTTTATGCCATCCCACCATAAATACTCTTTCAAATCTCTATACATCTTTATATTTCTAGGATGAATAGTTAATGAAGAACTATGATCTTTGTCTAAAAATTCATTCAAATCTGGTATTAAAGGGACACAAAACAAGGCTCCTGAACCTTATCATTCCATAACTATCATGGTTAAAATCAGTAATATATATCACCTTCTTCTGTAACTACACATTTTCCATTTATGCCAATTTAATCCTCACATGGAAAGATGATTGAATATTCATTTGATCCATATAATATTTTCCCCTTCCTTTATAATTTCTAGATACATACATTGAAAATCCATAAATATTGGATCTTTTTTATCTTCATCATGGATAATCTTGCATAATCCTTTTGGCTTAGATAATCATTCACCTAGTTCTCCTTCCAAGTGTGGTAATGTATTGAGCAGTCATAATCTTTAATCAGTTCCAACCATTCTCTCAAGAATATATTCAACTCTTTTTGTGTGAAAATATAATTTAATATTTTATAATTTTTATACATATCACACCTTTATCCATAAATATAATTCAACTATATATTTAATGAAAAAATTACCACATATAACTTCAAATCATGAGTTGGGTAATTTTCATTCGGACCATCATTTGGTGTGATGCATAAGCTATCACCTTATCATTCTTCTTAAGGAAACATCACAATACTTTATTTGATGAATCACTATATATTACAAAGGAACTTGGAACCCTTCCAAGTTAACTTGGTAAGTGTATTTGAAAGTCGTGAGAAATTTTTCATAAAGCATCAATAATAACCATAAAAACCAAAAAAAATGTGGATCTTAGTCTCCGTGGTTGGTCTAAGCCTTTAATAACTTCCATATTTTATAGATCCACAAATATACACTCACTTCAGATTATATGGTCCAAAAATGAAACTTTTTATATTCAAAATTTACACTTTATAAATTTTTCATACAACTTATCCTTTCTTAGGTTCTTTAGGAAAATCCTTAAATGATCTTCATGATATTCATATATATTTGAATATATAATAATATCATCTATAAATACTACCAAAAACTAATCAAGGTAATCTCTATTCATTAAATCCATGAAGATAGTTGTAACAATTCATAATGTTAAAGTATTAAAAGGCTAAATAATATGACTCATGTTAACAAGATACACCTTTCTTTTTTGGATTCTACCGGATTAGAACTTCAAAGTTAAGCATTCTTGTAACACCCCTAGAATGTTAAAATGTAAAAAAGAATATATTGGTATCAGAGTATGAACCCGTTCGGAAGTGCGGTGGCACTGCCTGGGTTGAGATGTAGGGTCCACAATAAGGATGTTATAATCTAAATTGGGGTGAATGTAAGACCCCTAGAATGTTAAAGGGTTCAAAGGATAAATTATATGAATCATTTCAACAAGTTACACCATTATTTTCAAAAGCCTACCTGATTAGAACTCTAAAATTAAGTGTACTTGGCCTGGAGTAGTGATCAAGGCGGGCGACCTCCTGGGAGTTTTTCCAACGTGTGTGTGAGAAAGGAAAAATCACGCTAAAAGAAAAAGTTTTTCCTATGGAAAAATCATTATTTTGATGATCCATTTCGTCATGTGGGTGGGCGTTGAGAATGGGACTATGTGTATATGGGGAAACTGGTGGTGTGTTTATAGTGTCAGCAGTGCCCAGTTATTACAAAAGTGGGGGCATTAGTAAGACCAAATGGAATCACTATAAATTCATAGTTTCCATAACTTGTATGAAATAATGTATTGGGTATATCTGTAACACCCAGAGACTTTAAAATATATTTTTATTTTAAAAAAATTAAATATTTTCCATAACTTGCGATGCATGCAACACCGGGTTTAAATGAAATGTGATGCTATATTAAATTAATATTAATTAAACATGTCCATTATAACCAAGATGTTAAGTTGGAAGGTATGAATAGGAATAACTAAATCATAAAAAACAATATGTTTTACACATGTAAAAATAAATTTAATGTTTATCTACTAATTAGAAATAAAATAAAAACCATTGAAAGAAAAAAAATGTTTTCTGAAAAACATAATTTTTTTAAAAGAAGGTTTAGTCATACTTTGAACACATGATTTATAATTAATTTTTAATAATTTTATAAAATTTATTTTAAAAAATAAAATTATATTTTAAAAATTATAATATAAAAATTATATTAGGAAGAGGTTTTGGTATTTTTCTAAAATGTTTCTTTTTTTATGAATGGTGAAAAATACTAATTTTTATTAAAAACTGTCTTTTCGTTTAAAGAATTTACAAGACCAATTTTATTTTAATATGGTTTTAAAAGTAAAATTAGTTAAAATATATAGTAATTAATCCAAATTAGTTCATTTTAATAAATTTTATATTGAATTTTGATATAAAAACTTTTTCAACTTTTGAAAGTTTTACTTTTGGAAAACCGTTTTTTCGACACATCTATGGTTTAATTTCAAATTAAATTAAGAAAACTCTTTGTATATAATTTTTAAAAATAGATTTAATATTTGGAATCATCATAATTTTTATTATCTAATAATATAAACTTAATTTTTGACCTTAATGAATAGAGAAAACATAAAAAATTATTTACCGTAGTTAAGGTAAAACGGGTTTACCGGAGGTTGAACTAAAATGATAGGGGTTAAAATGACCAAAAAACTTGCATAATTCTTATTTTATATTCATTTTTTGACCTTATATATTATAATTTTTAAAAAAATTAAATTTTTATTCTTGATCCATGAGAAATACATGGGTGGAATTTATTCTTTTTAAAAATTCCAAGGGTGTCCTCTCCCCCCCTTATAAAAGGCCACTTCCTATCCTCTCCTTTACACACTTAAAAAACTAATTAGTTCAATAAATAAATACAAAAATAAACTCCATAACTACATAAAATTATTATATAATCCATTTTTTGTCATAAATTCATCCTAGTAAGGATTTTGGTGAAAACCAAAAGAAGTTGCCCGAAGAAGAGGCAACATCCTTAACCAAGTGTTTTATTTTTTTTCTTCCACTAACTTCTTAAAATATTATTAAAACATGATGATATAATATCATATATATATTCCACATAATTTTATGCTTTTATGTTAATGTAATGACATGAAACCATCTCCTCCTCCATCAAATTGGAAATGAAATCGTTGATTGTGTGTACGGAGGACTACCGCATCACAAACCGACATAATTTGTTTTCCACCACTACTTCTCACGACTGGAGATAATGATGTATATAATGTTTATATGTTATATTTATGATATAATTATATTTCTATAATTATAATATCATCTATACCTTATTAATTTTTATTCCATATTGAATACAATAACGTCGCTCATGTGTACAGAGGACTTTCGTCTCACAAAGCGATGTGATTAGTTTTTCAATTATGATTTAAAATAAAGTTAATAAGGATTAATTTTATGTTTATATGTTATATTAGTGATATATTATACAATATATAAAATAAATATATCATGTAATTTCTTACCTTATCATTCATTGAATAAATGATAACATGAGATCGCCGCCTCACGAAGCGATGTGTTTTGATTTTATTACTACATCACATGGATGGAATATGTAAGTATATTTAAAGAAATAATATGATATTTATGATATATTTAGAAATTTGGAAATATAAAATAACACTTAAGTTCTTTCCATCATGATCATCTAAAAATGGAAATGTTCCCTATGTATACGTACGGCCTACCATCTCCATGATTATAACGTAGTTAATTTTTCATAAAAATATTTAATGATTTGTTTAAAAAGTATAATTTATGTATAAAAATGATAATTATATCATGATTAAAATTTTAAATATGATTCATTAATAATATCTTTTACTTTAGTCAACTTACAAAAGTGATTTTGGACATTTGTGTCGTTTATCGTGAAAATGTCCGACGTGAAATTAATTGGTTAAGTAATTAAATAAGACATGGAAAAAATAAAATAAAATAAATAATAAAATTAAAAAATGTTATAAATAATGTAATTAATTAACTTAATCTTATTATTCAGCTAGATAAATAATACACATGAAAATTTAGACTAGAGGCAAGGGCTCTTTCTAACCCACCCTTGTTTTCAGGTTTTGACTATTATCTATCTAACTCACTTTCTCTCTCTTTAAAGTTATGGAATGATTATAAATTATGTATATATGTCTCTCACATGTATACCTAGTGTTGACCTCACCTGTTTTGATAATCCCAATTATGCTTTCATATACTTTAATAATCCCAAATAATGTTTATCTATATATTAATTCTTTTAATCTATGACATTCTATTTGATAATAATATTAGAATAATCTTTAAAATATTTTAATCAATGTTTATCTATGTTTATATGACTTTTTAAATAATACTAACTCAATCGGATATGTTTGGCATAAAGCAGATAAGTGTTAAGTCACTGATATGCTTATATCTACTGATACAGATCTACCAGTACTTAGTCTACCGATATACATAGTCATCGATAAGCAAAGGTCACCGATACAAAGAGATACCAATATGAGATGAGCTACCGATAGAACAAGTCTATCAGTATGAATAAGTATACTGATATACACTTCACTGGTACAGAAAGGAGCTACTGGTATGCACAAGCTACCGATACAAAGTTCACTGATACAGACAGTCACCGATACACCAAGCTACCGATACAAGCGAGTTACTGCTAGAACAAACAAGCTACCGATATAAGGAGTCACCGGTACATAGAGCTACTGATACACGGATTAACAGCTACCGATACAAGGAGATACCGGTACAAGGAAAAATAGCTACCGATAGGAGGTCACAGGTATACAAAGTCCACCGATACACATCTATCGACAGAAGGCTACTGATGAAATACTGACCAGTCAAACTCTATACTCTCAATATTATTTATTTATTAAGCAATGGTCATATTTGATTTTTTAATTCAATCAATGTTATTTAATTACATTTTTTGTCATGTCAGGGAACCGTACCTTGTACATGTAAAAAGTTAATCATTTATTTTTACCGAAGTTGAAAGCTATAAAAGGAAGGAAAAAGGCCAGGCAGAATGCAACTAAGAAGGCACGTGAAGTGTGTGGAAAAGAAAGGGATGAATACCGTTGGAAAGTGGTGCATTCACACAGAAAAGAAAGGCTACATTCATACTGGAATAACACTGAACATACCAGAAGCCATTCATTGTAGAGGAGAACACAAGATGCACCTTAGTCAATAAGTGAAGAACTATAACGAGCTCTTCATGCACTCAAGCTTATCAAACTGAACTTGAAGAAAAATGACCCTCTGTTTTTCAAAAAAAAACCAGAGGACTCAAAATCATTTCTGATTAATCAAGAGTCCAGAGCTGCACTTCAAATCACTAGAGCTTTCTAAAACTCATATCTACTCTCTCAGTGATTCTTTTATTTACATTTTGAGTAGTGTGGATACTCTGTACATTTTATACACACACTGTATCCTAAGATAAGCTGGAGGATTTCTAAATCCTCACACAAACCTTTTATAAATCTCTTGTATCCCACTATGGATAGTGGTAGAGGTCATGTAAGACCTGAAAAGCTTGTGTGCTGTTGTTTTTTTTTCATGAAGAATTGTGGTAGAGGTCTTAGTAACTGGACAGTCTTTGCACTGTTGTTTACCCCGATCCAGGGTGTGGATCAAATTTATATAAATTGTTTTAGAGGACTAAGTCTCAGCTTGAGACTGAACATCTTGGTTATATCTACTGTTCATCTTAGTTTAAATCTAAAGTATATTATATATATTTTCTATTCCACTGCTAATTACTTTGAAATAAAATTTGTTTTAAAGTTACTTTGACAGTTAAATTAGAAAGTGTTTATACTTACTGTGAACTAGTAATTTAGTTTCAAAAGTTAATTTAATCCTCTGATTAAATTAACTAAGACCTAATCAATCTTTGAGAAACTAATTGAACTTTTACAACCTGTATAAATTCACTACAGTTTAACTTGTTTTCAAATAGGGGGATTTTAAGAGAAATATTTTTAACAGAAATTTTAATTGGAACTCAATTCACCCCCCCCCCCCCCTCTTGGGCATCCACTCTGACCAACATTTGGTATCAGAGGAATAAATATATTATTAAAGGTTTTCAAAACACTCGGTTTTTCAACTGTGATTTTAGTTGTATCTTAAAGATCTTAAATTTCTATTAGTTCTAAATTTCATCTATTTAAATATATTTTCTAAATTTGAATTATGGATAATAGGCTTGAAGGTGCTGCTACCAATAGGCCACCATTCTTTAATGGTATGAATTATTCCTAGTGGAAGCTTAAAATGAAAATTCATTTAGAAAGTATGGGATTCGATATCTGGACAGCTATAGAAACTCAATATACAATTCCAGAGACTGTTAGAACTACTTGGGATGAAACTACTAAGACAACTTACAATAATAATTGTAAAGCAATGAATGCCTTGTATTGTGCTTTAGGAGTTGAAGAATTTAATTTCATATCTTCTTGTAAAACTTCTTGTGAAATCTGGGACACTTTGGCTATTTTCCATGAGGGAACAACCAATGTCAAAGAAATGAGATTGAATACCTATACTATCAAATATGATAATTTTAAAATGAATCCTGATGAGCATATTTCTGACATGTATCTTAGGTTCAATGAGATTGTCAACACTATGAGCTTTCTTGGTAAATATGTTCCTGTAAAAGAACATATCATGAGGATATTAAGATGTATGCCAGAAAGATGGAGAGGCACATCTGTTTCCATTAGAGAATCGTGCGACATCAGTAAACTGCCTGTCAAAGAATTAATTGGTAAGATAATGATGTATGAGGAAGAGATGAAGGTCAACAAAGAAGAGGATGATGAACCAAGGAATAAGTCATTAGCCTTCAAGACATCTGCTTCAAAGAGTAAATACAAAGTAAAAATTCAAAGTGAAAGTTCAGATTCTGATAGTGATGTTGAGATGGCTCAAATAGCCAGAAGATTTAAGAAGTTCTACAGAAAGAATAAATTCTTAAGAAAATAAAATTACAAAGGAAAATATGATAACAAAGGTCATTGGAAGAAGTACTGGAAGAAGCCTGATAAAAGTGATGAAATTGTCTGCTACGAATGAAAAAGGAAAGGACATGTAAAAGAAGACTGTCCAAAATTGAAGTTCAAAAAGAAATATGACTACAAGGACAATAAGTACAAGAAAGCTATGAAAGCTACCTGGAGTACTTCAGAAGATAGCACAAGTGAATCTGAAGTTTCTGACTCTGAAAATAATTGTTCTAACATGTGTTTTATGACAAACACATCTGAGGTAACACTGGACACTCCTGATTTAAATTCATATTATTCTGGAGTTGATTCTGATTCTGAATCTGAAAACATGTCTAGTGAAGAGTTATTTGAATATTATAATATGCTAGAAGAAACCTGTAATGAATTGAAGGAAAAGTATAAATCTTTGAAGAAACAGCATGCTTTAACCAGCTCTGTTAAATCTGCACTTGATATAGAAAATGAAAAGAATGCTCAATTACTAAATGAAAATATTGAACTAAAATTGTCTAATGAACAATTAAGGAAGGACTTAGAAAAATTCAAAAAATGGAAAAGATAAACTTACTCAAATTCTAGGAAAACAAATGGCACCAAAATATACCACTGGAATAGGCTATCAGCCTGGAAAGAGACGGTTTACTAAAACTAGATTTATTCCAAAATCTGGACAGAATGCTGCTAGTTCTAGTTCTGGAAATCTGTATGCTTCAACTAGTTATTCATATGGTTATAGATCAAATAAAGTTTATCTTTCAAAATCTATCGATTCTGTAAACTATTTGAGACCCATAAGACAAATCTGGGTACCTAAATATTTGATTGTTAACCTATCTGGACCCAAGAAAATCTGGGTACCAAAATCATTCTCTGTTTAAACCTGTTTTGTAGGGAATTTGATTGAAGAGTTCTCACAAGAAGGTATGGTACTTGGACAGTGGATATTCAAGGCATATGACTGGAGATTACTAATGCTTCAAAAGTTTAATCAAAGTTGATGGAGGCCATGCCACCTTTGGTGATAACTCTAAAGGAAAGATCATTGGCCTAGGCCAGATTGGTAACATTGATTCAGTTTTAATTTCTAAAGTTTTATTTGTTGATGGACTTAAATATAATCTGTTGAGTATTTATCAGTTATGTGATGATGGTTTTAATGTTAAATTTGAAAATGATTCTTGTAATGTTTTTAATTCCAAATTTTTTTTAGTATTTTCTGCATTGAGAAATGAAAATTTTTATGCTGTTGATTTGAATTCTTTAGCTAAACAAAATGTTACTTGTTTAAATACTTTTCATAAGGAATCTTGGATATGGCATAGAATATTGGGACACTGCAACATTCATTCACTTAGAAAATTGACTAGGAATAACTTAGTTAGAGACCTACCCAAACTTGAATTCCTATCAGACAAAGTTTGTAATCCCTGTCAAAAGGGAAAGCAACATAGAGTTTCTTTTAAATAAAAGAAAGAATTTTCAACTTATCAACCTCTTGAGTTGGTTCACATGGATTTTTTTGGACCTTCTAGAGTTTCTAGTTTAAATGGGAAGCACTATGTTTATGTCTTAGTAGATGACTTTTCTAGATATACTTGGGTATACTTCTTAGCTCACAAAAGTAAAGCTTTTTCTTACTTTATTAAATACTCCAAATCTGTAGAAAACCTTAGTGGACTTAAGATTAATACTTTGAGAAGTGACCATGGTTGTGAGTTTGAAAATCATGAGTTTGAACCTTATTACTCACACAATGGCTATAGTCACAACTTTTCTGCCCCTAGGACACCTCATCAGAATGGTGTAGTAGAAAGAAGAAATAGAACCCTTCAAGAGATTACAAGAACTAATATTAATGAGTATGACCTGCCAATTTATTTTTGGGATGAATCTATAAATACAACTTGTTATATTATCAATAGAGTCTTAATTAGACCTGTTCTCAAGAAGACCCCTTATGATTTTTGGAATAATAGGAAACCTAAGGTTAGTTACTTTAGAGTTTTTGGTTGCAAAGTCTTTATTCTCAATACAAAGGATAATCTTGACAAGTTTTCACCCAAAAGTGATGAAGGAATTTTTCTTGGTTATTATTTAACTAGAAAAGCCTATATAGTCTTTAATAAAAGAACCAAATGTGTGGAAGAATCTTCTCATATCATGTTTGATGAAACTGATCCACATGAACCTAAGTCTTATCTTGAAAATCTTGAAGAATATTTTTTCTGTTCTGGACCTTAATGATAAAACCAATGAGCCTATTGTAAATACATCCAGTTCTGGACATATTCTATAATATATTTCTATAGAACCCGAACTTAGAGAAGAGCTTGAAATTTATAGTCCTACCTTTACTAGATCAACTAGGATTCTAAAGAATCATCCTTTAGATGTTGTTGTTGGTAATCTTGATAGAGGGACACAGACTAGAGCTTCTCTAAGAAACCAGGTTTAACATCAAGCCTTTCTTTCACAGTTAGAACCTAAAAATGTCAACGATACAATCAATGATGAATTTTGGGTAATGGTTATGCAAGAAGAATTAAATCAATTTGAAAGAAACAAAGTTTGAGAATTAGTTAAAAGACCTAAGGACACTTTGACCATAGGAACTAAATGGGTTTTTAGAAACAAAGTTGATGAATCTGGAAATATAGTTAGAAACAAAGCTAGGATAGTTGTACAAGGGTATAGTCAAGAAGAAGGAATAGATTGTGAGGAAACCTTTGCCCATGTATCTATATTAGAAGCTATTAGGATCTTACTTGCCTATACTGCTCATCTGAATTTCAAGTTATATCAAATGGATGTTAAAAGTGCTTTTCTAAATGGTTTTATAATTAAAGATGTTTTTGTTGAACAACCACCTGGATTTACTAATCCTCATTTTCCAAATTGAGTTTTCAAACTATATAAAGCTTTATATGGTTTACAACAAGCTCCAAGATCTTGGTATGATAGACTTAGTAATTTTCATATTTCAAAAGGTTTTACTAAAGGTATTGTTCTTCCAACTCTTTTTATTAAAATAATTTCTAAAGATGTTTTGATAGTAAAAATCTATGTTGATGAAATTATTTTTGGATCTTCTAAACATTCTTTATGTATTGATTTTTCAAAGAGCACGCAAAATGAATTTGAAATGAGTTTAATGGGAGAACTCAAATATTTTCTTGGATTTAAAGTTTTTCAAAATGAAAATGGTATTATTTTGAATCAAGGTAAATATATAAAGGATCTCTTAAAACATTTTGGCTTGGATAGTATTAAGTAAAGTGATAATCCTATGAGTACTGTCTGTAAATTGGATGCGGATGAAACTAGGAACCCAGTGTATCAAACCAACTACAGAGGTATGATTGGAAGCTTACTTTACCTTACTGCTAGTCAACTAGATATTATGTTTAGTGTGTGTATGTGTGCAAGATTTCAAGCTAATCCTAAATAATCGCATTTGCTTGTTGGTAAAAGAGTTTTTAAGTATCTTAAACATACTACAAATTTGGGTTTGTTTTATCCAAAAGGACAATCTTTTGAATTGATGAGTTATTCAGATGATGACTTTGCTGGTTGAAAGTTAGATAGAAAAAGTACATCTGGAATATGTCATTTTTTAGGAAAGTCCTTAGTATCTTGGTGTAGTAAGAAACAGAACTCTGTTGCATTTTCCACTACCGAAGCAGAGTATATAGGTGTAGTAAGAAATAGAACTTTGTTGCATTTTCCACTACCGAAGAAGAGTATATAGTTGCTGGTAGCTGTTGTGCACAAATTCTGTGGATGAAACACACTCTTTTGGACTATGGATATTATTTTAAGCATGTTTCAATTAATTGTGATAACACCAGTGCAATTAACATTTCAAAGAACCATGTGTCTCACTCTAGGACCAAACACATTGATGTAAGGCACCATTTCTTGGGAGATCACTACCAAAAAGGTGATAATACTCTTGAATTTATAGGTACTGAACAGAAATTAGCTGAAATTTTCACCAAACCTTTAAGTTCAGATAGGTTAAGTTACATTAGACATGAGTTAGGAATGATTAACCTTGACCGGTATAAACCTCCCTGATGTGATACCTCACCGATGTGATACCTCACCGATGTGATACCTCACCGATGTGATACCTCACCGATGTACCTCACCGATGTGATACCTCACTGATGTACCTCACCGATTAGGAATTCTCACCGATATACCCTACCGATTAAAACTTCTGCCTGCCGCCAGAATCTGATTCGTTTATACTGTACTTTTTATATTTTAATTATTTATGATTCCTAAATGATAAAATGAGGTCTTAATTACTTTTCAATCCACATCAAACCCTTTTCCCTCAAGCCTTAGCTCTCGAATATCTCGAAAACCCTAAGTTCCTCGAACCAGAGATGGAAAAAACCAAACTCCCTAATATTAGAGATGACATTGATGATCCGAATGCGAAGAAGCAGAAGAATAAGCCAGAATCAAGTAGTAGTGTCATTAGAACAAGGTCAGGGAGGTGACCAGTGAACCCGCATTTATAGAATAGAGTTATTGTGATCGAAAAAGATCTATGCATGGAATGGTTGTTGTCTAGTAGATCGTTAGTTATCGAGGTGATGGAAGATCAGAAGTGGGTAGAATGCTTTTCGAACAATAATGTCCCCTACTATCCGAAGCTGGTGAAACAGTTCTATGAGTTTGTAAGTTTTGAGAAATCAGAAGATGAGAACCGAATGATTTTACTTGTAAATGGAAAGGAAATATCTTTTTCATCTGTTGAGTGGGCTGAATGCCTGAAGGTTCCACACGAAGGTGTGTCTGGATATTTCTCAAAATCAGTACCACCTACAAGCGACATATTTGATTACGATATTTCCTTAAAGGATCTCAACGATAGTGGAAATCAAAGACAGGTGGTGGCTGCTGAAATTGATGGAGAGAACAGATTGATACTCAAGTTTGTTCAGCATGTTTTAATTCCAAGGAGGGGGGACTTTTCTAATTTAGGATATCAATATATCTATCTGCTACATCTTTTGAGACATGGTGTGAAATTAAATTTATGCAGGCTACTAATGATTCAAATGGAGGATATGACCAGGAAAAAATCAAAGACCAATGCCTTATTCTTTTCCAAGTTGATCTCAGTGATGATCAAAGTGAAAGGAGTGGCTGAGTCTCAAGATGAGACAGTGGTAGTAAGGAATAATTTTTGTATCACAAGCACTGTTTTCAAATACATGAAGATGAACTGGAATCCATGGAGAAGAAATTGGGTTAATGATGACAAGAAGCTATATGATAAATTCAATCCTAAGGATCATCCTTCAAGGCCTAAGGATGTGAGGGATCTAGGTCTAGGACCTGATGAAGAGAAACCTAAGTATAGTAATGAGACTGATGAAGAGGAGAATTTTATGGCTGATGGAAGGGATCCGGACTTTCCCCCAAGTCCTATTGCTGAAATTATATCTTTAAGAAAGGAAAATTTATTAGAATAAGAAACAACTATTGATGAGGAAGACCAGTCAACCCATTATAATGAAGAAGAAAGAGAGAATGAATCTGAAGCCTCTGATTCTGCTTGCTTAAGTCTGAGTCCATTGATTGGAAGCTCAGTTGTGCCTGTTAAGGATGTAGTGGGTGAGATGAAAGGACTTGTGCCTAATCCAGAGGAGCCTCTTGCTATTGCAGAGATAGAGTTGATTTTAGAAGATTATTTTGAGGAAGAAAGACCTGCTGAGAATGTTGTTGTTGTACAAAAGAATGCACCAGTTTAGGGGGAGCATCCAATCAGGTTTGGCAGTGTTTCAGTGGCAGTTGAAACTGAGTATTGGGCAGAAGGCCCAGGTTTTGTGGTTTGTGGATTGGATTATCTAGATTATGATAATAAGACATCCCTTAATAGACCAAAAATAAATTATGATATTCATACTGAGTTGTTACCTGAAGATGTGGTTAGAATGCATGATCTGGATAAGCTCAAGTCTGATCTCAAAATCACTTTTGTGGAAGAAATAAGGAAAATGGAAGCTTCACTAGTGTCATATATTCAATTGATTATGAATGACTCTGTGGTCAGTATAGTATCTGAAAGATCACCTGTTGTGGTTGCACCTACTGATACGATCACCATGGATGATCTTGAATCCTTAAAGAATGAGCTAAAAGAGTCTTTTAGTGCCTCTTTTGTCGAGTTAAAGCACTGATTTGTTGAATAGATGATAAATTTGGAAAATTCCTTGGAACTCTCTCTTGGCTGTAATGTCTCTACCTTTGTGGCAGAGATAGTGGATGAAGTTACAGCTTTCCATAATCAGATGTCTAGCATGGCAGAGGATGTTGAAGTTCTAAAGAAATCTGTTATCTCTTTAGAATCTTATATGAGTTCTAAATCTCTAGTATACAAAGATTTAGCTTATGTAAAAAGTGTTGTACGCCAAATGGTATCAGTCTTTGAGGGATTTAAAACCTCCATGAAAGATCATGTCAGCACTCAGGATTCCCAAGTAAAAAATCTTATCAGTGGGTTGACCAAAAACTTTAAGGAAACAGTAACCTTCTCTATCGGTTCTCTTGCCTCCAGACCTTCAATAGAACTGAATCGGATTAGAGTTGTGATGAAGGAGGAGCTTGGTTCAACATCAACCAGTGGATCTGTGGACTCATCTGATCTGACCAAAGTGGTAACTTTTACTAGAGATACAGCAAGAGAGATAATGAAGATTATTCAGGACTATATGAGAGAAGCTTCTACTTCTCAGAAAGAGGTGAAAGACAAGTTAGATTACTATTTCTAAAGGATTTACACCAAGCATCAACTCAGTAATCATTTCAAACTTATGTTAGAAAACATTAAGTTACCACCAGTCAATCAAGCCTTCAGGGAGCAAGTAAGCAAGCTAATGGAAATGACTCCATCCTTGGACAAATTTATAGAGAACGAGGATGATTTCATATCTGCTATGGAGAGAGGAGGATGAATAATTATGGATTTTAGAAATATCTTGTTTTCCTTCTTTCATGTCGATGCTAGGACAGTGATTATACCTCCAGCTTTACCTGCTTATGCCTCTGCTACTTCTCCTATTCAGATGACTCCATCCTAAGCTATCAGAAGCCTTACTCCTATGATCACTTAGAGAACTACACAGTATAGACCAGGAATAGTTTCAATAGCTCAGCCACCTCTGATCATCTCTGGAGTTCCTAATCCTTCACCTGTATCCACCTCACCTGAATCTTCTTCTGATCCCAAGGGGAAATCTCTTGCTGAGGATGTGGATTGATCAGTGTCTATGATTTTTTTATAGGAATCACCTATATTTATTTTTGTATTTCTTTGTATCTCTTTGGTCCAAGAAATATATATGATCTTAATTTCTTTTACCATCTGTTACTTCTCTTCTCATGTGTTTTTCCTTCTTGTACCAATTTTTTATTATCAAAACGGGGAAGAAATATTATCTAAGGGAAACATATCTGGGATATGACAAAGGAGAGAAATACTATATTTTATAAGCTTAATTCATTTTCCTATGATGCATTTGTTATATTTTATCTTTGCTATATATACTTTATAATACATTGTTTTCTCTTATACAATTAGATCTAATGCACTATCCTCTGATACATTACTAATTATATTGGGATTATAATATCATAAGTTGTGATTATCAAAAAGGGGGAGATTTTTGACCTCACCTATTTTGATAATCCCAATTATGCTTTCACATACTTTAATAATACCAAATAATGTTTATCTATATATTAATTCTTTTAATCGATGACATTCTATTTGATAATAATATTAAAATAATCTTTGAAATATGTTAATCAATGCTTATATATGTTTATATGACTTTTGAAATAATACTAACTCAATCGGATATGTTTTTCATAAAGCAGATAAGTGTTAAGTTACTAATATGCTTATAGCTACTGATACAGATCTACAGGTACTTAGTCTACCGATAAACATAGTCACCGATAAGCAAAGGTCACCGATACAGAGAGCTACCGATATGAGCTGAGCTATCGATAGAACAAGTCTAATGGTATGCATAATTCTACCGATATACACTTCACTGGTACAGAAAGGAGCTACCGGTATGCACAAGCTACCAATAAAAAGTTCACCGATACAGACAGTCACCAATACACCAAGCTACCGATACATGCGAGTTACTATTAGAACAAACAAGCTACTGATAGAAGGATTCACTGGTATATAGTGATACTGATACACGGAGTAACAGCTCCGATACAAGGTGCTACCGGTACAAGGAAAAATATCTACCAATAGGAGGTCATAGCTATACAAAGTCCACCGATACACATCTATCGACAGAAGGCTACTGATTAAATACTGACCAGTCAAACTCTATACTCTCAATATTATTTATTTATTAAGAAATGGTAATATTTGATTTTTAATGCAATCAATGTTATTTAATGACATTTGTTTTCATGTCAGGGAACTGTACCTCGTATATGTAAAAAGTTAATCATTTCCTTTTACCGGAGTTGAAAGATATAAAAGGAAGGAAAAAGGCCAGGCAGAATGCAACTAAGAAGTCACGTGAAGTGTGTGGAAAAGCAAGGGCTAAATACCTTTGGAAAGTGGTGCATTCACACCGAAAAGAAAGGTTACATTCATACTGGAAGAACACTACACATACCAGAATCCATTCATTCTAGAGGAGAACACAAGCTGCACCTTAGTCAAGGGGTGAAGAACTACAACGAGATCTTCATGCACTCAAGCTGATCAAACTGAACTTGAAGAAAAACGACCCTTTGTTTTTTAGACAAAAACTAAAGAAGGAATCAGAAGCATTCCTGATTAATCAAGAGTCCATATCTGCACTTCAAATCACTAGATCTTTCTAAAACTCATATTTACTCTCTCAGTGATTCTTTTATTTACATTTTGAGCGGTGTGGATACTCTGTACATTTTATACACACACTATCTCCTGAGCTAAGCTGGAGGATTTCTAAATCCTCACACAAAACTTCTATAAATCTCTTGCATCCCACTGTGGATAGTGGTAGAGGTCAAGTAAGACCTGGACAGCATGTGTACTGTTGTTTTGTTTTCCCACGAAGAACTGTGGTAGAGGTATTAGTACTTGGATAGTCTTTGCACTATTGTTTACCCTGATCTAGGGTGTGGATAAAATTTATATAAATTGTTTGAGAAAAATAAGTATCAACTTGAGAATTAACCTCTTGGTTATATCTATTGTGCATCTTAGTTTAAATCTAAAGTATATTATATATATTTTATATTCTGCTGCTAATTACTTTGAAATACAATTTGTTTTAAAGTTACTTTGATAGTTAAATTAGAAAGTGTTTATACTTATTGTGAACTAGTAATTTAGTTTCAAAAGTTAATTTAATCTTCTGATTAAATTAACTGAGACCTAATCAATCTTTGAGAAACTAATTGAACTTTTACAACCTGTATAAATTCACTACAGTTTAACTTGTTTTCAAATAGGGGGATTTTAAGAGAAATATTTTTTAACAGAATTTTTAATTGGAACTCAATTCACCCCCCCCCCCCCCTCTTGAGTATCCACTCCGACCAACACCTAGATTATTCTAACTTTATTTTTTTCATAATATATACCTTATGATCATATCTCAAATACCTTATTTATAGAATCTCTTGATTATGTTATGAGACAAGATTATGAAACCCATTTCTTTCCATGGGTAATTATTATATTTATGCCTTATGATTTATATCCTTATGTGGAATTCATATGAATGTACATGAAATGAATATAATGTGTGGTCCTAGAATTATATATCCCTCCAATTAATTGGGTGATGTTTTAGTCTCGTGATATGTCATGTATGGGATTAGGGAGTAAACCTAATTTATTATGGAACTCTATCTACCATATGATGTTGTCTCGGTAGTTAACCTTTACTTATTTTTATGTCATATTTTAGGTCATTTCCACTTTTCCATGTTTCCATAATCTTATGATACCATGATTTTTATCTTATGATTCCACTTTATTACTCATGTACCTTCTCTTTTATGACATCATATTATACTTTTGACTCACATGTTATGATTACTATTCATGTTTATTCCCTTATCAGTATTTTTAGCTCACCCATTTCTTTCATGTATTCCTAAGGTTATCTCATGTAGTTTTAGGAGCTTGAATGGATTTATGATCACATAATGGAAAATAAAATAAGGAGTACATGTTTTAGTTTCTTTTTATGTAATATGAATCTAGTATTCTAAATACACGAGGAATTTAAGATACTTATGTTGTAATTATTGGATATGTATGTTTAAGAATAATGTAATAATGTGTGTAAAAGTATTAGGTAACCATAGATGGTATTAGAGGAAACATTTAGTTAACCTTTGGAAACTAGGATGAGAAAAATTTAGTAAAACCCTAGGGATGAATCCAATGATAAGTTTAAGGATAATCCTAAGTATAAACAATATCCATGAATTTTGGTGAAGTATAGAGTGAGTGGTTTCTAAGAAATTACATCCATATCTAGACACTACAAGTAGATGTAGTTCTAGAATAGATGTACCTAGGGGTAATAACTATGAAAAGGCATATCAAACATAAATTGAGTGTTACCTGGTACATAATAATGGGTCTTACTATGCACCTGGTTTGAAACCACCGAGGGATATGTTTTTGAAATTCACAAACTATTTATGAACCATTATGAAGGGAAAAAAATGCATATTAAATTTTATATTAGTAAATAGATCATAGATAATGTAGGTTAAAACTTATATATTGATAAGTTAAGTAATATGTGTCATTTATGATTTATCCCTTTAATGTTCATATTTTCTCATGTATGTGTTCAATAGTTTAAAAATATTCATCCCCAATTCTTCTTTTATATTAGTTAAATGGCTATAAATAAGATAAACCATGTTAAAAACTATTTTGATGTGCAATGTGGTGACTTCCCAAATGATATGCCCAGCTTGATTGAAGCATGAGTTGGGAAATTCATGACAATGCTTTATCATCTATTTTTTTTAACCAAAACTTGAATCAGGAAGGACACCTAAATCCTCCTTAGAAATATCAAGTTGAAATTGAAACCTTTATCTGACAAAGGCCTCTAATATTTAGATTGCAGAACAATGGATTCAAATCCATTGAAAATATATTCTCTATCCTTCAATGCTCTGAGAAATATAAGTTTGAAGTGGTTGTTTATCATATAAATGGAGAATCTGATCAATGGTGGATTTTTATCAAAAATATTAGCCCTAAGGAAGATATAAAAAGGATGAAGTGTAAGGAATTATGGAAAAAAATTTATTGAGAAATATTTTCCTTACACTCTCTAACTTAAAATGGAGAGGGGTTTCTTTAGCATCAAGAAAAGGTATGATGAATCTATTGGGGAGTATGAAGAAAACTTCATAAGAATTTCAAGATATGACTTCATCTTTATAATCTCCCCTAAAGGTAAAGTTTATCACTTCTTTGGTGGGTTGAATCCAAGTCTGTAAAAATATTTAGAAATTCAAGAAATCAATAGATATGAGGAAATTGTTTGATGTTCCCTCAAAGTTAAGATGGAGATCCATGAATCTCAGGGATATTTTGGGGATAAGAAACATAAATTGAGTTTAACTATGGTGGTACTATAGAGAAATCTAATGGTGGCAACAAATTCCAACATCCCACTTGTCGAAAGTGTGGGAAGAAGCATCCTAGAAATTTTCCAATGGGTACCAAGAAGTGATTTAGGTTAGAAAAGGAAGGGAACCTTCCTAGTGATTTCATATGGGAGAAACTCACCAATGTGATAGAATAAAGTAATGATCTAACCTACCCTCATCATATTGTCCAATGTTACAAATTCAGGGAACTATGACACTATGGAAACCAATGTACTAATCCAAGGGTTGTTGATGAAAATTGATGACAACAACCTCCAAGGTAAAAGGGTGATCTTATAGCATCACAATTGTGGAGGTGGATCCTGATAATGAAGTGGTGAAATATATGCTAGTTATTCATTCAATAATACTGAATATACTTTTTTATTTTGGTTCAAAACTTTCATTCATATCACGCATGTTTAGTAGAACTATTCAAAAATCACTTAAAAACATGGAAGTTGAGTATTAGTGAATATGGAAAATGGTTAAATTATTTCATCGTAAGCATATAACTCATCCTCTATCCATATTTGTGGGATGAACATCCTAGAAAACCTTGTGATACTTCCTTTAGTAGAATTTGATGAAATTCTGGGCATGGATTGGATTTACTTATATAGATCCAATATAAAATACTAAGAGAAATAAATCACCCTCCAAATTGTGAATCACCCTCTGAATCTATACAAGTTCAAGGAGAAGGATGAATCTCTTTTGGTGTAATTGTCTAAATCTTGGATTTTTTGCCTTCTAAGCAAGCGTATATTTCTCAAATGATTTAGACTAAGGAAGTTATCGTGCTTAAAGACATACCCATTGGAGGGAATTATATCGATGTATTTTGAAGATTTTCCAAGTCTTCCTCCTAGACGAGAGGTTAAATTTTCAATTGAGATTATACCTTGATCTTTGATAATATATAAGACTCCATATAGAGTGTCCAATATTAAATTTGAGGAGATGAAGAATAAACTATATGATAATATAGATAAAGGATTTATACACCCAAGTGCTTCATTATAGGATGCAACAGTCCTCTTCATCAAGAAGAAGTATGGGTCAATGCGCTTCTATATTGATTATCATTGGCTCAATAAAATAATGATAAAAAACAAGTATACCCTTCCATATATATACAAATTTTTCGACCAACTACATGGGTCTTAATATTTCTCTAAGTTGTACCTTTAGTTAGGATATCACCAATTAAGGGTGAAGAAGAAATATATTCCCAAAACTTCCTTTAAAACAAGGTATGGACACTATGAGTTCATAGTAATTCCCTTAGGACTCACTAATACCTCATTAATATTTATGGAATTAATGAATATACTCTTTAGGGATTAACTCAACAAATTTTTGGCAGACCTTATAGATGATATTCGGATATAATCAAAGAGAAAGGATGATCATGAGGAGCATTTGAATACTATGCTAAAACCATTGAGAAATAAGAATCTATATGTAACGTATAGTAAATTTGAGTTATGGATGAAGTATTTGTCATTATTAATCCATATTATCACTGATAAAGGGATATTTTTAGACCCTTCTAAAATAGAGGCATTCAATGATTGTCCTAGAAAAGCATATGTTGTGGAGATCTATAGTTTCCTTGGACTAGTAGGGTATTATCGATGATTTTTTAAAACAAATTTGTGATTCTTGTACCTATCAACCAAGATAACATAAAAGGGATTAAAGTTTTTCTATACCAATGAATATGAATAGATCATTAATGAGTTGAAAACGAGGATTATCACTACACCGGTAATTTTTCTACCCTCAAATGGGGAGATTTTTATGGTATACAATGATTCTTCAAAGAATGGTTTGGATTTTTACTAATGTATAATTATAAATTGATATCTTATACCTCAATATAGTTGAAATTTTATAATTATAACTATCCCATGCATGAACTGGAGTTGGTTGTAGTGATCTTTGTGTTGAATATCTGGTTACATTATCTCTATGTGGGGAAGTATGAAATATATATGGAACACAAGATCCTAAAATATATATTCACATAGAAGGAACTTAACATGTGTCAGTAAAGATAGTTAGAAATGATCAAGTACTATGACTTCTCAATACATTACCATCCTAGTAAAGTAAAAAAAAGTGGAGGATTCTATAAGTAGAAAGGATCTGATGATTTTATCAATGATGAGAATTGAGAAGGAGCCAATATTTTTATATTTTCAAGGGATATGGTAATAGTAAAAGGATATGCATCCTAACTTTATAAAATAAATACTCAATCATCCATTCTTGAGAGGATCAAGGATTCCCAGATAGAGGATGAGGTAATGTAAAAAAGGTAGTGAATATTATGGAGTCCAACCTTGCTAAAGATAGGGTTATAAGGTTTAGAACCTGGATATGTGTCCCATAAAAACCATAGATGAAAAGTAAGATTCTTGATGATTTTCATAGATATTCCTTTCCTATTCATCTAGGAAGCATTAAGATTTATAAAAATCTAAAGCAAATCTTCTAGTGGGATAACATGAAGAGGCAGATTGAGGAATTTGTATCTCGATGCTTGGTATTCCAACATGTCAAGTTTGAATGAAATAATTATAAGGGTGTGATACAACCATTTCCCATACCAGTATGTAAGTGGGAGAATATAACCAAGGATTTCATTATAGGACTCCTCAGGACACCAAAAGGCAGTAACTCTATTTGGGTGGTAGTCGATCGTCACACAAAATCATAACATTTCACTACTATCAAGGAATATTTTCTCTTGAATAGATCACTAAGATATGCTTAAGATAAGTGGTAAAATTTCATGGAGTTATTATTTATACTGTATATAATAAAGATTTAAGTTTTACCTTAAGGTTCTATATATTCCTTTAGTAAGCATTAGATAAAGAACTCAATTCTAGTACTATTTATCACCCTTAAATGGATTATCAGTCTGAGAGAACCATCCAAAATCTAGATGATATTTTTAGGTATTTTTCAATGGATTTTCAAGGATTTTTTTATCATCACATTCCTCTAATATAGTTCTCATATAACAATAGTTTCTATTCTGACATTCAAATGGAACCTTATGAGGATTTTTATGGGAAGCGATGTCAGACTCCGACATGCTGTGATATAGTTGGAGAGTGGAATTTGGTGGGACCTAATATTTTCCAAGAGATGATGGATAAGGTCCAAACCATTCATAATCACATAAAATACATGAAAATTTTATATAAAATCTATGAAAACAACCATATATGAGACTTGGATTTTGAGGTCAGAGATAATGCATTCCTCCATATTTCACTATAGAATAAAGTAGTGTGGTTTGGGAAGAAGGGAAAGATTAGTCTGGGATACATCATCCCCTTTGAGATATTTTATTACATAAAAATTATTTCCTACTGACTATCAATCCAACCTAACCTATCTCTAGTACATTATGTGTTCCATGTATTCCTCTTGAGGAAGTACTTACCAAACCCATCACATGTTCTGAATCTAGAGGTGGTACCATTGGAGAAAGACCTGTCATATGAGGATCAGTTGTTGAATACCTTAGAACATATATACAATGTTCTATGAAATAATATAATTCAACTAGGCTGAGTTTTGTGGAAAAACAACAAGTTTGAGGAAGTAACTTGAGAATCAGAAGAGGCGATAAAGCATAAATACCATCACCTATTTTCAACTTAGAATGTAATATAAATTTCAAGGGTGAATTTATTTTAATGGGGAAGAATTTAACACATTTATACTTTATGATATATTTTCTTTTTAAATAAATTAATTCTCTTCAAAAGCTTGTGATTCATGAAACATCGGGATTAAACAAAATGTGATACTCTATTAAAATATTATTATTTAAACATGGCCATTGTAACCTAGCTGTTAATTTGGTAGGTATGAATAGGACTAACTACTTTATGAAAAATTATATGTTTTACACATGCATAAAATAATTTTAATGGTAATATATAAATTATAAATAAAATAAAAACCATTTGAAATAAAAATAAATGTTTTCTAAAAAGCTGTATTTTTTTAAAAGGCGGTTTAATCACGCTGTGAACACATAATTTAAAATTATTTTTTACTAATTTTAGAAAATTTATATTAAAATTTTAAATTCATTTTTTAAATCATCACATAAAAATTATCTTAGGTTTAATTTTTGTATTTTTCTAAAAGTTTTGTTTTTCAATGAATAGTTAAAAATAGTGATTTTTATTAAAAACTGCATTTTTGTTTAAATATTTTAAAAGAAAAAAATTATTTTAATGTGGTTTTAAAATTAAAATTATTTCAATTATATAATAATAAATCCAAATTATTTAATTGGAATCAATTTTATATTTAATTTTGATATAAAAAACTTTTTCAACTTTTGAAAGTTTTTCTTTTGGAAAACAGTTTTTTTAACACATATGTGGGAATAATTTCATATTATATTCTTAAAATTGTATGAGTTTAATTTTTAAAAATGGAATAAATATTTTTAATTGTAATTATTTATATTATCTTATAAGTTCAACTTAATTTTTGACTATACTAAATAGTGAAAATAGTAAAAGTTATTTACTGCGGTTAAGGTAAAAACGAAATTACCGAGGGGTTAAACTAAAAATATAAGGGATAAAAATAACCCAAAATTTTTTAATTCATATTTTAGAGTAATATTTAGACCATATATCTTATAAGGTTAAAAATGGACCATTTTTTATCCTTTTGGAATGATAAAAACATGCGTAGAATTATTTTTTTCAAAAAATCCGTGTGTCCTTTACCCCACTTATAAAATGTCACCCCCTCTTATCCACTTTACACACTCCCAAAACCAATTATTTTATCCAATAAATACCCAAATAAATTCTCTAATTAACTCCCCTCATCTTGTAATCCTTATTTTGGTCATAAATCCAACCTAGGAATGTTTTTGGTGAAAACCAAAAGAAGTTGTCCGAAGAAGAGGAGATATCTATAACCAATTGTTTTATTTTATTTCTACCTAAACCTACTTAAAATATTATTAAACCATTATTATATAATAACATAATTATATTAAATAAAATTATATTTTGTTATGTTAATTTCATGACCTATTATCATTTCTTCCTCCCTCAAATGGGAAATAAAACCATTGGTACGGGGTAGAGGATACTTGTTCATGATAGTGATCTTGTTAAGTTATCAATAATTAATGCAGGGTCACATTGATACATATTTATTCTTAACAAAAGAATAGGTGAACCCCAAGGTGATTCACTTGGATGAATTAATACCTTATCATAATTCTCCTAGAGTTGGTTCTTTAATTCCTGCAACTCAATCAGGTCCATTCTATTCAGAATCTTTGAAATGGGTGTAGAACCATGTATGAGTTCTATTTAAAACTCATCCTCATGATTTTGTGTAATAATAGGAAACTATTTTATAAATAAATCTACAAACTCCCAAAAAATAGGCACATCATCGATATTGATTTTTTCACCAATCATATGGGATAAACACTTCTTTTGAATAGGAATCAAGACCCATATAATGGATGTGATTTCCATCAAAATTTTATATTTACCTTCACAATAGTATATGATCATATTTTGGTTTTTAATATCAAATGTGACTTCACTTTATTGGAAATTGATGTAGGTTTTATGTAGATAAAGACGATTTATGCCTAAGATGACATCAAATTTGACTAGGGAGTGAATAAAAATATTTTCAGGAAGCACATTCCCAAAAACTTCTATCAGATGGGATTTATAGACTTGATATGTGAGAACCATACCATTATTAGTTTTCATAGGCAATTTAATATCTAATTGTTGAGTTGGTGATGTGATACCCTTAGAAAATTCATCAGGTATAAAAGAGTGAGTAGAGCCAGAATCAAATAAAACATTTAAAATCCTATAGTAGATGATAATTGTACCTTTAAACATGTCTCTAGGAACCTCCATGTCAGCTGTAGTAATTTCATAATATTGAACTTCTACCCTTTGCTTCCTTTTTGGTAATTTTCTTTGGTTTAAGGGGAATTTATTTTAATAGTTCCCCATCTCCTTATAGTTAAAGCATTTTACTTTACTCTTCATTAATGATAATTATGGACCTTTTCTCTACACATGAAGCAAAATATTTTTCCTTTTAAGCATGTACCAAGGTGTTTCTTTCCACAGGTATCAAATTTTGGAAAATTCATCTTTATCTTCTTCCCTTTATCTATTTTTGTCTTTGTTATCCTCTTCTTATCTTACTTTATTTTGAAGACATAAGACTTGGATAATTATTTCCCTGTCTTGATAGCACATGATATTATGTCCTCATTTAATGATAATTTTTTGGGTACTAGTTCCCTTTGAAGGATAAGATTAATCCCATCAAATAAATGGTCAATATTTCTCTTTGTATTACATATGTAGTCCTTAGCATGAATGCCTAACCTTGTAAAGTTAGCATCAGACTTAGAAACATTTTCCTCTTCCTTTTTTCTTAAACTCAAGAATTGTCTCTCCATATCCTCTTATTGTTCATAAGGAAAATATTTTTACAAGAAAAATTCCTTAAAATCATTTCATTCCTTGTTCTCTATTTCCACCTCATCCTTAGTGTTTTGAAACAATGACCACCATTGATCTATGTCCCCTGATAGATGATAAACTACCATAAAAACCTTCTCCCTTTAATTACTTCCCAAATTGAGAAATATCTTCTCTAAGGAACTTATCCATTTCTCAGCTACAAATGGATTTATATTCGCATTGAAATATGGAGGTTTCTGATTCATGAAGCGGTCTAACATTTGTACATTACATTTCATATCATTATCTTACTCTATATGTGCAAGGTTATTGGTCTTAACCTAATTCAACTATCCCAATATATTTCTAATTTTTTCAGATCAAACTTTGGATCTATCTCTAACTTCATTATATTCCCTATAAAGGTAATCCCTACATGGATTAAATTCATTGACATAGTTTAGATTCCTTCTACTAGGATGCATTTCTAGTTAATTTAAAACACTAGATTAGATCATAAAATTATGAATCACAATGTATAATTTCTAAACTAGAGAAACTCTTAACATAAATTGAGAAAATTAGGCATAATTATTCTCATAATAATAACCTAGGTTTATTTTGGAATAGTATATAGCTTCATCATAGGGTTAAGTTTTCTAATATATGTTTTCCTAAATCTAGTTCCTAAGGTTTCTACTAAACTTTTACTAATACTAACTATAAAGACACCAACCCAAGTATCCTAGAGTCAGTTTTAACATTATTACATTATCACTAGATACAATTAGTCGCATACCAAAGGACTAAGTAGTTTAGTAGTCTAAAGACCCATGTTTTTAGGGTCTTAATTTTGAGAAAAAAATGAACTTTTTTGTATCGAAGGCTCATAAGGGGTAAAATATTCATTTTCTCTTAGCATATGATCTTGTATAATTCTTCTAACCACTCTGTTGGTTCTGGAATAGGTATTTTTTCCTATGAAATGAGCTTTTTGTAATTATGAGACATTAGAGTTTTCATAGAATATTTAATATTTAATTAATTAAATATTGAATTATTTATGTGGATTCATGTGTTTATATATTTTTGATGGAACATCAAATTTATATTTTGACGTTGTATTTGATTCTAGAATGGGGGGTTTTTTATAGGTGTGATATAAACCTGCTTTAGGTTTCAAGACTCAAGAGAGGTGTTAAATGGGTATTTAATTAATTAATTAATTAAAATACTCCCCCCCATTTGGGGTTTATTTTGCATGAAATGAGGGGGAGGGTGCCTCCCTTGCATAAAATGGTCATACTAGGTTAGGGAAGAGGATGAGATGTTGTCAAACTTCATCCATGGTCAAAATCGGGACCAGGTCGAGGTGTAGTGGCTTTTGGGAGTGGATTCGAACCCAAATCTTCAGCATTTACACCACAAGGTAAGTTAGTTTTTGAGTTTTACGCCCTAATATCTTTAGATGAGTTGTTTTCATTTTTATAGACCTATTATTATTTATAAGGACCCCATGGTGGTTGATCTATGCTTAATCGGGGAAAAACAAGGGTTTCGAGAGGTTCGTAGGGGTTTCCTACACAAAAATCCTGACTACATTGTGTGTGGTTTTATGAACACACACCATGTTTTCTTCCCATTTAGGGAATATAGGATTTTTGGAAGTATATTCCATGTACATTAAGTAAATGTCATGTATTATTACATGTCGTGTATTAGTACATGGCCATGTACCTGGCTATGCGATAGATTACATGGTAATATGAAGTTTTGGAAAGTACACACCATGTACTATGGGTGCACACTGTGTAGTGGGACATGGCCATGTGTCCATGTACTAGGGAATACACCACATGTGAGTGGTACATGGTCGTGTATTATTACATGGGAAGATCCCATGTACTTCCTATTATGTAGTAGTACACTGGCAGACCCCATGTCTTCTCTGGCCATGTGGAAGTATATGTCTAGGTGAAGGTTTGAGAGTACATGCCATGTACTCAGAAGTACATGTCTTTTACTTTTTCTAGAAAGTGGGTTTTTGGTTTCTTATACCCTAGATTCAATATTGGACTTGTGATTTTTCCATTCTTATCATATTTCTAAGTATATCATGTTGGTGAAACCCTTAGGGTGTTTTGAGGACTTCTAATAGGTGGTTTTAGGGCATGTACATTATAATAGTGATGTTTTCCTCCAAGAAGTGAGATATGCTATCTCCTAAGAGTGATACATGGGTTGATACCTTGGAAACGGTCATGAGAATGATTATATTATGTAGTATGATTTTGTTGGAGACCTAATTTGGTGTTGGGTATGAGATTTTCCTTTATTAGAAAGATTGAGTTATGACATGAGGTGATGGACAGGTTGGTTGTTTGGACCAACCTAGAGTTTCTTAAAAAGAGGATGGGAACAAGGCTATTTTATCTCATAAAGTTTACTTCTATTAATGCCTTTGATGTATTTATTTTCTATAGAGTAGGTTTCAGGATGTGTAACCCCCAAGTGAAGAGTGTTGGCCTAAGGGTTTGGTTATGACCACAGATTGGGAGAGGAATGTATCTGCTTTTATTCTAACCTAGAGAATTCCAAGAGGAATGCCTCTAATTTAGTGTGCCTTTTTAGGATATATATAGTTATTCCTATGTTTATATATATATTAATATATCCAGGTGATTGATCTATCATTAGGGTGGCCCTAAGTGGATTTTGGTGTCTGTACAGTGATGGTTAGGGGTGTTCCCTTGGGACATGAAGTGATGTGAGAGCCGATGGGGCTGAGATGTTGATGATGGGTATGTTCATTCATAAAACCCTTAATATGTTTCTCTATTGGTTGAGTTTGAGTATTGGTTTACGTTAAAGGGTGGTTTTGATGTAGTTGAGTTGCTAGGGTTGGAGCATGGATTATTGAGATGGGTTGTTTGTGTTGAGAGTGTAGACATGAGGTCCCACAGATATTGTTCTGGATGTCTAACATGATGATCCACATCCTTATGATGTGTGATTGGATGAGAATTTCTATATCATTACTGATATTTTTTTATGTTTTGAGAGTTAGAGTGGGATTCTAAGAACATTATTTGATATTGCGGAGTATAGTGGACTTGAAGTTCCACATACTGGTTTAAGATGTTGGAAAAAATCTACATGGTTTAGGTTCTAGACTGGAACTCTAGGAACCATGTTTTATATATGGTATAGGTTTTGTATTGATGTTATAGTCACTAATTATATTATTTATGTAATGGTTGGGGATGGTTGTACATGATGTGTCGAATCTCGGTTGAATTCATGGATTTATGCTCTATATTTTTTGACCTGTGACTAATGGTTTTGGGATAATGGATTAGCACTCCACTCCCTGGTTTTGTGCTGGCCAGATTGATTCTCCATGATCCCAATGCTCTGTAGTTTTTATAGGATGTACTAATGCTTTTGACTCCAGATGTATGGACATGGAATTCCATATCAAAGTTGGGATGGTCGGATCTGAAGTTCTGAATCTCTTTGGATACTTGGAATAATGATCCATGTTTTTTAACTTGTGATATAGTTGTTGGGATGGCCATAAATGGAATACTGAATCCTGATTGGATACTTGGACTGATAATCCTTGTTTATATACCTATGACCTTAGTGAATTATGGTTGGGATGGTTGGATATAGCGTTCTGAAACCCAGTTGTATACTTAAACTAATTCTCCTTATATGCCAGCCTATGACCTTAGTGAATTATGGGATAGAAGGTTAGACATATCATTTCAAATACTAGTTTGATACTTGGACCGATTCTCCTTATATGTCAACCAATAACCCATGTGGTATATTTTTCATACAACTTCCATGGGTCATGGAAGGTATGATTTATCGAGGTCATGGACCCAATGATCAATGATGGTTTTATTAGTGTATTTTTTACATTTATTTTTAATCTAGGATAATCATATTGCATGATCATTCACTTATGGAAGTAGGTTATAAGTTCATCATTGGGGGTGGCCTACTGAGATTTATTTTTCACCCTCTATATGTGAACCTTGGTGTGCATGAAGACCTTATGTTTTCTTTCAGGTTGATCATGGATTCACAATGGATAGGTTTGAGGACCAGGATTGAATGGTTGAGTGGGATTCTCATGTGGAGTTTGGTAATTAGGATGGAGAAACTCAATAGGGTGTTGGAGACCGGGTATGTGACATGGATCAGGGTTGGCAGTAGGGCCTAATGTATTTAGTTTTCATTTTTTTATTTTTATATGCGATATCCCAAGTGTTCAATCAATGTTTTATGTATAGAATGGATTTTTGGACCTTTATAATATTTTATTTTTATTATATAATGTTTCAGTTTCAGATTATTTAATTATTTTGGGTTCTCTGATATGTATGATGTTTTGTTATTTACTTCTGGTTGTGAACTATGACATGGGGTATAGTCTCCTCATACTTCCACCTTAGTCCTCTTCTACTAGTTAGTAGACTATGGCATATGGGGGGTGTGCTTGAGGTATTATGGGGAACTAGACCAGGGAACCAATTTTAGTGGAACCCAAGCCGGGACATCACAAGTAGCCGTAGAAAACCATATACATAGTTGAATTTCACATTACATTTAAAAACATAAAATACAACATAGTATTTTCTTCAAGGACATCATTATTTCCTCAAGCATAACCTTTCATATGAATCATAATACATATCCTGGTATCCTGGGGAAAGAAACATAAGAAAGGGGTGAGATTAGATACTTATTAAGGGTATGTATACAATGGAAGCTAAACAAGGTATGAATAATGTGATGAAAATAAATAATTCCGTATAAATAACTGCATGAGCTAAAAACTTATTCATGGATATGAAAAATATTCCAAATAGTCATCTGGACATCAATAACTAATTTCATAATGTTGAAATTCATAATTTTTGAAATCTGTACATATTATATATGTCTCGTTCCAAGACATATATACCATCAAGGCCTCATGATAAGACTTATATATCGTCTTGGCCTCATTCCATGACATCTTACATAAATGGGTATGGCCTTGGCCAAATACCCAATCTAGATTTTTTCTTGAGACCTACTGATGCATCAAGGGGCTCTGTAATTCCAGTTCCCACCCATCACTTAATAAATCTAATACATTCCATATATTAATAAATAACACAACTTAATCAACATTCCTTAAAATCAATAACTATCTTTATTGGAAGAATTATCATACATAATATCAATACTTTCCCCAATAAAACTAATCATAATACATCCATAAAAATATGGTGAATGGTATTATAAGATAATAACCTTAGTAAAACAAAATATTCAATAAAAGATGTTGACATGGATAAGAATACTCTAAAAATTTCATGTGCACATTCTATAGGAAAATGAAATTTTCACTTCAAAATCACTTATTTAAAAATTTCACAAATATGAAGGAGATAATTTTATTTAAAATAAAAACTTGTATAATTATAAATGAAACTTAAAATTAAAGATTATTCATGATGAATGAAAAATATGTTCGTGTCATATATGTTAAAAAACATTCCTTTCAAACTTTTGTAAGAAAATTCAAAAAGTACCTCATTTGGAAAATGATAGGAAGATTTCATTTAAACCATTTTTTAAAATTCAAACATAGTTTAAATGAATTTTAAAAATCATAGAATAATAGTAAAAAAATTGATTTTTTTTAATAAAAATGGAAATGTAATAGAAGTACTCCCTAATGAAGACTTATACATAAACAAATCCAAATAATGATGAGATTGTAAAATAAACCCTTACATTGGGTCTTTCTTCCTCCATATGTGTTAAAAACTCCTATATAATAAATATAGATTTATTATACATCTATTCTAGAACCATACTCATATATATCATTCTATTTATGACTTACCCAAAAATTCTAGGAGTAGAAATCAGGTGCCAAAAAAGATCATCTAGAGCTCTCCTTATAATGGCTCTCTTTTATAAAGCATCAGCAACATGGTTGGCTTCTCTAAAAAATTTGTAACATCATGAATCATGTTGTTTAAAAGACAAATAAATTCAATCCAAGGTTGAATCAACCTCCATGGGGAATTTTTGGAATGGTTATTCAAGATATAAACTACCATGGTTGAATCAGACTCCATTTAGAGAAATTTCCAGCCATAGTGAACTGCATATCTGATGGCCTTAATCATATACCAAAATTTAGATTCAACAGAACATAAAACTATGATGAATTGATAAAATCAAACTTTAAAAAATCCCCAATGTATATGGAAGATACCTCCATAACCTAAAGTCCTGAGTGCACCTAAACTTACCCCCATCCACATTAACCTTCATCCAGTTGGGAATTGGAGGGATCCATCTGATTAACTTCAACACCATTGGTTTTTTGGTCCTTCCATGAACAAAAAATACTCTCAAGATAGTATGAATAAAAACTATATATGACTTAATTATAATTTTTTATCACTTATTTATTAACAATTATTTTTTAAAATCATTTTTTGAGTAATAGCTGCTTCATTTCTCATGTATGTTTTAGTTTGGTAGTTTTAATATTTAAACATTGATCAAGTTTCCATTATCTAAAAAAAGTTAATAATGATATAAAAATCATATATTTTCATTATATATTTATTTATTTTCATCCATAAAATTTATTTATAGAAAAATGAAATGCATTATTAATGGAGATAGTACGTCGTACATACGCATGAATGTTGTTTACATTTTTTTATAGATGGAATGAAATAAATATAGATAATTATTCTCATTTATAAAAAAAATATTATATAATTTTAATCATATATACCCATAAAATCCATCCTTATTACCATCCAAGTAAAATGGAAATAAAAAAAATCACATTACTTCATGGAGGTGGTAGTCCACACGTGACATTATCATTTCCCAACGATTTGGAAGGTAAGAATGTAGATATAGTATTATCATTATATAAGTATAACTACATTATAAATATCATATATGTAAGAAAATAGGTTTTTTTATGAGGTAAATATCCCTTGTTTTTTAATTTAACTGCTTAAATATAGCCTAATATAAATAATATTTGAGGTCACGGAGGTTTCGAGGGTGTCTAGGTATTCTTCGGAGCTCGGAATCTAATTTTGAGGTGTTTTTATCCTGGATCATGGTTAGTACAACCTGTGTGGGGTAGGTCGCATGGTTTGTACAAACCTTGTGAGGATGGATAGAGGGGTTTTATAGGCTACATGATTTGAGGAAACAGTGAGAGAGGAGGTGCACTGTCATGTGGCCAAGACTGCAGTTTTTATAGAATTTGACAGTGGCTTTTCGCATGGTTTCTTCATGCTTTGTAAACCATTTGGGTAAACCATGAGGTTAACCCTTGGCCTATAAGAATTCATGCATGGTTAGAACATGATTTACCAAATTTTGTGCCTAAACCATGTGACCCTTGATGTTTTGGGTTTTTATTAACTTTTAATTAAATTGATTTATTTTTAAAACCTAAAATTCTATTTCATTCCTACACATAGAAAAGGGGTATTTTGAGAGCCCTATCCCTATCCAAAGCTAGGAATCCAAATAACATCTCCATATGAACTCTAATTTGAGAATATTTTTTCTCATTAGATCCAAGTTCATAAGATCTATATTCCTTTTTAACCTTTATTGATTCTTTTGGCTATCAGTTTTTCTATTTGGATTTAGGCTTATATGCCCTAATTTCTTATTCTTAGTTTGTTCTTCATATTTCTCCTAATCCAATTCAAATAAAAACTTGATAATAGATAAAAAATTCACTATTGAGAAAACATAGGTGGTTTATACATTTCTTTTGATTTTTGGTGCTTTATAGAGCTATCATTTGTTATGTTGTCAGCCAGAATTTCTAGTGCGGCCCCGAAATTGAACCAACTAATTGAATTAAATTCACTTGGACCTGTTATGGATTCCCTTAGGTTCCTTTGAGGTGCTTTGGTGGTTTTTTTCTCAAATCATGGTCACCCATGGGTGTTCCATATGAAAAAGCCTTGTTTATGCCCTGTTGAACCATCCAAGGGATGTGTTCTAGTGTTTGCCTAACCAAATGGAGTTTAATTATGATTAAACAAAAATGAGTTACATGTCTAGGAAATGGGTCTCCACCTTCATTTTTTATTAAAGTTTGGATTGATTTTCTTAATTGTTGAATTGGTCAAATGGTTAATACTTTGCTTGGCATGGATTAATTGGTTTTTTTGGGTAATTGGTTAATGAGTGGGTAAAATCATAGGATGTAACATAATATAAATAGAGGATAATGAGTGGGTATACTCATTAAATTCATTACTTGTGAAATGTGAATAATGATTGGGTATACTCATTATATATTTATAATATTAATTCAGATGCATGAGTGGGTATACTCATGAGATTTAATACGTTTAAATGTAAATAGTGATAAATGGGTGGGTATAACCATGTTGTGTAATGGAATGTAAATGGATTCCATGATTGGGTAGACTTATTTGTAACATATAAAATATTATTAATGGATGAATGGTTATATAGATTCCATTAAAGTCTCTCCATGGATCTGGAACATGGTAGTGGATACCATGGGTTGATTATCCCCCTTAGGTCTTGATTATATGGAATGCCTTTGACCTTGCTACCCCTTGGATCTAGCTTTTTTGGACTCACATAGGACTTGTATATTATGAAATTCTTCTAATACTCCAACCATTTCCTATACCGAGTTTCCATCAAGAGGCTCCTAAGACTCAATGAGGTTTTCATGGTCTTTGACACCTTAGATCCGGTCCTTCATAGTCTGATACTTTGATTATTACAACGTGGTTGTGGGATTGTGATTCACTCTAGATATACGGAAAGGTCATGGTAGTTTGATACATATGGATATATGGAAAGGTTTTGTGGATTATTTTTGTTCATTATAGTTACTTGGATATGGGAGTTGGCACTTGTTTTAAAGGGAGACTTTAGAGGCTATATGGTACCATTTTCTTAGTAATGGTCATGTCATGGGAAATTTACCCATTTTACTATTTACCTACTTAGCTTGTTATATTACACAATGTGGAAATGTATAGATCCTGGGTGGTTACCTATTGGGATGTTATCTCACACCCTATTTGAGCCTCCCTTGAGGAACCCAAATAGATTATATGGTTGTAGGTGTCGATAGGGTAAAGTGCTCTAACATAGGTTTTTGATTGCTACATAGGAGCAAGGGAGCATGGGACCAAGATGAGGCTTGCGATGCTATTTTGAGATAGCAATGTTGTTGTTGTTTTTTGGATACATGTATTGTAACATTCTTCTATGTGCCAATTTTGGTTGTTTTCCTAGACATATGACATGTATCATTATCATGATTGTATTTGGATACTTCTAGCTTGATTTATATTTCTACCTTATTCATCTATCTATTATATTCTTATTGTATCTTCTTTATTTATTGGTATGTTACTTATTTTTCTAATGTGTATACTCTAGTGATGAGGGCATAGTCTCCCTAATGACACACCTAGGCCCTCACTGTTGGTCATTAGCTTCTGGAATTTGGATAGATGAGCTTGAGGCCATATAGACAATAGGGCTTAGGGAAATATTGAGTGTCATCTGGGTCTGGGGCATTACAAAGTGGTACCAAAGAACTTTTCTGGTTGAATTACTATTTGGAAACAATAGGAAGGAAATTGAATTTGGTAATAATTTGTGTCCGGGAGTAGCTACCCCATGTATAGGGAAAATCTAAATTACCTTGAATAGAATTGTTATATTCAGAATTTTGACTATTACATTTGATTCAATTTCACTATTGGGGGACACACTTGATATATGCTATTACGATTGATACAATTGTGGGTTCTATTTCTATTGCAACTTGATGATATGAGGGTATTCTATCTCATGCATCATATAGTCACTTGTTATAAATCACATTCCATACATTATTCCATGCCATTTAGGATGAATTACGCATTTCATGTTGTTGTGATAGGTGTTGTGGTATCTATATCTACTATTGTGATAGATTTTGTGCAATGTTTAGAGAATTGATTCCACCTTTAGGTTCATAATGTGTATGGGACCTTATGGATTAGGAAGTGATGCACCTTTTAAATTCAATTGTTAAAGGGAATTTGATATGTATAGATTGATTAGGCACCAAATTTTGGGTTCATGAGGTGTTACAATCCCTCATGGATTTGGAATTGGTGAACCATTTGTTAAATCTCTTGAATAATTGAGTTATGGAAATTAAAGGTAAAATTAATGTGAATTAAAATGAAAATGAAATGGAAACTTGGAGTGATAAATAGAAACTTGACTTAGACCCCAGATTTTGAGTGGGCAAGAGGCATTGTTTCTATTTTTGTTGTGATTGTTCTTTTACAGTCCTAGATTTAGGAGAATTTTGTGGGTTACAACTTGGTTTTAGGATGGTTTTGACTTATCATGTGCTTTTTAGTGGTGAGATTTAATCTCTTTTTTTAGGCATGTTTTTGGCATTACAGAGGCATTCCACCACAACAACCTCAATTCGTACACCAGGAGGGAGGTGACGACCACACCTAGAGGTAGAGGTCTATAGGAAACCAATGGATCCTTCTTTAGTGCCAGCTATGGAACTAGTTTTTGTTCTAGAAATAGGTGTTGATGCATAGTTCTATGAGGATTTCTTTCACTACATGAATACTTTCTAGGGAGAATCACATCTTGTCTTGTCTATAGTTGAGCTAACATGGTTTTTCCAGCAGCATCATCCTCCCACATTTTTGGGGTATGGCAGTCCATAGGTTACAAAGATGTGGATTGATACCACGTATGTTATCTTATAGAATATTGAAACTACTCCCAATAGGAGGGTTAATATTTCCACATATATTCTACATGGGGAAGAAAAGTGCTAGTGGGGTGTACTAAAACATGATTATGGGCTATGAGATATGAGTTGGACTAATTTATAGACCCAATTCTATGACTGCTTTTACCCCAAGACTCTATGGGCAGAGTGGGCTAGTGATTTTATGCATCTGGAGAAGGGAACAATGACGGTTATGGAGTACTCGATATGCTTTACAGAGCTGTAAAATTTTGTGCTGACATACCATACCGGTGAGATATCAAGAGTGAGATGCTTCAAGGAAGGTCTATGACATGCTATCAGATCTCAGGTCAATGTGTTCAGATTGACCTATATCATTGAGATTGTAAATATGATGCTGATTACAGAGTGGAACCTAAGGGAAGATGGGGGGGCGTAGACTAGGAAATATCTATTTATCGACCTAGCGTTTCAGCATCTTTAGGAAGGAAGCACCATTTTAAGGCTTCCTATGAGATGAGTACCAGTCAGGTTGTGAGTACTGGTAGCTCTGTGTTCTGCTATCATTTTGGTATTAAAGTCCACATAAATAATCAGTGTGACCATGACCCATTCGAGTTTTGATCTTGCGACAAGATGTACCATGCGTAGCATTTCTGCAAGACCTTCCCTCCAATTGTGAGTGGTAGGTGTCATCTCTGAAACCAGGTTCAGGAGCAGGTTACTCATCTCTTCATCGGGTAGGGAGATGGAGGATTGTTGGCCGATCAGGCTAAGGAAGTGGTGGTCATGGAAGATACATATAGACACCAGTTACACCTAGACATTAGAGTGGTCCTACTTTGAGTAGTGAGGTTGTATCACAGGGTAGTGGTGCAGGCCAGTTCTATTCTGTACAGCCTACCCCCAAGGAGTAGGGTGTTGGAACATCTAGGGTGAGAGGTTAGATCCTAATATCCTCTACCATTTCATTTTATCTTTTTGAGAAAGGTGCATTGCATATTTTTATATCTACACCAATGGTGAAAATCACTGGGCTTGTTTTGTTGTCTTCTAAGGAAATTTTGACACTAGATACGTTGTTGGGAAACAGAATAGAGAATGTGAATCAGTTCAGGGAGTTCCCCCTTGTGGTTGGTGGGTGTCACTTAATCTAGGATATTTATTTCCTTGAGATTATGGGGTTTTATGTCATACTCGGGATGGGATATATTGTAGCTTGCTTTACATCACCATAGGGTACAGTGTATACTCACAAGGGTGAATGGAATTTCCAGGAGATCCGAGCTGGACCAAAGCATCATGGGATGCGCGGGATGACCGCCCAAACTGCTAGTTTGTATATAGATGATTGGGGAGTGGGTTAGGAGGACTTTCCTCTAGTGTTTGTGTGCTTTATGGACTTCTTTCCAGACAAATTTTCTGGTTTACCTCCTGAGAGAGAGGTGTAATTATCCATTGAGACAGTTTCAAGAGCTGAACCAATATCCATTCCTCCTTACCGTATGGATACGATGAAGTTTCATGAGATCAAGAAGAAGCTAGAGTATTTGAAGGTGAAGGGTTTTATTTGAACCAGTAATTCTCCATGGGGTTTTTCAGTCCTCGTTGTGAAAAATGTAGATGGAACTCTTAGGTTATCCATGGATTATTGGAAACTGAACTAGCTGACAGTTAAAAATGATATCCCTTACCACATATAGATGACCTTTTCGATCAGATTCTAGTATCTCGAGTGTACTCAAAAATTGACTTGAGGTCAGGATATCACCAAGTGCGTGTTCAACCTACAGGAATACCTTGTACATATTTTTTAGAAATTATATTCTATATTAGTATTTGGTTATGTCGTTTAGTCTCATCAATGCGCTAATAGTTTTTATTTCATTTATGAATCGAGTGTTCTATCTTTTTCTGGACTCATTTTTAGTGGTTTTCATGGATGATATCTTGGTGTATTCTCAAAATCGACACGAACATGCCAAACATCTTGAGATCATTTTGGATACACTGATAGATTATCATTTATAAGCTAATATCACAATGTTCTACTTCTGGATGGATCATATTCACTTCTTAGGTCACATTATCTCAGAGACAGTAGTATCAATAGACCCAAAGAAGGTGAGAGTTTCAGTTTCTTGGGAGCTTCTATTGACGCTCCTTTTCGTCACAGAGTCCAAAGGAATGTAAAGGGAAATACCTTGAAACCAAATTGATTCATCCTTTGAAGAAAACACCAAAAATCGACAAAGGAATGAAAAAGGAGTCAAAGGGCCTTGGGTCGCGCAAGTTCCCTCATTGTCGCGCAAGTATACTTGTGTGTCGCCTAATGGTCGCACAAGTGACTTGTGCGCCCTAAGTGATAACTGCCTGGGGTCTTCTCTAGCCTATAAATAGACTATGTGGGCCCCCATTAAAAAGAGGGAATTTTTCCAGAATTCAGATATAGAGCTCTGAACGCCCAAGTCTCTTCTTCAGGTCTTCCGAACACTTCTAAGGTAATTCTTTACCTAGAATGGAAGGTCTAAACAAGAGGGGTAAGGTCTAAGTGTTATAATTCACTAAAACTTGCACGCCTAAGGTATTTTACCCTTAAGGGAAATGAACATACTTGCGCACCGCCCTACTTCTTCACCAGAACTTGCGCGCCTCTCTTCTGGAAGTACCTCGGGATAATTATAAAGGCTTTGGTCAAGGATCGCCCAAGTGTTACCCTACTGGTTAACAATCGCGCAAGTACCCATGTGTCGCGCAGGTATACCTGCGCGACCAGGACTTGCACGCCCACGCAGTACTTGCGCGCCTTCCAGTAATAATTCTCATTAATTTTGGGCATCCTCCTTAGGAGTAAGCCCCAAGTCCCTTAATTTTTCAAATCCCTTAACCTGGGTCTCCTTCTTAGGAGTAAGCCTCAATCTTAATTTCTCTTAACCAGTCCTAATTTACTTTTTGATCTGGGTCTCCTTATCAGGAGTAAAACCCAATCATAAGTCCCCTCCTAATTTGGGCCTTCTTTTCAGGAGTAATCCCCAAATTAGAGTATCCAAATCTCCATAAAGTAGATATACCTTTATGGACCATGTTCCTGGATTTCATCCCTGAAGTAAATCCTAATATTCATCTATTTGGGCAGTCATACATACATAATCCCCACATCATTTCTTATGATTACATCTTTTATGGCACAAATTGTCTGGTTTTACCAATACCTCTTGTTTCTCACACCGAGCATGACTCACGTGAGCTTAGAGTGTAAAAGTAATTATGACATCTTTCTTTGAGCCATCAATCATAAACATCATATTCCATTACTCGAACTACGTGGGTTCTGATTCCTTTTTTTAAAAATAAAGGATACGTAGGTAGCCCATCTGTGGGTACGATCCAAACTCTGAAATAATCTATGTCCTTTTGAATGATAATAAACTTCAAGTGCCCCACTGAGTGGCTTTAAAACTAGTATGGTCATCATAATGACCAAGAGACTTTTATGTATTAAAGGATACCATTGACTAAGAATCTCTAAACAAATACAGATGATTCTCTATCAATGAAGAACCTCGAATACATATAAAAGATTCTCTAAATTTTCTACATATAAATCATTGATTGTCAGATCTAAAGGAAAGCTCATTTTATACTTGGTAGTGTAATAAGGATTCATGAACATAACTTAAATCTATAAAGAGAGTCTCGGAGTAGACAATAATTCCCCTCAAAAAGGTGTGATGAGTCTGACCTCCCATCCTCTCGACCAATGCAAATTCCTAAGCCTCATCAGTCTACAACTAATGAGCGCCTACCTTTGGAAAGTAGGTTCAAATGGATATGGAATCATTGGATGTTTCCGGTTCTATGAAAAAGCCCGTTAGAAACCTCTTGGAATGTTTGAATCTTAAATCAATGAGATCATCCCCAATTCCAGAGGGAAACAAAAAATGGTGAACTCGACGTGAATCCTTAACCAAGTCAAAATGATGTTTTGCTTATTTGTTAGGCCCCTATTTAAAACTCAATGTGAGGGCCAACAAAAACAATCATTGACATATGTGCTCATCTAAAAGATGTAGTGGATGAATTTATCTTGATTACGTCTATTATATCAAGTAGGAACTATTTTCCAATATCTTCTGCATTTGCAGAATGGCTTCTCTTAAGTTCACATCCGTGAATACGTCTATTGTGAAAAATTCTACTACAAATGCCATTGTTGCTACTCGTGTTGGATCATCATCCGCTCTGAGGACGATATCACCTACTCAGCATCTTCAACTCTGGGTATCAAACGCGTTGGTTAAGGAGTACCATCAAAACGGTACTATTCCAACTCTGGAGGCTTCCCGACAAGCCCTCCAAGTAAACCATTCACCCTGGTTGTCCGGACAGCGACGAACAGTGATCAAGAAGTAGGCGGTGCTAACCACTGTCTCCAACTGTTTTGGGTCGTTATCCCCGGAACGCAATCACCATTCACTCCCATATTCTGAGGAGGTGAATGAGAAGTTCCCTCAGGGCCTTAATTCAAGGATACGAGAGTCCTTCCCAAGGGCTCCCATCAACAATCGCCACCAGACTCGTGCAGCAGTGCGGCCTCAACATGATGAGGGTACCGACTCCAGGAGTTTGGCTCAGGTTCCTCGAACCTGAGCAGGCAAGATGAATCGCCATAGGCGAAATACGGTTAACAGTGAGCAGGTTCTCATCTCTGCCATCTCCGAAGAAGTCCACCAACCTAACTTGGTGGAAAGAAATGAGCGGGCACACACACCTGCCTGTTTTAATTCCGTTTTCCAGCAGACTCGTCTGGCAGCATCATGCCAATCCTGCCAGGAAATTTCGGCGGAGTATTATAGACAATAACATACACCAATTTATACGTCATCAGCTAGTCAGCAGGCTCGTTTGACTACATATGATGGATCTCGTCAACCATGTTCAGCAAAGTGCAATCAGCCGGCACATACACCTGCTAGTATTAATCAAGTCTACCAACAGTCTCGCTTGGTAGCACACAGAGAAGTCAGTCGGAAAGCTCCGGCGACAAACAGGATGCAGACTCAATTCTCTGCCCCCCACACTTGAGTACTGTCAGGATTCACTGACAGGAAAAGGAGGACAGGAGCAGGCACATACACATACTCCAAGCACGGAATGGACGTATATCCCCATTTCGGCAGCTGAAGTCACCAAGCATATTCTATCAATGGTGAAAGAGCATAAGCAAATCCCTTCTCATATTCTGGATGCTTTCCAGGATATTATAACAGCTTCAGCAACATCTCAGAGAAAGACACATAAATCTATCCCTACCAGTGGAGTGACACATCAACAGTTCACTCCGGAACAGACACACACATCTGTTCCAGTCCAAGAGGGTTGTGGGGCGTACTCCCCCATATCATACGGACAACCAAGTCAGGCACATACACCTGGTTTGAGTGGAGATAATCAGCCTAACCTGATCATTTCTCCTAAGTAGGCACACACACCTACTAAATTGAGTAAGAAGGCCTCTAAGAAAAAGACCCTCCCAGCACAGTCAAGAAATAAAGAGCCAATCTGTAACAAGGCCTTGCTCGATGCTGGAGTTCTTGAAGCCCTCAGACAATTATCTGTTGGAATACAAGATTATACTCCCTTATTTCCCAATAGTGGGAACATTAATTCCAAAGGTCTTCAACAGACACTTCCTCATGAAGGCTTGCTTCATGACAATTCGGTCGATCTCGAAGTTTTATCTTCAGATGAGAGCCACAGGAACCCTCTGTGTGGTCAGAAGACCAAGGAGAAAGAGATCTCATCTTTTGTTGTAACCCACCATGGTAGTCCTCCCCATGATGATGGATTTTGCTGTGAAAGTCCTCTCCGCAGTAGTGATGCATATTGCCCAGAAAATGCTCCAGTGGACAATGTAGTGCCGAGAAAGCCCTCTTATCTTGAAGCACTTGAAAATGTGAAACCAGTCATGTCTGATGCTTTATCGCTAGTAGGTGAAATACTTTCTCAATCGGAAGATAGCCCAGGGTGTAGGTCATTCTCCGAACCACCACTAAGTCATGCATCTTCTAGTTTGATCAGTGATTTCTCTGCCAATCTTGTTGAATCTGATGAAGCAACAAGGAAGCACCAACTTTGGTAAAATTAGGTAGAATAATATTCATTGAATGATAAAGAGGAAATGTTGAACATGAGAAAACAACTGGAAAAAGGTGAAGTGTCAGTCATGTTTTGGCCTCTGGTTGACTCTCAGTATGACATTCCAGAGATTTTGACGGAAGATGGAATTCATGATATTCGTCTCAATATATGGAAAACTATTTGTCAGTTGAAAAAGAAAGTATTATCTTATGATGAATATGAAAATCATGTTAAGATAATAGAAGGGTTAAAACATCAAATTGACTTGCCATCTCTATCAGTCTTTCGATATCCAAAGGTTGAAAAGCAGCAGAGATCCCTTCAGCGTTCATGCCTTGGCGCACTAAGAAGATTGTGCCAGTTAATTGCCAATGCCCCATCTGGTATTCATGTTAGAGGATGGGATGTTCATGGAGCACTACATTTCACTATTCTCCCCAATCAGCAAAGCCCGCCAAAAATGGTCTCATGCAATGTTATTGCCCGTGACCGGCCATAGTCAATGGGTTTTGTTTGTAATCAAAAGCTTTCCCAAGAACAGGCCTCAACTAGTTCTTCTCAAAATCAAGAATACAGAGAAAAAGTTGTTGAATTAATCCCGCATCAAGCAAATGAGAATATTAAATAGGCCTCTCGTATGGAGCAAGCACATCATCAAGTGACAGAAGTGTCAGAAATAATCCAACGGTCTTTTGAACCGGGTGATAAAAGTGGATGCAGGTTGATGCATCCAGCTAATTTCAGGACTAAGGTCTGCAATATCAGGAGGTATTTTAAGAAAGTCTCAGACATAAAATATCAAGAGCCACCCCAGCTTGCCAGACTAGGGACTCTTTTAAACCAACCCTTAGAATCAACAAATAGGATTTGAGGAGTTGAGAAAAGACAGTAGGAACAACCCCAGTCCACCGGACTGGGGACTTTTTCAAATCATCAATCCCCTCCTCAGCGAAATTTGGTCTTCTCTCGATTGGGGTAGAAGCCACAGGAGGAACGAAGAGCCAAATTATTAGGAGATTCCCTCCAAATTACGGTTCGTCAAGAAGTTCCTGAGGGATCGAATCAACAAAAGGCAATGTCTCATCAAAGACATGGAAGAAGAAAATATCACAGAAATGATGATAGAAGGGATGCTATGCGTTATGCATCAATCAATGTCATCAATGTCGTTGTTGTTGATCCACCAAATGAGGCTCACTCAAGGGATTCAGATGAAGATTTTCCTGCTCAGGAAGATGTATGCACAGACACAAATGAAGAAGGTGTGCGTACACGAAATCAAAGGATTACTCAGAACCTAGGTAATCCTTCAAGTAACCCACTTCCCCCTCTCCGAAAAGGATCCAACAAAGGGATGGGAGAGAATCAGGTTACATATCCTTCCTCTGTAGATGACCAATTGTTCTCACTAGAGCAAAGGTTTGCACAACAGGAGGAAGAAATGAAGGAATTGAGGAGGTTGAATGCAGAACTACTTCGGAGTAGTCTTCTTCCTAAGCGTGCTGGAGTCAGTCATCCAAGGGAGTTTTTTGAATCTACTGAGATGGATCAAGAATATCCTCCTTACCCTCACAGGTCTAATCCTACGGGTCAAGTGGAACAACAATTGGCAGTGCTGCCATCAGTTGTAGCACCAGCTGCCATACCTGTCCAAACTCCAGTCATTTCACCTGCCCAAGTCCAAGTTTAACCAGATGTTTTTCAAAAGTTAATAACTACCATTGAGTCATTAACATATCGGTTATAGACTATGGAAGGGAAGAGTGCGCAGGTTCAACCAGAAAAGAAATCTTACCCTGAATTGGTAGATTTAATCTCTCCCCCATCAAGTTTTGGGAACCCTGTATTCCCTATTTTCAATGGATAAAGCGATCTTGAATAGAATTTGACGCATTACGTGTCTTGTTGCGATCCTATGATGGGAAATCTAGAGCAGCAAGAAGCAGTGAAACTCAGATGCTTCGTGCGAACCATGCAAGGACCAGCCTTTGTTTGGTACACAAGCTTACAATCCCGATCAATTACCGGATGGAAAGATCTCCGTCAATGATTTCTTCTTCAATTCAGCTCAACTTTTCCATATACAACAGTTTTAGATCTTACAAACTGTAAGTAAAGGGAGAATGAAAGGGTCTCAGATTTCATTGATCGCTGGAAGGGATTAACATATTCCCTAAGCTTAGCACTTCCTCAAGAGGAACTATTTCCAATATGTGTAGCAAATCTGCATGAAGAATTACGCACGCCATTGATCCCTGTGAAATACACAGGAGGGTTTCGAGACCTTACTTCAATCGCTCAACAGATTGAAGATTCTCTTATACAGACTAAGGCTAAATCTCATGTAATTCCATCAACTCCAGGAACGAGAATGGGTAAAGCAGAGACTGCTATAGTTATGCTTAAGCAATCACCTGTACCTACTTCTACTTCAAAACCTTCATCTTCCTGAAGGGCTCCACCTTATGAGCGCCAAAAACAGAGTCCATTTCGTCAAGATAATCAAATATATCAAAGAAGAAAACAATTTGAGGATTTGAAAAGAAAAGTTTACTCTTTCCAAAATGAACAAGTTCATGGTTATTTCATTTCGGCTCTGGAAAATAATTTGGTTCAATTGTCAATTCCCAAGAAGCCAAACAAGGAAGGAGATGAAGACTGTCCCAACTATTTCCCATTTCATCAAATGTTGAGGAATCCCATTCAAGAGTGTTTTGTTTTTAAGGACCTCCTGCAAAAAATGGTCGATTTGGGAAAAGTTAAACTGAAAGGTTCTTCAGCTCAGGTAGCATGTGTTACTGCTACAGTTCCAGAGGAGGAGGGCGAGTGACAAGAAGTTAAAAGAAAAAATGCACAAAAATATGATGATTGGATGGTCAGAAAGATGATCAACCGAACTCATGCTATTTTACGAACACAATTGAAGAAACCAATTTTGCCTTCTTCCATGAATGTCGTAGAAAACCCCTCTTCATCAGAGGGAAAATCCTTAAAGAAACAGCAAAATTCCAAAGAGGAACAATCAGAAGAAGATGAGTATGTGTCAAAGCCTAAGATGTCTTTGACTCTAGAAGATTTCATGCCATCTACTTCAAAGCAACAGGCACCGTCCCACCAAACGGCACAGCTTAAATTGGCTAGTCAAGTAGAGTCCTCGTCGAATAAAGATTTAATCTTTGGTTCTGTTAATATGATTCAATTAAAAGATCCATATGCCAATCGCAGTTTCGATTTCAATGAGCCTGAATTCCCTGTATCAAACAGAGGAATCAGAGGAAGTTCTAGAGGCTCAGGATACAGGGGAAGACGTGGATATTTCAGAAGCCACTATTCCAATTATACCCCTACTAGAATTGTGTATGCAGCAGAAACTCATGGCAGAGACCTTGAGCGAGATCAACAAGAACAAGAAAGTTCTTCCACCAATAGAAAATTCAGTCCTGGAACAGTTATTCTGGAAGACCGGTTGAATGTTCCATCTTCTTCCTCTCAGTAAGTAAATGGATCTAATCAGTCTAATATTCCAAATCCAGGAATATTGCCAACTCCTATCCTGATACGAGATGCATCAACTTCCAAAGCATCAACTTCCAAGACACCTGCTAAACCACATGTTCCTGTTGGGAAACGCAGACCTTTGGATCAAAAGTATGATGTATTGAAACACCTAGCCCAAGTACCGGCCAAGTTATCAATTCTGGATGCCTTAAATTTATCAAAAGATCTTCAGGAGGCACTCATCGAGGCTTTGTCAAGTCCTCAAGAGTTTGAAACTGAAATTTTTGCAGCTGAAGTCTATCACATAGAGAATAATCTTGCGGAATGACATGCAATAATATCTTTTACTGATAAAGATGAAGATGATGTCGTGCATGGACATATTAGACCTTTGTACTTATCTGGAAAGGTCAATGGCGTAGATGTACGAAGAGCTTTCATTGATAATGGTTTAGGAGTCAACCTCATGCCCATTCGTACACTTCGTCGATTGGGACTCACGGAATCTGATTTATCTTCTTCAACCATGATGTTACAAGGATATGATAAAAATCAACAAGAACCACGGGGCGAGGTTTCACTCAGAACTCATTTTAGAGATCTTGTATCTAATTCAGATTTCATGGTTGTTGATCAAGACTCAGCATTTAATATCTTGCTTGGAAGACCCTGGCTACATCAACATGCGACTATCCCTTCATCATACCATCAATGTCTCAAATATTGTTTTGATGGTCAAGTTGGGACATTGTATGGTGATAAGGACCTGTTCAATACATGTGAGTCTCAATACATTGAGGCGGAATTCTATCACATGAAGGGAAAGGATAAATCCACAACAAGAGAGCTTACCAAATTTAATGCTTCATATGGTTTAGAGAAGATTCCAGTAAATCCATTTACACATGTGAGTACATATTATGTGTTTCCTATCAGTCAAATTGAAAAGATAGACCCAAATCAAAATACTCTTATGGAAAGATCCATAATGTCAATTACGTCAATTGAGCTAGACAACATGGGAGAAACTGGTAACCCACCAGGAAATGATGAAATCTCAAATGGAGATGTCTTCGTTTCATCTGCTAAAATCCAGCAAGTCTATACTCCTCTAACCAGTCCAGAAGAAGTTATAGCAACATAGGAGGTGAACAATGATGTTGATTCTCAATCCATCATCTCTTATTTATTTCCCAAGGAAGACCCTTCATCATCAATTGGGTCAGAAATGGAAGCTTCTTCTTCAAGATGTTCAAATTTTAACATCTCTTTTGATTATGGAAATTCTGCTTTATTATCAACTATGCAAGTATAAATGGAAGAAATAACACATGATGAAGAAGAAGAGGAAGATATCAGAGATGCTCCTCCAACATTTGAAGAGGGTATCTCTGCCACTGTGGATGAACTCAGAGAAATAAATCTGGGTAAAAAAGAAGATCCATGCCCCACTTTAATCAGTGCGGCCATGACTCTTGAAGAATAAGAGATTTATATTTCCTTTTTAAAGAAAAATCGAGATATATTTGCTTGGAACTATACATAAATGATCGGGCTTGATCTTGATGTTTCTACTTATCATTTGGGTTTACCAGAAGAGCATCGAGGATTTAAGCAAGCCGCGAGAAGAACACACCCTACTTATGCTTCCAAAATTGAAGCTGAAGTGGATAATCTTATCAAAGATAACTTCATTAGTGAAGTTAAATATCCCAAGTGGTTGGATAATATTGTCCCTGTGAAAAAGAAGAACGGAAAAATTAGATTTTTCATCGATTTCAGAGATCTTAATCGGCATTGTCCTAAGGATGATTTCCCAGTTCTGATTACAGAACTTTTAATTGATGCAACAGCTGACTATGAAGCACTTTCCTTCATGGATGGATATTCCAGATATAATCAAATCTGAATGACCCCAGAAGATGAGGAATCCACAGCCTTCAGAGCCCCTCAAGGTGTGTTTTTCTACCGGTTAATTCCCTTTGGCTTAAAGAATGCAGGCACAACATATCAGCGTGTCATGCATCATATCTTTAAACCCATTTTAGGGAAGTTTGTTGAATGCTATGTGGACGATTTGGTGGTCAAATCCAAACAACGTTATAATCACTTGGCTTATTTAGAAGTCATATTCCGTAAACTTCGGCAACATAATTTGAAGATGAACCCCTTAAAATATGCTTTTGGGGTAACCTCAGGAAAATAACTCAGCTTCGTTGTACGCCATCATGGTATTGAAGTCGAACCTGAGAAGACAAAGTCAATACTTGGTATGTAACCTCCTCGAAATTTGAAATAATTAAGAGGAATTTAAGGACACTTAGCCTATATTCAGTATTTCATCTCCAATTTGGCAGGCAAAATTTTACCCTTCACCAAATTGATGAATAAGGGAGTCACTTACCAGTGGACTAAAGAATGTCAAGAAGCATTCGATATTCTCAAGAAATACCTCTTGAGTCCACCGGTACTCATGCCACCTTTTGAATTAAGACCACTTATCCTCTACGTGACAGCTTTAGAGCGATCATTGGGTGCCTTTATTGCTCAGAAAAATGACGTTGGGAATGAAAACAGCCTCTACTACCTCAGTCGGACTATGCTTGAAGTAGAAACCCGGTATTCAAGTATTGAGAAGTACTGCCTGGAATTAATCTATGCAGTTCAGAAGTTGAGACACTACCTGCAACATCATGAGGTCCAATTGGTATCTCACAATAACCCGCTCAAATTCATCCTTAGTCGTTCAATGCTTACAGGACGTCTGTAAAGGTGGGCAGTTATTTTTTAGCAATTCGACATTCATTATGTGTCTCAAAAGGCAATAAAGGGACAAGCTCTGGCTGATTTCTTGGCTGAACACCCTTCAGTGGAAGACACATCTTTAGATATTGAACTCCCTGATGAGGAAGTCTTCTCTATTCAAGAAAGTCCTCCGGCATGGGAAATGTATTTTGATGATGCTTCCAGAAGTCCAACAGGGAGGAAAATTGAAAATTCTAAATTCAAAAAAGTTGGATTAGGAATTGTTCTCATTTCTCCAGAAAAGGTAGTGTTACCTTATTCCTTCTTATTATGGGAAGGTGGTACCAATAATGAAGTAGAATACCAATCTCTCATCGTAGGCTTGGAATTGGCGCTTCAAGCACAAGTGAATCACTTAAAGGTGAAAGGTGATTCAGACTTGGTAATCAAATAAGTCAATGGGGATTATGCCATCAGAAAAGAAGAACTAATCCCTTTGTATGATTATGTTAGAGATTTAATGGCAGAATTCCCTTTGGAACCGACATTTTCTTATGTCCCAATATCACAAAATTCTCAAGCTGATGCACTGGCTAATATAGCCACAGCTCTGGCAGATCCAAATCGGGATGAGACAATCATCAGTATTTCCCAACGTCATGTAATTTCACCTTATGTTTGAATCAGAACAAAGGAAATTAATGAAATTAGTCCCATTTCTGAACTGTATGGTCATGCTATAGGATGGATGTCACCTATCAGGGAATACCTTCAAAATGGAACACTTCCACCTGATAGAGCCGAGAAAGAACAAATCCGGCGACATGTGGTCAATTTTACTCTTTATGATAGTCCAGATCACCTAGAGAAAATTCTCTACAAACGTGGTTTTGATGGAGTTCTCTTCAAATGCATTGATGGTGAAGAGAAAATGGCTGTCATGAAAGAAGTGCATGCAGGAGTCTGTGGTGCCCACCAGTCTGGATATAAACTGTCTGATCAGATTCGAAGGCTTGGATACTTTTGGCCTTCAATGATACAAGATTGTGTTGATTTCACAAAGAAGTGTCATTCATGGAAAGCACATGCCAACTTCATTCATCAACCTCCAGAGTTGATTCATATAGCTAAATACTCGTGGCCATTTTTCACATGGGGAATGGATGTGGTGGGACCTTACCCTTCAGCTACGGCCAAGCAATTTAAGTATATTCTTACTGCTACTGATTTCTTTTCCAGATGGGTAGAAGAAATACCTCTTAAGGAAGTCAGTTCTAAATGCATTGTTAGCTTCATCAATTCTAACATCATTACCAGATTTGGTGTCCCTCATACCATATTGACAGAAAATGGCACCAAATTTTGTTCATCTGAGGTGAAGAAGTTGTATGAATAATACAACATCAAATCCAATCATTCATCTCGGTATCATGCAGCGTCCAATGGACAGATAGAAGCCTTTAATAATACTCTTTCAAATATACTGCAAAAGATGGTGGATAAATATAAGAAATCATGGCCTAATAAACTCTTTCATGCTTTATGGGCTTATCGGACTACCACTCGCACTGCAACGCGGTCAACTCCACATTCACTGGTATATGGAACAGAAGTCGTCTTTCCCATTGAAGTTCAACTACCCTCTCTCAGAGTAGCTATTTTTGATCAATCATCTACAGATGAACAATATCAAAAAGAGATTGAATGAATTGGAATGGTTAGATGAGAAACGATTGTGCACTTTTCACCACTTGGAAGTCTATCAGAATCGAATAGCACGAGCTTTCAACAAAAAAGTTTGTCTTTATTCATTCACTCAGGGAGAATTGGTATTAGTTCTCAGAACTCCAATGATACCTGGAAATAAACCTCCCAAGCTTGAACCAAAATGGGAAGGACCTTACTCAATACATAGGGTCTACTCCAATGGAGCTTATTCATTAATCTCGATGGATAGAGAACTCATCACTACTCAAACCAATGCCAGATTTTTGAAGAAGTATTTTGTATAAACAAAAAATATATCATCATTGGTCCGGTATGACCTTAAACTGCACCACCGTCCTGCATGAAATTAAAACTGCTCATCATGTCCAACATGATGTTAAACTGTGTCCCCCTTCATTGTCCTGGCTATATGACGTTAAACTATACAACAACGGTCCATGCATACGACCTTAAACTATTTGCACATCCTTTACATCCAACATGATGTTAAACTGCATCATCTAGGGTCAATGCATATGATCTTAAACTATTCGCACTTTTGTCCAACATGAAGTTAAACTGTGTCCCCCTTCATCGTCCTTGCTATGTGACATTAAACTATATAGAATTCTCTTACGTCCAGCAAGACATTAAACTGCATAACCAACAGTCCATGCATACGACCTTAAACTATTGTCACTTACGTCCAAAATGATGCTAAACGGTATCGTCCTTTTTTTGTCCAACATGACGTTAAACTGTGAAAAAGTCCCTAATACGTCCAACATGACGTTAAATGGTGTACTCTTTTGTCCTCATTGCATGACATTAAACTGCACAGTCCTCTTTTTGTCCAACATGACATTAAACTGTATTGTCCCCATCGTCCTAACTACATGACGCTAAACTATACAGAAAGTACTTTAATATGTCCAACATGACGTTAAACTATATTTTGTCTCTGCTACATGACACTAGATTGTGTATCACCAATAGTCCTAACTGCAATACTTTAAACTGTATAGTCCCTTCATATGTCCTACATGACATTAAACTGTGCATCGTTAAGGTTGCTGCTACCTCTTGTTTCTCACACCAAGTATGACTCAAGTGAGCTTAGAGAAAACTTCAACCATAACACCCTCTCTAGGCTACTAACCATGTGTAAGTCCCAACACTATTTTTTAGATCATTGTCCCCAAGAACAACTTGATCACTAATTCATTCTTTAATTGAACTACGCAAACTTTGATCCTTGCCTTCTAGGCTGGGTATGTAGGCAAACTCCCAAGGTTCAAGCCCAAAAACAATCTCTTCACATCGGTTCACCTCCATCTCATACGATGTTGATTCGTGAAACCACCCCTAGAATCAATATTTTTATATTGGTTCACTTTCATCCTTGCTATACGACGTTAAACTATACAACACTTTTGTCCAGTATGAAAATAAACTAAAATATTATTTGATACCCTCACCTGAGAGGGAATCATTATTTACATTGATTTTCAATCATGTTATATTCCAAAGACTATGTGCATACATGGCAACGCCCGAGACTTTTATCTTGGGTTAAACCATCATTGCACTAAATTGCCCTTTCACACTTCACATGTATGAACCTAATTTGTACAGAGGGTAGTTCTAGAACTACGTGGGATTGATTCCCATCCTTATGGGATACGTAGGAACATTCGAGTGTCCCTCGAATCCAGCCCCAAGTCTTTTGGGCCTAACCCCAAATTCCTCTTTCAGTCCCTTGGCTGAAAAGTCCCCATGAAAACACACACTGTGTATTTCTTATAATGGTCCAAGCTCTATGACCCTAAACTAAGATCTTCAATCCTTTTTATCCACACGACATTAAAATGTAGTTCAAGAACTACGTGGGCTTGATTCCCATCCTTATAGGATATGTAGGAACATTCGAGTGTCCCTCGAATCCAGCCCCATGTCTTTTGGGCCTAACCCCAAATTCCTCTTTCAGTCCCTTGGCTGAAAAGTCCCTATGAAAATACACACTGTTTATTTCTTATAATGGTCCAAGCTCTATGACCCTAAACTAAGATCTCCAATCCTTCTGTCCCACATGACGTTAAACTGTAGTTCAAGAACTACGTATGGCTTGATTCCCATCCTTATGAGATACGTAGTGAAGTCCAACATTTCCATTCAGGACCCAGCCACAACATGATTATGGTTAGTATTGATCTGTGTATCTCTGCATACATTGGACAATACCCATCTTTATGTTTCATAATCCTAACCTTAAATATTTTCATATCTTCATAACCCTTTTCTTGACTTCTAGTCACAAAAATGTAAAACTTCTGAGAGTTCTTTTGCCTGACTATGCACCATGTGCCCTTAGGTGGCCTTGCATAAGTAGTCTACATAACGGACCTATCAGTCAAAAGATGCTATTTATTTGATAATGCAGCCAATGCCCTTAGGTGGCCCTACATAATTCAACCCCCTAACGAGTTTGTTAAATAATGGTAACTTCATTGTTGGGAACTACTTCTTCTAATGCCTTTTAGCTCTTTTTCATATCATTCCTCAGATTCAAATATTCTTAAGTCATGGTTTACATATTTTCCCTCATACTTGAGTATGGTAATATGTTTTTAGATAAATTTTCAAGGAATTGAGTCAATTTTAATCCATTTTGGTCAAAGCTATTTCGACCTTAAACATTATCCTCTTTATGTCCGATGTGCATGACTTTAAACTTCCCACAAAAGATAAGGGAAATCTGAGTAAAATTCAAGTTCCAGCTCACTAAACATACATTTTGTATGATTTAGGTAATATTGATCAATTAAGATATTCAATGTTTGTAGGGTTATTTATAATAATCCTAGTAAAAATAAAACTATGCTCACTAGGCCCATTGGCTTAAGTAAATTTAAAGAATATAGCAAAAGAGAATGCAGGTACAAATGATTGAAGGTGAAAGTTTTTTTCATTGATGCACAAGAGTTAGAAGGACATCCACAGACTGGAGTCTCTTCTATTTTTCAGGAATTACAAAAGACTTTCAACATAACTCTTCATTTGATTTACGGCATCCCGAGATTCATCAGCAGCCACTTGGAATTCATTCATTCAAATGGATACCATAAGAGATGCAGTGATACCAGATCTTCTTGGAACAATTGTAAAAGAATGTTCTTGAGTGCGGTTTGAGAAAATTTTCTGCTGATCAAACAATGACTCTGTTTCTGTCCAAGAGACTTGGAAGATGGATACATGAATTTGAGAATGAAGCATTGGAAGTAAAGAGCCATTTGGAGAGAGTACTCTTTTCAGATATTTTTCTAATACCATATTTGTCTTCTCTCCACCAACCGAAAGTGGAAAACATTTCAGCCAATGGGTTTTCCATTTTTATATCTGCAAGGAAATGGAATGCAGGAAAAATTTGAAAGTTCATGACAATTTTGTTGCTCTTAATGCACAGCATAACCGAAATAGAGGAGTAGCAGTGCAGCTGCATCTCAGGCATATAGTTATTTTCATATGGAACATTGACTCCTTGCAGATGACCATGACCATACAGGGGAAGATAGATGCTATGTGGGAAGTTAAGATGATATTTCTTCAAGTACTTAGCCAAATCTGGAAGAGTTTTGTCATAGATATCATAGTAATAATGGCCAATAATATTCATTATGTCATCTATCCATTTGCTAGACAATTCATCACCCATTACAATTCTCTTGGGAGCCATTGGATCTGCAAAAAAGTTGAGTAATTAACTCTTAAAGTAAGTTAATTTTTCATAAAATTTGTGAAGGAATTTGAAAAAAATGGCTAAGGCATTAAGGCACGCAAGTCTAATTTTGACGCAAAAGTATGGATGTGTCGTGCAAGTTTTTGGCGCGCAAGTATCACCGCGCAAGTCAAAATACCTATACCGCAGAGCGACAGCAAAGAAACATCAGAAAATAAAGCAACTTTCATGGCGAAGGCAACTTGCGTGGTGAGAGCTTGAAAGTTTGAAATCCAGATGCTTTGTACGGAAATGGGGCCGCATATTTATAGGTCAGTCCGCACCCTTGCGCGTTGATGCCTGCGCGCTCAATACTTGTGTGCCTCCCTCTGCGCCATCAACACTTGCGCACCACCTTTCCTTTGGTTTTCTTCTTTTCCTCAGAGTTACATCCCCATTTCTTTCGAATCCAACTATGAGGGAAGACTTTTGTTGAGGCTCCTTTTCATCACAGAGTCCAAAGGAATGTAAAGGGAAATACCTTGAAACCAAATTGATTCATCCTTTGAAGAAAACACCAAAAATCGACAAAGGAATGAAAAAGGAGTCAAAGGACCTTGGGTCGCGCAAGTTCCCTCATTGTCGCGCAAGTATACTTGCGTGCTGCCTAATGGTCGTGCAAGTGACTTGCGCGCCCTAAGTGATAACTGCTCGGGGTCTTCTCCAGCCTATAAATAGACCCTGTGGGCCCCCCATTAAAAAGAGGGAATTTTTTCAGAATTCAGATATAGAGCTCTGAATGCCCAAGTCTCTTCTTCAGGTCTTCCGAACACTTCTAAGGTAATTCTTTACCTATAATGGAAGGTTTAAACAAGATGAGTAAGGTCTAAGTGTTAGAATCCACTAACACTTGTGTGCCTAAGGTGTTTTACCCTTAAGGGAAATGAACATACTTGCGCGCCGCCCTACTTCTTCACCGGAACTTGCGCGCCTCTCTTCTGGAAGTACCTCAGGATAATTATAAAGGCTTTGGTCAAGGATCTCCCAAGTGTTACCCTACTGGTTAACAATCACGCAAGTACCTATGTGTCGCGTAGGTATACCTGCGCGACCAGGACTTGTGTGCCCACGTAGTACCTGCGCGCCTTCCAGGACTTGCGCGCCCCTGCCTTTTTGGGTGCCCTTCTTGCCTATTTAACCCCTCTTATACCATTCCACCTCTCCTATTCGAGATTCAGTCTTCAAGACATTTTTCAAAGCCATTTATGGCATTTTTTCTTGATTGACTTCCTTATCTGAAAGGAATTCTGTGGAGAATCTCTTCAAAAGTTAGTGATTCACATAATCTTTATGTCACTAAATATTGAGATTTCATTCATTCAACCTCATCCTTTAAGATGAGAGAACCCATTAACCTAGGCCTCCTTTTCAGGATTAAGTCCCAGTCATAATTCTCATTAATTTTGGGCATCCTCCTTAGGAGTAAGCCCCAAGTCCCTTAATTTTTCAAATCCCTTAACCTGGGCCTCCTTCTCAGGAGTAAGCCTCAGTCTTAATTTATCTTAACCAGCCCTAATTTACTTTTTGATCTGGGTCTCCTCCTCAGAAGTAAAACCCAATCATAAGTCCCCTCCTAATTTGGGCCTCCTTTTTAGGAGTAAGCCCCAAATTAGAGTATCCAAATCTCCATAAAGTACATGTACCTTTATGGACCCTGTTCCTGGATTTCTTCCCTGAAGTAAATCCTAATCTTCATCTATTTAGGTAGTCATACATACATAAGCCCCACATCATTTCTTATGATTGCATCTTTTATGGCACAAATTATCTGGTTTTACCAATACCTCTTGTTTCTCACACCGAGCATGACTCACGTGAGCTTAGAGTGTAAAAGTAATTATGACATCTTTCTTTGAGCCATCAATCATAAACATCATATTCCCTTACTCGAACTAAGTGGGTTCTGATTCCTTTTCTTTAAACAAAGGATACGTAGGTAGCCCATTTGTGGGTACGATCCCAACTCTGAAATAATCTATGTCCTTTTGAATGACAATAAACTTCAAGTGCCCCACTAAGTGGCTTTAAAACCAATATGTTCATCATAATGACCAAGAGACTTTTATGTATTAAAGGATACCATTGACTAAGAATCTATAAACAAATACAGATGATTCTCTATCAATGAAGAACCTCGAATACATATAAAAGATTCTCTAAATTTTCTACATATCAATCATTGATTGTCAGATCTAAAGGAAAGCTCATTTTATAATTGGTAATGTAATAAGGATTTATGAACATAACTTAAATCTATAAAGAGAGTCCCGGAGTACACAATAATTACCCTCAAAAAGGTGTGATGATCCCGACATCCCATCCTCTTGACCAATGCAAATTTCTAAGCCTCATCAGTCTACAACTAATGAGCGCCTACCTTTTGAAAGTAGGTTTAAATGGATATGGAATCATTGTATGTTTCTGGTTCTAGGAACAAACCCGTTAGAAACCGCTTGGAATATTTGAATCTTAAATAAATGAGATCATCCCCAATTCTAGAGGGAAACAAAAAATTAAGGGACTTATGATTGGGTTTTAATCCTGAGGAGGAGACCCAGATCAAAAAGTAAATTAGGACTGGTTAAGAGAAATTAAGATTGAGGCTTACTCCTGATAAGGAGGCCCAGGTTAAGGGATTTGAAAAATTAAGGGACTTGGGTCTTACTCCTAAGGAGGATGCCCAAAATTAATGATAATTATGACTGAGACTTACTAATGAAAAGGAGGCCCAGGTTAAGGGGTTCTCTCATCTTAAAGGATGAGGTTGAATGAATGAAATCTCAATCTTTAGTGACATAAAGATTAAGTGAATCACTAAGTTTTTAAGAGATGCTCTATATAATTCCTTTCAGATAAGGAAATAAATCAAGAAAAAATGACATAAATGTCTTTGAAAATTTTCTTGAAGACTGAATCTTGAATAGGAGAGGTGGAATGGTATAAGAGGGGTTAAATGGGAAAGAAGGGCACCCAAAAAGGCAGGGGCGCACAAGTCCTGGCAGGCGCACAGGTACTGCGTGGGTACGCAAGTCCTGGTCGCGCAGGTATACCTGCGTGACACATGGGTACTTGCGCTATTGTTAACCAGTAGGGTAACACTTGGGAAATCCTTGACCAAAGCCTTTATAATTATCCTGAGGTACTTCGAGAAGAGAGGTGTGCAAGTTCTGGTGAAGAAGTAGGGTGGCGAACAAGTATGTTCATTTCCCTTAAGGGTAAAACACCTTAGGTGCTCAAGTGTTAGTGAATTCTAACTCTTGGACCTTACTCCTCTTGTTTAGGCCTTCCATTCTAGGTAAAGAATTACCTTATAAGTTTTCGGAAGACCTAAATAAGAGACTTGGGCATTCAGATCTCTATATCTGAATTCTGAAGAAAAAAAATCCCTTTTCCCAATGGGGGGCCCACAGGGTCTATTTATAGGCTGGAGAAGACCCCGGGAAGTTATCACTTAGGGATTGCAAGTCACTTGCGTGACCATTAGGCGGCGCACAAGTATACTTGCGCGACAATGAGGGAACTTGTGTGCCACCTTTCCTTTGGTTTTATTCTTTTCCTCAGAGTCACATCCTCATTTCTTTCGGATCCAACTCTGAGGGGGGACTTTTTTTTACGCTCCTTTTCATCACAGAGTCCAAAGGAATGTAAAGAGAAATACCTTGAAACCAAATTGATTCATCCTTTGAAGAAAACACCAAAAATTGACAAAGTAATGAAAAAGGAGTCAAAGGAACTTGGGTCGTGAAAGTTCCCTCATTGTCGTGCAAGTATACTTGCGCGTCGCCCTACTTCTTTAATAGAACTTGTGCGCCTCTCTTCTAGAAGTACCTCAGGATAATTATAAAGGCTTTGGTCAAGGATCGCCCAAGCGTTATCCTACTGGTTAACAATAGCACAAGTACCCATGTGTCGCGCAGGTATACCTGCACGACCAGGACTTACGCGCCCACGCAGTACCTGCGTGCCTGCCAGGACTTGCACTCCCCTACCTTTTTGGGTGCCCTCCTTGCCCATTTAACCCCTCTTATACTATTAGACCTCTCCTATTCAATATTTAGTCTTCAAGACATTTTTTAAATCCATTTATAGCTTGTTTTCTTGATTGACTTACTTATCTGAAAGGAATTCTGTGGAGAATCTCTTAAAAACTTAGTGATTCACATAATCTTTATGTCACTAAATATTGAGATTTCATTCATTCAACCTCATCCTTTAAGATGAGAGAACCCCTTAACCTGGGCCTCCTTTTCAGGAGTAATTCCTAGTCATAATTCTCATTAATTTTGGGCATCATCCTTAGTAGTAAGCCCAAAGTCCCTTAATGTTTCAAATCCCTTAACCTGGGCCTCCTTCTCAGGAGTAAGCCTCAGTCTTAATTTCTCTTAACCAGTCCTAATTTACTTTTTGATCTGGGTCTCCTCCTCAGGAGTAAAACCCAATCATAAGTCCCCTCCTAATTTGGGCCTCCTTTTCAGGAGTAAGCCCCAAATTAGAGTATCCAAATCTTCATAAAGTACATATACCTTTATGGACCCTGTTTATGGATTTCTTCCCTGAAGTAAATCCTAATCTTCATCTATTTGGGCAGTCATACATACATAAGCCCCACATCATTTCTTATGATTGCATCTTTTATGGCACAAATTGTCTGGTTTTACGAATACCTCTTGTTTCTCACACCGAGCATGACTCACGTGAGCTTAGAGTGTAAAAGTAATTATGACATCTTTCATTGAGGTATCAATCATAAACATCATATTACCTTACTCGAACTACGTGGGTTCTGATTCCTTTTTTTTTTAAACAAAGGATACGTAGGTAGCCCATCTGCAGGTACGATCCCAACTCTAAAATAATCTATGTCCTTCTGAATGAAAATAAACTTCAAGTGCCCCACTAAGTGGATTTAAAACCAGTATGGTCATCATAATGACCAAGATACTTTTAGGTATTAAAGGATACCATTGACTAAGAATCTCTAAACAAATACAGATGATTCTCTATCAATGAAGAACCTAGAATACATATAAAATATTCTCTAAATTTTCTACATATCAATCATTGATTTTCAGATCTAAAGGAAAGCTCATTTTATACTTGGTAGTGTAATAAGGATTCATGAACATAACTTAAATCTTTAAAGAGAGTCCCAGAGTAGACAATAATTCCCCTCAAAAAGGTGTGATGAGTCCGACCTCCCATACTCTCAACCAATGAAAATTCCTAAGCCTCGTCAGTCTACAACTAATGAGCGCCTACCTTTGGAAAGTAGGTTCAAATGGATATGGAATCATTGGATGTTTCTGGTTCTACGAACAAACCCGTTAGAAACCGTTTTGAATGTTTGAATCTTAAATCAATGAGATCATCCCCAATTCCAGATGCAAACAGTTTCCCAATAACATTTTTGACATACAAATTTTCTTGGGGCTAGATGGTTACTACAGGTGTTTCATACAGAACTTCTCAAGCTTAGAAGCACCTTTGATGGTCTTGACTAAGAATTTTGTGAAGTTTGTATGGTCATATTATTATGATGTAGACTTTTAGGAGTTAAAAGAAAGGGTGACATCAGCACTAGTCCTGATACTACCAGAATAGGGAAAGATCTATACTGTGTATTATGATGCATAAAGTATTGAGTTGGGAGCAGTGATGGTGTAGGGAGATAGAGTATTGGTTTATGGGTCTTGGAAGCTAAGGCCACATTAGTGTAATTACCCGACACATGATCTTGAGCTAGTTGCAGTTTCTCATGCATTGCACTGTTGGAGATATTACTTACTGGGAGAGAATTTGGTGGTGTACATGTACTAAAAAATCCTTAATTACATATTTACACAGCATGATCTGAATATGAGACAACAAAGGTGGGTAGAATATTTATAGTCTTTTGACTTTAAGCTTTCATACATTCCTAGTAAAGGCAATGCAGTGGGTGATGCACTGAGTAGGAGGACTCAGATATAGGTAGTGAAGCAAGCCAGTAATGGGTGGCATCTTATGGCATTGTTCTCTGAGATGCACTTGGAGGTGAAAAATAGTCAGGGACAGACATATCTATCATCCTTAGTTGTGAACTCTACCTTACTAGAAATAGTGAGGATGAGGAATCTATTTGATTTAGAGGGCCAAGTCCTATGGGAGAGTGTGTCAGGTGAGGACCCTCCTCCTGGATGGATAGTAAGTGAGGATGATATTCTACACTTTTGTGGTCACGTATGGGTCTTAACAAACATACATGAGGAAATGATGTGATATTTTCATGATTCATCTTGGGAATTTCATCCTAGTTTCATCAAGATGTATCAATATTTATGTCTTCGGTATTGGTGGTCGGGCATGAAAAGATATGTAGCTAGTTTTGTCATGAGGTGTTCCATCTATCAGCAAGTGAAGGTGGGACATCGGCAACTAGCCGAACTTCTACAATATTTACCTATTCCAAAGTGTAAATGGAATGATTTCACGATGGATTTGGTGATAGGGTTACCGAGGTCGCCTCAAGGTAACTATGGTGTGTGGGTTTTTGTTGATAGGATCATGAAGGTTTCTCATTTCTTTTCGATCAAGGAGACCTTTAGTGAAGATTAGATTGAGAGGTTGTATATCTGTGAGATAGTATGACTCCATTGGGTCCCTCAAACTATCATTTTAGATAGGGACGTACACTTTAGGTATCTTTTCAGTTAGAGTTTTTAGGGGGCATTTGATACAAAGGTGATTTTGAGCACAGCATACCACCCTCAAACTTATGGCTAGTAAGAGCATATAATACTGGTGCTAGAGGACACGATGTGATCATGAATCATGGATTTTGGGAGCTCTTGGGAGAAGCATATACCCCTGGTTGAGTTCATCTACAACAATAATTATCAGGAAATGATACATATGGAACCTTATGAGTATTTTTAATGGTAGTCCATGTCGATCTCCCATGTACTGGTTATAGGTAGGGGAGGCAGCTTTACTAGGACCATGTCTTGTGCAGAAGACTTCTGAGCATGTATGGTTTATTTAGAAATGGATAGATACTATGCATTCTCATTAGAAATATTACTTCAATCACCATAGATGACCTCTAGAGTTTGAGTTTGGAGATCGGGTCTTCCTACATGTTTCACTGAGGCTGGGACACAAATAGATTAGGAGATAGGGTAAGCTTTCACTACAATATGTCGGGTTATTAGAGATTTTGGAGAGAGTCAGTTCGGTGCCCTATTAGTTATAGTTACCTTAAAGGTATCGAGCCTATAATGACGTCTTCTATGTATCTTACCTATGTCTCTATCATTTTAACTTGTCTCATACTTTTCATCCTGAGGAGGTTGAGTTACGGGGAGATGCGTCCTTTGAGGGGAATCTAATTCATATAGTTGATAGGATCATGAAGGTTATCTAGGTCCAATTAGTTCCTCTAGTACAGTTTATATGGTATCATGTTCATTTATAGGATGAGACTTGGGAGTGAGAGGCCAACATTCATGCTCATTGGCCATATTTGTTCTCATATGAATCTTGACCACCCTTTAGAGGGAAATTCAGGGATGAATTGATATAAGGGAGGAAGGTTGTAAGAACCTAAGTTTTTTATGAGGTATGGATCCCTTACTTTTTAATTTGAGTGCTTAAATATAGCCTAATATTAATACCCTTTGATATCATGTAGGTTTCAGGGGTTTCTGGGGCTTGTTCAAAGCTTGGAACCCAATTTTGGGGTGTTTTTAGCCTAGCACATGATTAGAACAAACTGTGTAAGAAAGTATGCATGGTTTTTAAAAACTATGAAAGGCTAGATATAGGGGGTGTATAGGAAAAATGGTTTGAGTAAACCATGTGATAGGAGCTACACGGTCATGCGTCCAGCTTTATAGTTTTTACAGAATTTGGTAGTGGATTTTTGTACAGTTTTTGCATGGTTTGTAAACTGTGTGGGTGCCCCTTAGCCTATAGGAAGTTGTGCATGTTTGGTGCATGGTTTACCAAACCATGCACATAAATTGTGTGACCCCTGATATTTTGGTTTTTTATTAATTTTTAATTAAATTAATTTCTTTTTAAAACATAAAATCCCATTTCATTCCTACGCATAGTAAAGGGGTCTTTTGAGATCCCTCTCCCTCACCTAATCTAGTAATCCAGATAACATCTCTACCTGGACTCTGATTCGAGCGCGATTTGTCTCATTGGATCCACATCAGTAATATCTACATTACTTTTTATCTTTTATCAATTATTTTATCAGTTGTGCTATTTGGATTTAGGATCATATTCCCTAATTTCTCATTCTTCATTCATTCTTCAGATTTCTCCTAATCCGAGTCGAATCAGGACTTGATACTGGATGTTCACTCCACTATTGAGCTAAGGTAGGTGGTTTTTGAGTTTTGGTACTATATAGAGCTATCCTTCATTATTCCACCCACCATAATTTCCGACACAACCCAAAAATTGAATCAACTAATTTAATTAAATTAACTTGGACCTATTAGGGATTACCTGAGGTTCCTTTGAAGTGAATTGGTGGTTGTTTCTCCAACCATGGTCACCTATGGGGTGTTTTATATGAAAAGGCATTATTTATGCCCTATTGAACCATATATGAGATGTGTTCTGGTGTTTTCTTAACCAAATGGTGTTTAATTATGATTAAATAGAAATGATTTACAGGCCTAGGTGATGGGTTACCACCTGTATCGTTTTATTAAATATTGGATTGATATGGTTAATTATTGAATTGATCAAATGGTTAATACTTCACTTAGTATGGATTAATTATTTTTTAAAATTGATTAATGAGTGTGTAAACTCATTAGATGTAACATAATATAAATAAAGGATAAGGAGTGGTTATACTCATTAAATTACTTGCATGTGAAATTTTATTAATGAGTGGTTATTGACGCATGTCTGTCATAGGGCATAGAAAAAGTGTATTTATATATTTTATGGGGTAGTATAGTGGCTGACCAGGGTCATCTCACTTGAAGAGATTTCTAAATTTGTTCACTTAATCTAATTCACCTAAGAACTAATTATTTTTGTTGTTTTGTGTTTTATAAAATAAATGGAATTTAATAAAATAAATGAAATTCATAAATAATAATAAACTAACATTCAATTCTAAATTACCATGAAATTATAAACAGAATGGAAATAGATAAGAAAGGAAGTTTTCCTGAGAGAGATTTCATGGATCACCTTCATTGACCAGCTTCAAATCTCCTTAGTGAACACACTCCATCATATGTGTTCACACCTCAATCTACCCCAGTTATAAATAAAAATTCTAATTATAAATCACCAAGAACACCCTCCATTCACCTCCTTAATTGAGGGAAAATGGTTCTATATTAATAAATTAAACTATAGACAACCACATTCAAGATTACACCTACTATAAATTATCCTTAGAATTAAATCAAAAAATACAAAAAACATGGTCTCAGGTTCAATAACCTGATTACTCCCCCAGGATATTCCTCAGTTCAGTTACTCATTATCATGAGTATTATATTTCATGATGGTAATATGAGAATAAGAAAATAAAATAAGAAGAATAATGGAAGAAAAATAAGGGTGAATAATATAGACACAAAAATAAAAACAATGCATGAATTTATAAGAAATCTAAATTACAATTGAAAACTAAAAAAATAAAAAAAAAATTAAGAAGAAAAGTGGAAGATTTGAAAATAGCCTCCCTCGGTGGTGATCTCCTCCTTGGTGCCTCACATGGAATGGTATGGAATGGAATGGAAGGATTTGGGGTAGAGGGGCTTGTAAGATTTAGTGTCCTAGAACCAACTAGTTTTACATTGATTACATGGATATTTAATATATTATTACATATTGTTCATTGTTCTGTGTGATTATGATGTATTAATGTTCTAGAGTATTTGTTGCATTGATAAGGTCATGGCAGTTCCGCACTATGATGAGAACCTTTAAATGCTATAACAATATTCTTAAATATAGTTCTGTGGTTAGATGACATGTTATAATGGGACACATAGCATGCAGACCGCCAGGTGTGAGTACTCATAAGAATATTATACTTCCTATCATGAAGTTTTCACTTAGTAATCTCCAAGATAGGAGATTATGAGAACAGACCCGCTAGTATAAATTTCACATGTTTTGGTGTCATCGAATATTTTTATCTTCGAGCATGTGTAATTATTCTTAGAATTTAATATTGTCATTAATATGTGTCATGACTTATGCACTTTTATTTACTGACGAAAATTGTCACGCAGACAGTTGGTGGGAAGTAGGGTACGTTGGGTGCATCACAAGTGGCATGTTATTAATAGATAAGTCAAGTAAGGATTTGTCCCTTCCATTATGGAATTTGATATCTCGACCCTTTGATTGAAATAGAACCGTAGCGTAAAATTCCATGGCCATGGTGTAACGACGATTTTATTTCAGGTTGTCAAAGAACGATGTATCAAGCATAAAATTTGATGACACATTCATGAAACCTGCTTGATGAGATATTGCGACAAAGGTATTATATTACACAGTAAGCATTCGTATGTGGATGGAGTTGTTGCAACTTTACGTTCTTTCTCTTGGGTTCCTTGACCTGTTGCTAGACAGTACTCTTGGACTTTAGGTAAGCCCGCCTAATGCCAAAGAGAAAGAATCCTAGAGGGTCAATCACTAAGTGTTTTTTGGTGGTATCGGTTAAATTCTACTTGAATTTAATTAATGAAATAAATATTATTCTCAAGACCATGGAATAATTTTATTCAAGTTAATATGATCACATAAATTAAATAAAATATTTATTTATTTATTTTATTGAACATTTAATAAATATTTATTTACTAGTTTTTAAATAAAATATTTATTTAAGAGAATAAGTTATTTATTTATTTATTTGGGTGTTCAATAAATGGAAGTGGTGTTCGAGCGGACCAAGGTCGGTCCAGTAGTAAAATAATTATTTTCAAGATGGTAAATAATTATTTAACTAGTTGGTACAAATTAAAATAACGCTGCTATTATTTTGTGACGCAGAATTTATTTATAATTCCATTTTGCACAAGTTGGCACACTATAAATAATGATGCGGTATTATTATTAAATTCATGGGTTTTCTCTAAGTTCATGAATGTATTTAATTGTTTCTATACAATTAAATATTGTAACTTAAATTCCATTAATATAAATAGGCAAGTACCCCTATTGTGTCATACACCACACCACATGCTTGGTGAATTGAGAATTGTTGAGCCAAACAATTTCTCTCTTGAATCTTCTTATCTTCCCTCTCAAGAACAAGAGACGTTCTTCAAGACTGAAGAACAATAAATCAAGAACAATTGACAAAAGACACTCACTTCATCGTGATAGCATTTGGAGAATGAGTGGTGTCGATCAGAGGCCATTAGAGCACGTGTGGATCACCGCTAGAGGGATTCTAGTTTGGATCCTTGCAATCGCAATGAGATAATCCGGAAGGTTCAATCCAAAAAATCAACATCATCAACAAAGAAAAATACCAAAGACAGAGGTATTATTTTTCTTTATGAAATTAATTAAATTAATTATAAACAAGATGTGCAAGATCCTCTCTAAAGGTTTCGGGCCTTTTTTTTCTTTATCTAAATCTTTGATTGTATTCCATAGAGACTGGCGTTCATCGTCATATTGATCCCGGAATAATCATTGATCATGGTAAAAATAAAAATTGGGTCATGTTCCAACCACGCTTCCATTACACCCAGAACATTCAAGTGGTATCAGAGGGATTACATCATAGTTTATAATTATTTAAACATTTTTTTGATGAATTATGCATTTAAAATTTTAGTTGTTTCAATTCAAGTTAATCATTCTTTAAATCTAAATCTCAAGATCTTTTCCTCTTCTATCATTTCTTGTTCACCTTATAGAAACAAATTTTTCTTTTAATTTTGATTAAAATAAAATAGATGATCTCATCCAAAGTTTCCAAACGTTCCTAACCGTACAACACCAGAATACACGGTGTGTATTCGGAAGTACACGTCGTGTAGTCTAGGTTCAATGCATTGGATCGGTCTGCTAAATCAGGTCATGTAAATAGATCTTATATAAGTCTTTAAGAATCTGTGTGTTGACCAGGAATATGTGGCACATGGTTTCTAGATTACACGTTGTGTGGCCCATGGAACATGGCGTGTAGTCCCTTTGAGTTAGGGTTGGACCGTGTACCCCGTACACGGCTTGCCCAGCTGGAAACCGTGTAACACGAATACTACACAGCATGTGTCCCATTGAACACGTCGTGTACTCTGAAAATTTCTAAAGTACATCTACATTCCATGTCCTCGGGCGTGTACTTCATATTGACGGTGAACAAAAATACACATCGTGTAGTCGAAACTACACGTTATGTACTCATCCAAATTACGAAGATTTATTAAGAGAATTATTATATTATACAAACCCTTGAGATGTGTACCATAGTGCAGGCATAAAGTTGAGGCACAACACGTGATAGGTGTTTTATATATATATGTATAATTTTAAATCTGCATAATATTCATTTCTACTCATTGGGAAGTTATGAACAGTAATTCACCGGGTTGCCTCCAAGGTACAAGTTACGTACAAAGATAATTTTAAATAAATTTATTTGTTTAAAATTATGATGTATGAGAATCTCAAGGAAATTCAGAAACAGTTTTAAGATAAAAGGATTTATTAATTAAAGATAATTAATTGATTCGAACATGATTTATCTTAAACAAGAATGATTAAAGAATTAAATGCTAGTTTTATTAATGCGTAAATATCGTTGCATGCATGGATGATCATGAGCTAGACCAAGACCTTTGTATGTGAATGGTTTCTTTTAATATATTTATTTAAATTAAATTTATTGGCCTTCAAGCCTTCTCCTCATTAATATGTAGGGCCTGCGTGCCCAAGGTTTATTTTATGTAAAACCCCTTTTACCCCTCACCTGCGTGTGAGATAAAAGCATATATAATGGATGGAGCTCCCAAGCTAGTGGAGGAAACTCAAGTTAGGAGCCAAGTTGAAACCAATCCAAGAAGATATAAAGGTGGACAGTTAGAAAGATGTAAACATGAACCCAAAAGGTTCAAGTTGTTTCTCCCCTAGGTCAGGGTTAGTTTATCAACTTCTAGATAAACTAAGCATTATAAAAGCTTGTGATCATGCCATTTAATTTATTTTATTTCTATCAGTTGCATGGTTTATCATTATGGGTGTGTTGTCACAATCACATAATTAATTAATTAAACAAGCGTGCAAGATGGAACTAAAATAAACCAGACTTATGCATAAATATTATCAAGACATGGTTAATCACTTAAGTAAGTTCCAATTAATATTAACAAGCTTGGGATAATGATAATAATAAATTCACACATAAGAGATAAAAAACCCTCAAATAAAATATTAAGTCAGAACAAGCCTTTTGTTACTTTATTAAAGGTCAAAACTCAATAAAACTATGTGTTTGACCAACCCTTGTTGGGATACTTACTTTTATACAGGAAGCCCTTATGAAAGGTTTTGGGTTGACTTAACCATATTAAATCAAGAGGAGTAGCCCTTGCTAGATTTGCTGTAATATTGGAGGCAATAGTTGAGGAAATCCAAAGTCATGATTTCAGGATTGGGGAGTCCACTCAACATATCAAGGATCCGCAAGCCCGCAGTTGGCAAATACATGCCTACCTAAATACCTTCTAAATAGCTTGAACAACCCTTGTTGGGGTTATGCGAAGGGGAATATGGATCCTTGCCACTAGAATGTCATGGAAAATGAACATTTTGAGCTCAATAGTGAGGGCTATTGGGACTTGATAAAATAGTGGGAGACTTAATAAAATTTATTATTTCTCATAAAATGTAATCAAGAAAATAATAATGATATGCTCTTTTAATTGTAGAATAAAAATGAAAAACTCGTCAACCACACTATCCCTACGATCAATTTTGGATAAAGTCAACATCCTCGCCGACAGTAACTTACAGGAATGGTTTAGACGCCTTCGGGTTATCCTACTCCATGAATGGAAGTCTTACGTACTGGATTCAGCATTACCTGATCCTCTTGCCAAATAGGCAAATGATGAGGATTTCCTGGTCTATGAGAAATATATGAATGACATGATCGACGTTCAATGTTTTATGTTATCATCAATGTCTATTGAGCTCATGAAGTCTCATGAAAACATGGATTCTTATAGAATGCTCAAGAACCTCCATGGTTTTTACCAGGAGAGATCAAGATAGGAAATATTTTAGATCTCTAAGACACCCTTTTAGAGTAAGCTTGGAGAAGGTTCCCCAGTTGGGCCTCATGTAGTCAATCTCATTGGCTACATTGAGCGCCTGGAGGTTCTAGGGTTTAAACTCCCCAAAGAACTGGGAACTAATTGCATTATCTCATCTCTCCCTCAGAGCTTCTCTAACTTTGTTGTCAATTTCAATATAAAAGACATTGAGAAGTCTCTATCTGATATTCTTATCCTCATTCACCAAGTGGAAAAAGATATGAAGTGATAAAATCCTTCTGTCCTTATGGTGAATAAGAGGAAAGGTAAGGCGAATAGATTTAATCCCAAAGCTTCTTCATGGCCTTCCAGGAAAAGGAATATCAAAGGAGAGGCAAGAGAACAGGAGGCTGTTTATTTCTCATACGGCAAAAAGGGCCACTGAAAGAAAAACGGCACCCAACCTAAGAAGCAAGGGGAAGCTTCAAGTGCATTTGTTATCGAATGAAATATATCTGTTTCTACAAATTGGGTATTAGATATAGATTGTGGTGCTCACATATGTATCTAAATATAGGAACCAAGTATATTTAGAAAGATTTATCGAGGGGAGGTAGATCTACAAGCAGCCAACAGATCCAGACTTGCTGTTGTAGCTTTCGGGGACTACCACCTCACATTTCCAACTGGGATGATCTTGGTATTAAAGGGTTGTTATTATGTTCCTTCTATTACTAAAAACATTATTTTTGTATCCAGATTAGATACATATGGATTTGTTTTCAAGTTTTTAAATGAATGTTTCTTCTTTTACAAAGATATCATTTGTTATGGTAGGGCACATTTATACAACGGACTTTACGTGTTGGATTACACAAACCAAGTAATGGCAATCTATAACAAAGATACTTCACATGACTCGTACCACACCCAAATTTGGAATCATTGGCTAGGTCATATAAACAAGAAATGCTTGACAAAGTTACATCAAGATGGATAATTATATTCTTTCGAACTAAAATCACTTGGCGTATGTCATGCATGTTTACAGGGAAAAATGACCAAATCCCAATTTAGTGGGAAAGGTGAAAGGGCTAAAGAACTTCTTGAATTGGTTCATACCGATGTGTGTGGACCATTTCCAATTGAATCCAAGGGGAGGGTACTCATACTTCATAACTTTTACTGATGATTTTAGTAGATATGTATATAAATAATTAATGAGGTATAAGTCGAATTATTTTGATAAGTTCAATGAATACAAGAATGAAGTTGAGAACCAGCTTGGTAAGAAGATTAAGAAAATCCGCTCAGAACGAGGTGGAGAATATCTTAATCACGACTTCATTGATTACATACAAGATTTTCGGATCCTATCCCAACTCACTCCTCCAAACATGCCCCAGTGGAATGGTGTGAGTGAAAGGAGGAACCGCATCCTGTTGGACACGGTGAGATCAATGATGAGTCATGCGAGTCTTCCATTATCCTTTTGGGGATATGAATTACAAATAGTGGCACACATACTAAACCAAGTACCAACTAAATTGATAAATGGTATCCCATATGAGTTATTAAGTGGAAGAAAATCCATGTTATCGAATTTACATGTGTGGGGTAGCGAAGTATTTGTTAAGTCCTCTTTAGGTAACAAACTCACATCCCGAGGAACAAAGTGTACCTTTATAATATACCCCATGGAAACAAGGGGATATTACCCATACAAATCCTTAGAAAAAAAGGTTATAGTGGCAAGACATGTCATATTTTTTGAGAGGGATAACATCTCCAAAAGAGATAGTGGGAGCGAGATAGACTTCGATGAAGTCAAGGCTCAGGGTGCATAAGAGTTGGTACAGGAATAGATTACACAAAGCCCCATGGAAGAAGAATCTGTTCCAGAGACACAAGTACTATATAGGAGTACAAGATAGGCTAGAGAACTAGAATGGTACTATTTTCTAGTTACCGAGGATGGTGACTCCTTATTAGTTGATAATAATTATCCTCTAACCTACAAAGAAGTAGTAAGTGGAACAGATGTTTTCAAGTGGCAAGAATCCATGAATTATGAAATGGATTCCATGTACCAAAACCAAGTCTAGATTTTGGTAGATCCTCTAGTTTATGTAAATCATGTTGGTTGTAAATGGGTATTCAAGAAGAAACTGGACATGGAAGGACAATTCAGTGCCTATAAGGCACGACTAGTTGCAAAAGGTTTTAAACAGCATCAAGGAATTGAATACGATGAAACCTTATCACCAGTTGCAATGTTGAAATCCATCAGAATTCTACTTACTATTGCGGCTTACCATGACTATGAGATTTGGAAAATATATTTCAAAACAACATTCCTTAATGGGAACCTTCAGGAAGATTTCTACATGACACAACCTGAAGGGTTTGTGACTCCAAAGGATTCCAATAAGGTATACAAGTTGCAGAAATCCATTTATGGATTAAAGCAAGAATCCAGGTCATGGAACATTCATTTTGATGAAGCCATAAAATAATTTGGTTTTATAAAAAATAAATGTGATCCTTGTTTCTAAAAATGGTTTAGTGGGAGTGTATTTATTTTTCTAATAGTATATGTCGATGACATATTACTCATTGGAAATGAGATACCAGTCTTGCAGTATGTTAAGGCATGGTTGAATCAATACTTCTCCATGAAAGACTTGGGAGAGGTAGCATATATTCTTGGGATCAAGATACATCATGATATATCCAAGAGATTTTTGGTCCTAAGTCAAAGTACATACTTTTATAAGATACTGAAGAGATTTAGTATGGAAAAATCCAAGATGGGATTGTTTCCAGCATCACATGGCATTCATCTTTCTAAGAAAATGTGTTCTTAGACACATGAGGAAATAAAGATAATGGAAAGGATTCCATATGCATAAATGATTGGGTTAGTCATGTATGTAATGCTATGTACTAGGCTGGATGTCGCCTACGCATTGAGTGTAGTAGGCAGATATCAAGCTGACCCAGGTGACTTCCATTGGATGGCAGTCAAGACTATCCTAAAGTATCTGAGGCATACTAAGGATATGTTCCTGGTTTATGGAGGAGATGAGGAACTATTCATCAGAGGATATTCAGATGCTAGTTTCCATACTGATCAAGATAATATGAATTCACAAACAGGATACATATTCACTTTGAATGGAGGTGCAGTGAGCTAGAAGAGCTCAAAGTAGAGTGTGGTCGCAGATTCTATAGAAGAGTTTGAGTATATTGCAGCTTCTGAGGTAGATAAAGAAGCAGTTTGGATGCGAAGCTTCATCCAGGAGCTAGATTTGATACCTAACAGTAAAGATCTCATCACACTATACTGTGATAATACTACAGAGGTGGCTCTCGCAAAAGATACAAGGTTACATCAGCGGAAAAAGCACATACTTCAGAATTATCATCTCTTGAGGGGGTTTTCTCAGAGAGGTGAAGTTGTAGTGAGCAGTATTTCCATGGAACACAACATGGTGGACCCCTTAACTAAAGCCTTGACTCAGTAGAAACATGATCATCATGTGCGGTCTAGCGGACTGAAAGTCGTAGGTAGTTGGCTCTAGTCCAAGTGGGAGTTTTTAAGAGTTAGTGTCCTAGAACCAATTGGTTTTACTTTGATTACATGGATATTTAATGTATTATTACATATTGTTCATTGTTATGCATGATTATGATGTACTAATGTCCTAGAGTATTTGTTTCATTAATATGGTCATGGCAGTTCCCCGCTATGATGAGAACCTTGAAATGCTATAACAATATTCTTAAATATAGTTATGTGGTTGGATGACATGCTATGATGGGACACATAGCATGAAAACTGTCAGGTGAGATTACTCATAAGCAAATGAGACTTTCTATCATGAAGTTCTCACTTGGTAATCTCCAAGATAGAAGATTATGAGAACAGGCCCGCTAGTAGAAATTATGCATGTTTTGGTGTCATCAGATATTTATATATAGGAACATGTGTAATGATTCTTAGAATTTAATATTATCATTAATACGTGTCATGAATTATACACTTTTATTTACTGACAAAAACTGTCATGCAGACAATTGGCGGAAAGTAGGGTATGTTGGGTACATCACGAGTGGCATTTTATTAATGGATAAGTTGAGAAAGTATTGGTCTCTTATATTTATGGAAGTTGATATCTCAGCCCTTTTATTGAAATAGAACCGTCACACAAAATTCCATGGCCATGGTGTAATGACGATTTTATTTCAGGTAGTCAAAGAATGGCGTATCAAGCATAAAAGTTGATGACACGGTCATGAAACCTGCCTGATGAGATATTGCAACAAAGGGATTATATTACACAGTGAGCGTTCGTATGTGTATGTCATTGTTATGATTTTACGTTATTTTTCTTGGGTGCCTTGACCCATTGCTAGACAGTACTCATGTACTTTAGGTAATCCCACCTGATGCCAACGAGAAATAATCCTAGAGGGTCACACACTAAGTGTTTTTTGGTGGTCTCGGTTAAATTATACTTGGATTTAATTAATGAAATAAATATTATTCTCAATACCATGGAATAATTTTATTCAAGTTAATATGATCACATAAATTAAATAAAATGTATATTTATTTATTTTATTGAACATTTAATAAATATTTATTTACTAGTTTGTAAATAAAATATTTATTTAAGAGAATAAATTATTTATTTATTTATTTGGGTGTTCAATAAATTGAAGTGGAGTTTTAGTGGACCAAGTTTAGTCTGGTAGTAAAATAATTATTTTCAAGACAGTAAATAACTATTTAACTAGTTGGCACAAATTAAAATAATGTTACTATTATTTTGTGACACAGAATTTTATTTATAATTCTGTTTTGCACAAGTTGGTGTACTATAAATAATGATGCGGTATTATTATTAACTGCATGGTTTTTCTCTAATTTCATGAATGTATTTAATTATTTCTATGCAATTGAATATTGTAACTAAAATTCCATGAATATAAATAGAAAAGTACCCCTATTGTGCCATACACCACACCACATGCCTGGTGAATTGAGAATTGTTGAGCCAAAAAATTTCTCTCTTGAATCCCCTTCTCTCCCCTCTCAAGAATGAGAGACATTCTTCAAGTCCAAAGAACAAGCGATCAATAACGATTGACACAAGACACTCGCTTCGCCGCGCTAGCACCCAGAGAACAAGCAATGTCGATCAGAGGCCATTGGAGCACGTGTGGATCACCACTAGAGGTATTCTAGTTTGGATCTATACAACCACAACGAGATAATATGGAAGGGTCAATCTATATGATCAACATCATCAACGAAGAAAAATACCAAATACACGGGTATTATTTTTCTTTATGAAATTAATTAAATTAATTATAAACATGATGTGCAAGATCCTCTCTATAGGTTTTGGGAATCTTTTTTTCTTTATCTAAATCTTTGATTATATTCTGTGGAGACTGGATTTCATCATCATATTGATCCTGGAATAATCAATTATCATGGTAAAAATCAAAATTGGGTCCTGTTCCAACCACACTTCCGTTGTGCCCGGAACCTTCAGGGCTCTCCTCCTTTTATAGGCCAGAATCCTTCTTCCTAAAGTTTACATGTTTTTTACACAATAAATGGAATATTCACACATTATATACTTAATAAAAGTTTTTCATAAATGTATTTTTAGTTCAGTCTAAAAATTTAATCGTAATTGTCCATGGTATGTAGGAGTTGTGAATTTTTTATTGACTTTTACTTTTTCTATCCAAGATTTCCTGGTAGCTTCCTTCAATGTATATCATCTACTTTCCACATTAATGTTTTTAAAACACCATAAAATTTATTAATGAAATGATTCAATATTTCCTCATTCCATTATATGTTTAATCACTTTAATTGGAGGAGTGTATCTTGAATTATGATTCTGTTATGAAGTCGGGGCCCATGTTGTCCACCTAGATGATTTTACAACTTCAATGATTTTGTTGGACCTCTAGATGTTTGAATCAACTCTTGGTCCTAAATATAAAGTTGAAGAAAATAAATCAATTAATAATTAAAAATAATAATCACTCAAATTGGATTAATATTATAAATTTTATTCCTAAACTACCCTTGTCATGAAAATTTGTCAAAATTCCAGAATTAAGCACTTTTCATATTTTATTCCAAAACAACCCATAAATCCAAAATTGTTGTAAATAAGCTCAAATTGATAAATTTGGAGGGTTTAAATAATTTAAATTTATATATATAATTAATAAAATGTTTAACTCTATCAAGTATACTCATTAGATACTTTGAATATGAATTGGGATATATGAGTGGGTATACACATGCGATATGATTTGTTTAATTGTGAATGGTGATAAATGGGTGGGTAAACCCATGTTGTATTGTGGAATGTAAATGGATTACATGAGTGGGTATAATTTTGTGTAATTTATGAAAAAAAATTGAATGTATGAATGGTTTTATAGATTCTATGGATGGGTATCCATGGATCTATAATGCAGTAGTGGATGCCTTGGGTGGGTTATTCCCCTTGGGTCTTGATTATTTTGGATGAATAAAGCCTTGATACCCCTTCGATGTATCTTTCTTGGACTTGAATTGAAATTTTCTAGTATGGAATTATCCTGGTCTTCCAACCTGTTCCTATACCGAGTTTCCATTGAGATGCTCCTGGGACTCGATGAGGATGTCATGGTCTTTGACACCTTGGATCTAGTCATTCATGGTCTGATACTTTGATTATTAAGATGTGGTCATGGGATTATTATTCACTCTGTATAGACATAAATTTCAAGGTGGATTGAGATATATGGATGTATGGAAATTCTATGTGTATTACTTCTATTCGTTATAGTTTCTTGGATACTGGAGCTGACACTTGTTTTGTAGGGAGCCTTGAGAGGCTAAATAGTATCATTTGCTTAGTAATGTTCGTGTTGTAGGCACTTTACCTATTTTATTTTTTACCTTCTTAGCATGTTATATTTCACACTATGCAAATATATAGATATTTTGTGGTTTCTTACTGGGATGTTATCTCACACCCTGTTTGGGACACCCTTGGGGAACCCAAATAGATTATATAGTTACAGGTGTCAAAAGGGTCAAGTTCCCTAATACAGGTTTCTGATTGCTGCATAGGAGCAGGGAATCATGGGACTAATCTAAGGATTGAGATTCTATTTTGAGATAGAACTTTTTTTTGATACATGTATTGTAATATTCTATTGTGTACCTATTTTAGTTGTCTTCCTAGACATGTGACACGTATCATTACTGTGATTGTATTTGGATACTTCTGGATTGATTTATATTTATACCTTGTTCATCTATCTATTGTATTCTTGTTGTATATACTTTCTATATTGGTATGTTATTGATTTTTTTAATGTGTATACTATCATGATGAGGGAATAATCTCCCCACTTCCACACTTAATCCCTCACTGCTAGCTGGAAGCCTTTGGCATTTGGGAGATGTGCTTGAGGCCATGTGGCCAACCGGGCTCAGGGCACTATTGAGTGGCATCTGGTTCTGGGATGTTACAATATATAAACATTAAATCCATAATAATTATCATCCATAAAATATGGTAATGAAAAATTAATTATATTTCTATGTGGAGATAGTAAGTTGTATGTATGCATGAACCATACTTTTACATCCCATTTGATGCGAAAGATAGTGGATAATGGTGGTTTCATAATCATGGTAAAGTTTAAATAAATTTAGGATAATTATTTTATCATTTTATGATAAATTTCATAGATTTATATGAGGTAAAATAATAATTAAAAAAATTATCGGTTAAGGTGATTACCTCTTCTTTGTAAGAACTCCTTTGTATATCCACTTAAGAATCCTAGGGTCAGCCTTTTGGGAAGACTAGAACCTCTAGAATGTGTCTATGTAAGTTGATAATGGTTTTTTTAGGTAATGGTAGATATATAGAAATCAACATGGTGAAATGAATAGAAAGGAGAGGTGTCCTTTTATAATTGAGGGGAAAGGGTATTCTTGGAATTTCTTAAAATATTAAATTAATATAAATTAATTTTGAACTCCAAATGGATTAAAACTAGTAATATTCTAAGATAATATGATGATTGGTCTAAATCCTCTCATTCAATAAAATTTGGACATGTTTTGGTTATATTTTCACCCTTATCTTTTGGTTTTACCCCCCCCCCCTATTAACCCATTTTACAATTACCGTAATATTAAAGTTTCCCACCATTTAAGGGTTAATAATGTTACTATAAAATAAAACATGACCTATAAATGGACCATTTTTTATGTTTAAAACCATGTCACAACCATTTTTATGAATCTAATATTTTTATTAATTTTAAATCATTTAATAAAATATTATTTATTGTAAAATATCATTAATGTCGTTTTTAACACTATTCATTTAATTTGACTTTAAATACATAAATAAAAAGTTATAATTTAACTATAATGAATTAAAACCTTTATAATATATCGCATAGATCTATAAAATTTGTGGGAAAAATTAAATCATTAAAATTATATCACTTTGAATATTTTTAAAATAGTTTATTTTATTTTTTGTTAATTAAATAAGAATTGTCATAGCATTGCACAAGTGTTTAAGGTAATTATATAATTTAAAAAATTATAAATAAATTTATATCATGAAAATAAATTCATTAATCTCAAAATAGATATTTATATTCATTCATAACTTTATTTTCTTCCTATGTGGATATATAAGAGATATTTAAAACTAAGAGAGTGACATTATGAAGCTTTCTTTACTTTAAATATTAAATATTCCATTTTAATGTAAAAATGTACATTAAAAAAATATGTTTCAAATATAATATGATAATTTTTGAATTATATTTATCTAATTATAATTAGGATGAAAACTTATGACCTTATCACTTAGTAGTAACCTAGATTATCCTGATTAACCCTTTACTGAGGTGATAAATTTTACCATGATTACTATTTATAATGACTAAAAGTAAAAGGTATATATTTACCAAATTTGAAACTCATAATTCCAAATATTAAATCCATTTTATTAAATTTAATATCTATAAGTATCATAAATTAATTTAAAAATAATTTTTCAAAATGAGACTAAACCCATTTTTAGATAAATATATTTTTTAAGAATAAAACAATATTTTATTCTTAACTCATTGCTAAAAAATATTAGATACGTATTAAAAATATTATTGAATATATATTAAATAAATTTCATTAAAATAATTCATAAACAGTGATAAATTTAATTTATTAACATAAAAACACATTGCATGCATAAGAATAGTTTTTCAGAAGAAAAAAATCTCTTTTACTTTCAAATGATTTTTTTATTTTCATTTCTAGTCAATTGATAACTAATGAATTTATTTTATAAATGTGTAAACCATATAATTTTTATAACTTATTTATTCCTATTTATACCCTCCAACCTAACATCTAGGTGATAACTATTACATTAAATAATATTTAAATAAAATATCACGGTTTGTTTAAAATTGATGTTACATGTAATGAAAGTTATTGAAGAAATCAAATTATTTAAAGAGAAATATATTATAAAATATTAGGGTGTGACATATTTCTTATCCATTATTATCATATTATGGAATTAATTGGATGAATTAAGTGATGGGTAGAGCTCAAAACAGCTCCTTAGTTCTCTAATAGGTTTTATGGGACAACAAGTTGTTGGGATAGAGATGATAGATAGCAATAGAAAAAAGAGGTGAATTAAATTTTCTTAAAAATATAAAAGTTATTAAAAATAAATTCATAATTTTATATTTTAAATATATTAAACATTTCTTTCCTAACAAATTGAGAATATTGGATGCATGAAGAGTGTCTACAAAAAATTAAAGATATGAACACCAGATATTTTATAGTAGTTCAGATCTAAATGTTCCTAGTCTAATATTCACACCCAAACTGTTGAAGTATGAAACTCACTAAATAGAGAGATGCTTTTACAATAGGGATAATCCCATTCCTTAAACTTTTACATAGGAGTATCCCCAAAACTAAATAGCCTTTTTTTAAAGCAAACACGACCCGGGATTTTATATAACAATAATACCCAATCTATATGTTCTACCTTTTGGTCATGTGAGATTAACCAAGGACTAATTTTTATAGGTGTAATAACTTATTATATTAAAATATTATGTGTAGAAACATTTACCTATCCCATAAGAAATAAATAAAACAATTAAATAACTACTGGAGAGTTATAGATAGAAATATAATTATAGAAAAATTATTTTCGGGCCTTTAAAATGGATTTGAAAGATAAATTCAGGGAGTTACGGTAATTTACTTTAACAAGTGTTGAATAATGATGATGTTTATATATTTTGAAATTTTTTTACAACACTTCAATCTGATATATAATTTACACAGTGTGTTTTTTCCTTTTATTTTATCATATTACAAATTGAGTTCATGATCATATATATCTTCTATCATTTGTTCAATATTTCTCAATCCCTTTAAATAAAATTTACTCAAAAACTCTAAGGAAATTTTTAGGTAATTAAAATTAAAAATATTATTAATATTATTATATAATTATCAAAGAGATAGAAAGAGGAAAACAAATTAATAATAATACCATCATTTGAAATTCAAAAAAATTTTAACAATTCAAATTCATTTGAAATTAATCATTTAAAGAGTTAAAAATATTAAAAATAATATTATAAAGATAATAAAAAAATCTCACATGGTTTTAATCCATAATATTCAAAATTTTAAATTCAAACTTATTTCCAAATTTAAGTATGAAAAAATATAAAAATTTAAAGATACTGCATTAAAAAATATATAACAAGTTTGAATAACTTTTTTATCTTCAAAAATGAATTTAGAAACACACAAAATAGAGAAACAAACTAAAAAAAATCATGTTTTTTTAGTTTAAAGTTGTATACATATGTGTGAAAATAATAATAGAATTATTCATTATATAAATGAGTTTAGAGTACTATAAAATCACTTCACATGGGTTTTATATAATTAATAAGAATTTATAAAATCTTTAAAATAATTTAAAAATGTTTTATAAACATGAAAAAATTCAATATATCAAGAAAATTTTAAAATATAAAAAATACTGGAATTTCCAGATTTCCAAATCTACATAAGAGTAATTTTATATGCATGCGTAAGGGTAACTGATTTATTTATTTTTCATGCAAAATTTTTTAAGTTTTGAGAACAAATTTTAATGGTTTTTAGTTATTTTACCCTAATATTTAATTATTTTATTTAATTGTGGGTAATTTACATTAGAATAATTAATTTGGGAAAAAATAAAAATGATTAAATTGAAGGTTATTTGTGATAGTGTATTTTTGGTAAAATTTATACTAAGTGATTAAATATTTTTAGGTAAATAAATTAGTCACCGCCTTGGATAGACCTCAACCCCCCAAAAGTCACATAGCTAGCCCTAAGGGCTAGCCGACCAAGTGAGGTTGGAGGACCAAATCAGGCCTAGAAGAGGATAGTGTGTGTATGGAGGTTCACCAACTTACAGGAGGAGGATTTGTGCGGTGGCGGGTAGATGGCTTCTCTGATGCGAGCAGGCACGGGAGGTGGTATGAGTCCACCAGGTCGAGTATGACTCAATCATTGAGTTGAATCCATGGGATAAATTATAAATAAGATAAATCCTAATAAATTTTTTGGTGTGGTAAAAAATTATGTGGGTACTATGTACCACTTCCAAAAATGGTGTCACATCACACTCGAATATGTATGCCTCCATTTTTACTTTTTTTAAATAAAATCATATAAAAATAATGAAAAAGATCAGTAGAAGTACATGTGCAAATCCATGAAGGGAAATTGTCCAACCATAGCTGGGAAGTATTGAATGGGCCTGAGGCCGCTAGCTGATGGGCCATGTTGTTACCTTCCCTTTTGGTGAAAGAGAAGGTGCATAAGGAGAAGCATTGGCGAAGTGAGAGAATTCTCCTGATGATAATGCCAAAAGACTAGAGTCCGCCTTCGTTGTGATTAATAGCATCAATTACGGTAAGACAGTCAGACTCAATGATGAGATCACCCCATCCACATTCTCTAGCGAGCATCAAACTAGCAAGGATGGTCGTAGCTTCAGAAACGGTCGGTTCCCAGAATGCCTGATGTGGTTCATATTTAGCAGCAAGGATTTGCCCCAGATGATTTTGGGCAAGGAGGCCAAGGGAGACAAACCCATCCTTTGTAAGAGACACATCCACGTTAATCTTGAGAATCCCTTCCGTTGGGGGAATCCAATGAGCAGGATGGGAGGGGGAAACAATCAACATAGAAAACTCATTGTGGCCTTTTCATCCCTCAATCCAAGAAGTTTCTCGATCAATCCAGAATTTTGTGGGTCTGTGAGCTTGATGAAAAACAGCATCGTTACGCCGAACCCAAATAAACCAAGCCAGAGTGCAAAGTGAACCAGCATCTTCCAGAAAGAGAGAGGAGCACCAACACATCATAAGATTGGGAAGGTCGGAGGCTAATACCAGCGAAGAAACTAGAGCCAGGCCCCATTGATTCCAAATTTCCTTAGCTCCTGGGTAGTAAATGATAGCGTGCAGAGGGGTTTTAGGAGTGTTTGGGCAGAAAGGGAAAAAATGTGCTGGCCATATGTCGGTGAACGATAAGGATCATTGTTGGGAGAGTGCTCGTACAAACCTACCACCAAAATTGATGAATTTTAGGGGGGAAATTGAGCGTCCAGATCGATTTCCAAGGTCCCTCATCCCGGCCGACTGAGCAGGTTCCAAGAGTAAGTCTGTAGCCGGATCTCACCGTGTAGTCGCCCGAGATGTCATTAGACACCTTCAAGATCGCTAGACCACCACTACGTGACACTGGAAAATGTCATGGAAGCTTCTAGGGAAGCTCGGGCTCGATCCAATAAGCTACTGTCAAGGCCTGGGATTAGATTGGGATTTCATTAGGATCTCATATGACTACCATAGAGGATATTTTGATGAAGATAAATCCATGCATGAAGAATATGATGTTACAGCATTATTTATGCTCACGGAGTGAGCAATCCATGTTTCACAGGTAGAGATTAAAGATGAAATGACTTGAAATATACCATAGTTTTATGTCGTCGTGGTGCACATAGAGGTTCCAAGACTAAAATTCATACCAAAATGTGGATTATGTCATGTCGATGAGCATGGATAATGAAAAAAAAGCTCAAATATTTCACTATGTCATAGTGGTGGTTGGACATGGCCAAAAGGAGGATATCGAGCATTAAAATCCATGTAAAAGGGAATTCTAATAAGTGTGTATTAGCCCTACATGAATGATGAATAAAATATGAGGTAGAAATGACTAGTGTTATTCCATGGTAAAGTTGTGACCTGGTACATAGGCAATGAAAGAACTTGAAAGGGATATGTATTTGATGTATTAAAGTCACATTCATGTTCCTCTTTCATGGATGAAGTTAGATAAAGAATAAAACTAGGGTTACTATTCCTATGGTCAGAAGAATTTGTGGACAAATAAGGGACTTAAGGTTGGAAACAGTCAAGAATATGCCTATGGGAGACAAACCGATGGATCACAAGGGAAGAGAGAAATCAAAACATCTTATGCCATGACATAGTACATTTTTAAAATTCATTTTGAACATGGAAGCACTATCAAGGGTTATTCCACTAAAAAAAATTTAGGACTACAAACCTCCCATGAACATGATGAAATAGGATGAAACATGGATAATGATGCAAATAAAAGGGGGGTTTTTGGGTGATAAAAATGTGTTTTGATTACTCATTTGAATTGAAAGTGGATAATATATGATTCAAGCATAGTGTAAGTGCATATATGGTAAGTCTATCTCAACATTGAATCTTAATTTATGACTAATAGTTGCTGCACATGAAAAATAACATCATGTTCATTGAAAACATACATTACCTAACTAGATAAAAATGTTGTAATCAGAATAACTGTATCTTCACATGTGATTTATAATTAATTTATGGGAAGAAATAGAATTACCTTAACTTTTAATTCTCTCTTCATTGATGATCTAATTGGTTGTATCTTGTCATGTCATTATTTCATTATAGGATCCAAGTATAGAATCCCTTTAGAGGTGATCCACACATGTACTACAATATCTAAACATTTTCATAGAATCATCGAATGCTATCATGGTCAATCCTTATTGCTTTCATTTTTCGTGGTTGATCATAGCAGAATTATTCTCAAAGGAGGAATAACTATTGATATTATTTCAAAGGATTGATAGAGGAGGAAGAGAGAGTGTATTATATATCTCAAGATATCTCTCTAGGTCTTCAGAGATTCTATCTCTATCTATTTTTTCACAAAAAGAGTGATTATATAAAGTGGTATAATTAGATATTTATTATGTCAGACCTAGGGTTGGAAAATCACACACAGTCCCCTTTCAAACTTTATAATTATTAATTTACCTCATGTATAATAATAATATTGTTATTATTAATTGATTGACATGTGTAACACATTAAGAATATAAATATATATCAATTATATCATTTTTAATCATACCATCATACTCGATATGCTCTCCCTCATTGACATTTAGTGATCCTCGAGTAATGAATATTTATTTAATAAATAAATATCATTGCATTATTTGTTGATAAATATAATAAATATTATATTTTCCAAACCTTGAAAATAAATATTTATTATTATTGTTTAACTAACTTATTATTTTGAATAGATTATGATTAAATAATTATTATCAACCAAACCCGAATAAATATTATTTATTTTAACTTGTTAAATTAAATATTTGAATTTAACTAATATTGTAGATACAGTTAGTGTATGACACTCTAGAAATATGTATCAATGGAATTAGGCATAACTTCCTAAAGTATAAGGTTAGAATCTAGCAATATGCCAATACACACATAGATAAATAATTTAATTTCATAACAATATACAACCTTCCACAAGCATTTAAAATGTAATATAATACCTTTATCATGATATATCAAATCAATAAGGTTGCATACCGGTGCCATCAACCTATATAATCGATGTCTATTTCTTTGAATTTTTTGGAACAAACTAAACCATCGAACACCATGGATATAGATTTATCCAGATAGTTCAATTCACATCAAAGGGCCTGAGTTTTCAACTTTCTTCAAGGGATAGAATGGATAAATCATTTATCACATTATCCATTAATGCAATATCACTCACTACACACCTAATATATCATACTTCACCATGATCATATGTCATCATGGTTTTAATTAATACATAAAATTACATGAGTCATGATATGCATTAATGATAATCTTAAAGTCTAAGGATCAATACACACATCCAAATATAGGAACATCCATTAATATATGAAAATATGGATTTTGTATTGATGATTATATTCTCATAACCTCATATATTGAATATTTACCAAGTAAAAAAACCATGAGAAGTTGTCTCAATGTCTTATGGGACTCCTACCCCTAATAGCATGTATCCTCTATGTCTCATTAAATAATATAATCTGAACATATAACAATATTCAAGAATTATGTTATGGAACCTTTTGGTTCTCATCATATCAGGGAAATTACATGAACTTTCAATGTGACATATATTCTTAGTACATTATCACATGAAAATTTAATATAAAGTAATTGTCATGATATGATAAGTAAAACTTAATTAATAATAAATAAAACAATCAAGTACTAAGAAATTTGGTTCTAGTTCACCAACGCTAACAGACTCCCACTTGAACTAGAGTCAACTTACAATAAATTTTAATCCATTAGCTCTCACATGATACCCATGCCTCTACTGAGATAGAACCTTGGTCAATGGGTTTTCCATGTTTTACTATGTGGATACTTTGCTCACCATAACTTCACATCATTGAGAATAATTCCTCAATAGATTAAACTTATGAAGTGTGTGCTTTTTCCTTTCATGTAGCCTTGGTTCTTTGGAAAGGGCCACTGTTGTAGTGTTATCGTAGTAAACTGTGATAGGGTTTTGATTACTTGGTACCACATAAAACTATTGAACAAATTTTTGAGTCCAAAATGATTACTTGGCTACATAAAAATATATAATATACTCATACTCTATTATAGAATTGGTGACAACTGGTTTCTTAGAACTCTTCCAGCTCACAACTCCTCTATTGAGACAAAATACATATCTAGACTATGACTTTATATCATTCTGATCTATCTAAAAGCTAGAATATGTATAACCCCTAATGATTATCTCATCATATCCTCTATACACCAGGAACATATCATTATTTTTTCCTTGGATACTTAAGGATAACCTTAACGGTAGTTTGATGTTGTGCACCTGGATCTTCTTGATATATGCCTACTATGATCAAAATTTATATGATATCAAGACTCATACATAACATGGAATACATGATAGATACTATCATAGAATCATATGAGATATTACTCATTATCTTTGTTTCATATTTTTTTTTGAAGACATTTGTTCTTGGAAATATGTATACCATGTGACACTGAAACCAATCCTATCTTGGATTGTTCCACACTGAACCTCTTTAGTATCTGTTCAATGTATGTACCTTGACTTAGTCCAAGAAGCCTCTTTAATCTATAATTCATGATCTTGATCCCTAGAATTTAGGCTAATTCACCTAAGTCCTTCACAAACAATAACTTTCCTAACCATACCTTAACCTCTTATAAGGCTGGCATCTCATTTCCAATTAATAATATGGCATCAACATATACTACTATAAAAAATGTACTCTTATTAGACCACTTATAAACTCATGGATCATATTCATTCTTAATTAAACAAAATTCATATATGTCTTCATCAAATCTAATGTTCCATGAACTAGATGCTTAATTTAATTTATAAATAGAACTTCATAACTTTTATACCTTTTTGTAATTTCCTAGAATTACAAACCCTTCTGTTTGTGTCATATACAAATCCTATTGAAGTTTCCCATTAAGGAAAGAAGTTTTTAAATCCATTTTACAAATTTCATAGTCATGATAAGATTATATATTAAGAAAAATTCTGATGGATTTAAATGTTGAAATTAGAGAAAATATTTCATCATATTCAATTCCTTAACACTATCTAAACTCTTTAGCCACTATTCGTTATTTTTAGTTATTTAATTTACCTTTCATGTCTAGTTTTCTTTTGAATACCCATTTAAAAAAATGGGTTTTACATCAACTAGAGGATTTATCAAAACCTAAACTAGGTTTGATAAATGGAATCCATCTTAGAATTTATGGCTTCTTTACATATTATAGCTTTTGATCTCTCTGTTATTTTTGTGTAGGTGATAGGGACATTATTCTAAAAAAATAATGAGTCATCATCATTGGTGACTAGAAAACCATATATCTAGGGTTCTCATGCCTCTATAACATTCCTACTTAGTAATTGTGTTTTATAAACATCTTCTTTCATGGGGAATTTTGGAATCTTTTCATGTACCAACTCTTGTTTATCTTGAGAATTAACTTCATAAAATTCAATATTTTACTTCTAGAGGATAAACTTCATCTCAAGAAAGATGACCTATATTGTTATGGTTACTTTCTTTTTTAAATGGTTGTATAGATAGTGTCCCATTATTTTCTTGGGATTGGGATTCCCTATAAAGATACACTTTTTGCATCAGGGTGCTAGTTTGTTTCTTGATCTAGCCTTAAAAAATTCCTCACAAACCCATGCACAAACATGTTAAAAAACAGGTTTCTTTCCAATCCATAACTTGAATGGAATATCATTTTTTGTTTTAGTTGGTACTCAGTTTAGTAAGTATGATGTTGTGTGTAATGCATGACCCCAAAAGGATAATGGAAGGCTTGTGTGGTGATTCATCAACCTTACCATGTCTAGTAGTGTATGTTTTTTACTTTCACTAACACCATTCCAGTGTAGTGTACGATGTATAGTGATTTAATTGTAAGTATATAGGGAACTATTACAACCAATGCCTTAAACACCAAGGAAAATTACCAGAAAATAATACAAGGGTATAAGGACAAGATTATTCAATTACTATAGCCAAATGGAGGTTCCTAGTGATGTGGTTAAAGGTACACTTATCATCTACTACAATATTAAAAAACATTATTTGATTCGGTTTCTATCCACACTTTTATATTTGATGAATTTTCTAAGGGTATCAACTCACCACCTCAACAATTAGATATTGAATTAGCTATGAAAACTCATAATGGTATGATAGAAATATCTCATGTCTATAAATCCTCTTCAATGGAATTTTGTGGGAATTTTCTTCTTTAAAATCTTATTATTCTTCCTATGGTTTAATTTGATGTTATCTTAGGCACAGATTAAATTTCTATACATAAATTACACGTCAATTTCTGAGAAATGGGAGTCCTATTTGATATTACAAACCAACCTATGATCATCTACCAATGTAAAGGTAAATATTAACTTCATATGGAAATCACATCCATTAAATGGGTCCTGATTCCTATTCAAAAAATGTGTTTATCTCAGATTATTGGAGAAAAACTAAATATTGATGATTTTCCTATTGTGTGATTTATTGTCTATGTCTTTCTAGAAGAGTTTCCCAATCTTACAGTGAATTGTGAGGTTGAGTTTTCAATATAACTCATACATGGTGCTACACCTATTTCAAAGAATCTATATAGAATGACCCCGATTGAGTTATAGGAATTGAAGAACTAACTCTATGAGAATATTCATAAGGGGTTTATTTGTCCAAGTGAATCACTTTGGAGTGCACCTATTATTTTTATTAATAAGAAAGATGGATCAATTCAAATCTGCATTGATTATCAATAACTTAACAAGAACAAAATCAAGAAAGAGTTTCCTTTACCTCATATTGGTGATTATTTTATCAATTGTGTATAGCTCAATACTTTTCCAAGATTGAACTTTATTTTGTATATCATCAATTAAGGGTCAAGAATTAAGATATACCCAATACAAAATTATATACAAGGTGTAGACACTATTAATTTATAGTGATTCCATTTTTTTCTTACTAATGCACCTATTATATTTATGTATTTAATGAATAGAGTCTTTAGATATTACCTTGATAAATTTTAGATAGTATTTATAGATGATATTATTATATACTCAAATATAAAGGAAGAGAATGAATATCAATTGAGTATTGTTCTAAAGACCCTAAGAATAGATAAATTGTATGAAAAATTTACAAAGTGTGAATTTTGGATATAAAAAGTATCATTTTTTGGTTATATAATATAAAGTGAGGGAATATATATGGATCCATCAAAGATAGGAATTATAGAACATTGGCCTAGACTAACCATGGTGTCTGAGATCCATAGTTTTCTTTGTTTTTATAGTTATTATTGATTCATTTTAAATAATTTCTCATAGATGTCCAATCCACTTATCAAGTTAACTCGGAAGGGATCCAGTTCCTTTGTATAGATGAATGTGAGGAAGTTTCAAGGAACTAAAGGTAAGATTAGTCAGATGACCTTTTATTACACTATCCTATAGTGGAGAAGGTTTTATAATCTATATTGATTCATCTAATAATGTATTTTTATGTGTTCTCATGAAGAATAACATGGTGATAGTTTATTTCACACACCAACTAAAGTCCCATGAGAAAAATTACCCAACCCATGATTTAGAGTTAAAAATGGTAATTTTTTCATTAAATATATAGAGGAATTGTATTTATGTAGAAAGGATTGATATATATATTGATAATAAAATTTTAATGTGTATTTTCATACAGAAAGAGTTGATATGCACCAGAGAGGATGGTTGGAGCTGATTAAAGATTGTGACTGCTTAATACATTACTACCCTGGGAAGGAAGACATGGTGGTTGATACTCTGAGTCAAAAGTATCATGCTATCTTATCTATGATTAGGGTCAAAAAATATCTATTATTCTATATTTTCAAATTATGGATCTATAAAATATAAATTAAGGGGAGAAATACTATCTGGATCAAATGAGTGTTCAACTATCTATCTATGTGAGGATTAAAGTTGCGTAGAAGGAAGATATGGAGCTATAGAAGAAGGTTATAAATGTTCCTAAGTTTAACCTTGATAGTGATGTAATGATAATGTTCAGGATCTATGTTTGTGTCCCTTAAATACCAGATTTTAAGAAGTACTTTTTGGATTAATCTCATAGTTATTCATTCTCTATTCATCCTAGAAGTAAAAATATGTATACAGATTTTAAAGAGTATTTCTATTGGGGTAGAATGAAGAGAGATGTTACAAAATATGTTCCCCGATGCATGGTATATCAAAAAGTTATGTCTGAGAGATAGAAATCTAAGGGGATGTTATAACCATTACCCATACGAGTATAGAAATGAGAAAACATTACGTTGATTTTTTTACCAAACTCCCTAAAACATCTAAAGGGAATAATGATATATGGGTTATAATTGATCACCTTACAAAGTCAAAACTCTTTATTTCCATCAAAGAATAAATATCTCTTGATCATATTTCTAGTATTTCTATAAATTAAGTGGTAAATTTTCATGCAGTACCACATTCTATCGTATCTGATCAAGATCCGAGGTCACCTCAAAGTTTTGGTAAAGTCTTCAGCAAGCTCTGGATACAAAGTTTAGTTTCAACACTTCTTATAATACTTGAATATATTTTTAGTCTAATAGGACCATACAAACTCTATAATACATTTTGAGAGCTTAATATATGGATTTAAAAGGTTTTCTGGATAAATATCACCATTTAGTGTAATTTTCATATAACAATAGATTTCACTCAAACATTCAGATGGTTCCTTATAAATCCCTCTAGGAAAGAAGTGTAAAACTCTAATGTGCAAGAATAAAGTTTGAGAAAGAAATCTATTGGGTCTCAACCAAGCTAAAGAAATGTAAGAAAAATTTTGATCTATTCAATAACACAAAAGAGTATCTTTGAGTCGAAATGAATTTATGCTGACAATAATTGAAAAGATTTAGATTTTGAAGTTGGGGATAAGGTATTACTATGAATATATCCCTAAAATAGGGTGATAATGTTTGGGAATAAGAGAAATATAATCCCTAGGTATTTTGGTCACTTTAAAAATATTGATCATATTGGGATGATAGCTTATCTATTTTAACTTCCACTAAATATCTCCAAAGTCCATTCTGTGTTCTATATAACTCTCCTGAATAAGTACATACCTGATCCTTCACATATACTGAACTTAGAGTTCATACCAATAGAGAAAGATATATCTTATGATGAAAAACCAGTGAAGATTATAGACCATAGGGATAAAGTTCTATAAAACAAGACAACTCACCTAGTTAATGTTTTGTGGAAAAATCATAAATTTGAGGAAGCTATATGGGAACCTGATGATGTAATGAGGAAAAGATATACTCATTTTTTGTATTAGAGTAATGAAATTTGGAGGTAGAAATTAATTTTAAGGGGGTATAATTTAATACCCCACGATTTTATAATATATTTCTCATTAAATAATTTAATTTCTTCGATATATTGCGTTATACATAACACTGAGTTTAAACAAACAGAAATCATCTATTAAAATATTATTTATTATAATTGTTATCTTATAGCCATTGGGTTGGAAGGCATGAATAGGAATAACTAAATTATTAAAATTATATGGTTTGCACATGTATAAAATAAATTCATTAGTTATAAATTTACTATAAATTAAAATAAAAAAATCATTTGAATGTAAAATAGATGTTTTTCTAAAAAATAGTTTTTATGTGTGCAATGTGTTTTTATGTTAATAAATTAAATTGATCGCTATTGGTTCATGATTTTAATTAAATTTATTTAATATATATTAAATAATATTTTTTAATATTCATCTAATGTTTTTTAGGAATGAGATAATAATAAAATCCAATTTTATTCTTAAAACTGTATTTTCTAAAAATGATTTTAATCACATTATAATAAATTATTTTAAAATTAATTTATGTCACTTATAGAGATTCAATTTTATAAAATGGATTAAATATTTTTAATTAGGAGGTTCTAATTTGGTAAATAGGTCCCTTTTATTTTTATTCCTTATGAATAGTAATTGTGGTAAAATTTGTCACCTCGGTAAAGGGTGGATCGGGATAATCTAAGTTAAAACTTAGTGATAAGGCCATTATTTTTCATGATAATTCTTATTAGATGAATTTAATTTGAACCATTTAATATTTTGATCTAAATATATTTTTTAATGGGTATTTGACCATGAAAATGACATATTTAATATTTAAAGCAAAGAAAGTTACAAAATGTCACTCTCTTAGTTTTAAATATCTCTTATATGTCCACATAGGGATAAAATAAAGTTATGAACTAATATAAATGTCTATTTTAAGTTTAATGAAATTATTTTCATTATATAAATTTATTTATAATTTTTATAAATTATATAATTACCTTAAATGCATGTACAACATTAATATAGTATTTATTTAATTAAAATAAAAAATAAAATAAATAATTTTAAAAATATTAAAAGTGATATAATTTGAATGATTTAATGTGTCCCATGAATTTTAGAGATCTATTTGATATATTAGGGAGTTTTTAAATCATTTTATTCTAATTCCTGATTTGTCTTGATGTATTTAAAGTCAAATTAAATAAATAGTGTTAAAAATGAAATTAATGATATTTTATAATAAATAATAATTTATTAAATGATTTAAAATTCATAAAAATATTAGATTCATCCAAATAAATGGGTTATGTTTTTAAAAATCAACCATGTTCCATTTATTTCTCTTTTATTATTTTATAGTTACATTATCAATCCTTAATGGGTAAGAAACTTTAATATTATGGTAATTGTCAAAAGGGTTAATTGGGGTTAAAACTAAGAGATAAGGGTGAAAACATATCCAAAACTTGTCAAAATTTTATTTTATGTGATTATTTAGAATCATAAGAATATTATATTCTAATATTATAAATTTTGAGTCATTTTTACATCAAAATTAATTTATATTAATTTAATATTTTATGAAATTTCAAGAATTTCCCTCCCCTAGATTATAAAAGGACACTTATCCTTTACCTTCTTTAAAACACTTTTAGTATAATATCTCAACCATTACCTACTAAAATACCTTATAAACATTCCTTTACTCATTATATATGTTTTGGGAACTCCAAAATACCAACCCTATTATCCTTAAGAGAATACCCAAAGGAGTTCATCCCAAAAAGAGGTAATCGCCTTAACCAATCACTTTATTTTACTTCATCTTTTAACTCCTATAGATCATTGGTATTTGTCATAAAATGGTAACATAATTATCCCCAATATACTTAAATTTTATATTTATTATTAAACCACCATTATCCACCCTCTTTACCATCAAATGGAAAGTGTAAGTATCACTCATACGTATATACGACTTACCATCTCCATGTAGTGATACAATTCATTTTTCATTACCATATTTTATGGATGGTAATTATAATAAATTTAATTTTAATATATGATATTTATAATTTAATTATATTTCTATAATTATAATATCATATCAACCTTCTTATCTTCTAAACCATTGGGAGATGATAATGTCGCTCGTGCATACGTGTGGACAGACACCTCCATGAAGCGATATGATTCGTTTTTCATTTATATTTTATTTAGAAGGTAATGAGGATGTATTTTATGAATATATATTATTTAAATTATATAATAATTATTATTTAAATGATAATAATTATCTACCTTTATTTTACTCAATATTTTGAAAAATGGAAACAGCATTCATGCAAACATACGGCCTACCATCTCCACAGTGCAGTTCATTTTTCTATCTCTAACTTTTAAGGATTACTATAAATAAATATATAATTAATATATATGAAATTATATCATTATTAACCTTTTTTATATTATTTAAACTTTATCAATGTATAACTACTAAAAATACCAAACTAAAACATACATGAAAAATGAAGCAGTTATTACCCAAAGCAAATATTTAACAAAGAATTATTAAAAAACAGGTGATAAAATATTATAATAAATTCATATATATAATTATATATATTATTATGTTTTGGTAATATATTTAAAATAAATATATATTTATTATTCATGAGGTTCAAACATGTACGAAAGAGGTCAGACGTGAGGTAAGGGTTTATTTCACAATATCATCATTATTCGATATTGTTTATGTTTAAGTCTCTACTGGGGAATATTTCTCTTACATGTCCATGTTTTCTAAAAAAAATCAATAATGTTTTTAATATTATACTATTATTGTTAAATTTTATTTTCACCCATTTTTTACTTTTAAAAAATTGTTTAAAATGAATCTTCATGTCACTTTTCAAATGAGGTACTTTTTTACTTTTCTAACAAAAGTGTGAAAGGAATGTATTTTTAAGTTATAAGTCATGAATGGATTTTCCCAAATTCATGAATAATATTTTATTTTAAGATTAATTTATTATTTTATAAATTTCTTTTCAAATAAAACATTTTTCTTCATATTTTTTAAGTTTTTAAATAAGTGGTTTTGAAGTGAAAAGGTTATTTTCCTCAAGAATTTTCTAATGATATTTTTAAAGTATTTTCATCTATGTCAACAAAATTTGTTGAATATTATGATTTACTAAGTTTATTATATTATGATAACATCCATCATATTTTTATGTGTGGTTTATGATCATTTTTATTGGGGGAATTATTGATATTTTGTGTGCTAGTACTTCCAATATGAACAATTATTGATTTTCAAGGAATGTTGATTGAGTTGTGTTATTTATTCATATGAGGAATGCATTGGACTTACTAAGTGATGGGTGGGGATTAGAATTATATATCATCTTGATGCATCGGTATGTCTTATGATATAATCTATCTTGGGTATTTATTTGAGGCCTTACCCATTTATGTAAGATGTCATGGCGTGAGGCTTTAATGGTATAGATATCTTGGCATGAGGACTTAATGGTATAGATGTCTTGGTATGAGGCCTCAATGGTATGTTCATATGTCCAGTATTATAAATTAAAATATTATAAAATAGATTATTGATGTCCATTTTATTATTTGGAATAGTTTTTATATTCATGAATAAGTTTTTAGCTCATGTGGTTATTTATAATGAATTATTTATTTTTCCATATTAATCATTCTATATTTAGATTCAGTTGTATGCATACCCTTACTGAGCATATGAGCTCACCCATTTATTATGATTCTTTATCCAGGATACCAATATGTGTATTATGATTTATATACAGGGTTATTCTAGAGGAAATAATGATGTCCTTGAAGAATATACTATGTTTTATTTTATGTTTTAAAAATGTAATGTGAAATTCAAGTATGTATCTCATTTTCTAAGACTACTAAACTATTAAGTCCCTCGGTAAGCAATTTAATGTATCTAGTTCCAATGTAATAATTTTACTACCAGATCTGAGCTACTAGGGTCGAGGTATTTACAAAATACATATCATAATTCTCAATATTAAACAACATGTCAATACATGGCTTAATAATCAATTTATTTCTTTACAAGGTTTCTCATATATAATAAAGAGAATATACAGCCATATAAATAGTTTTCCCTATTCAATAAAATAGTATTTTTATCTTGGTTAATATCATTTAATCATAATAATGAAGTTTAAGGTATTCATGATATGGATAATATGGTAATTAATCATGTTTCTTAAGGGTCATACTGGAGGACTATTAATATAACAATTGAATAAATCACCTTAAATGGGAAATACAAGCATCATGACCAATCTAGTCCCTATATTAGAATAAAAATGACATGTGATATTTCTATAGAAATACATAGAGTCTAATTGACCTCCCACTTACCCAGAATTACCCTTTCAAACTACAAGTCCTAGACATCCCTCCATAAGGAGACACAATGGTTTAGACGAAAAGGATTTTTCTTATGAATAGAGTACATGAAATGGTATTGATAGAAATTTTATATTCTTGTATTATTATTGAAAAGGAAATACATGGGAGGTAATATATCAAAACCCTCTTAGAAATTTCATTTCCATGAAACCCTGGATACAAGGGAAATTAGATAATGGAGCTTGAATAAATGGATTATTTCAGCATATTAACAGTTATGAAAATGGTATAATGAGAAGAAATAGATAATATATCATATATAATAGATAAAATAGATTATAATAACATGAAAATATAATCAATTATGTATATGAAGATAAATTTTAAAATAAATTATAACTAGATAATTTCAAAAAGTAATTTAAAATAGAGAATTGGGAGCCCTTACTTCAACATAATAGCAGATTATAAAGAGAGTATAATGAGAGAGAATGGGTAATATTTAGAGGATAATAGATCAAATTTATGATAATAAAATGTAAATATAATAATTTTATCATATGAAGATGCAATTTAAAATAGATTATAATAAAATAATTATATTTAGGAAATTATGAGGGTGTGACAGGATACCCTTGCTTCAACGTAATAATGGTTTATGGAAAGGGTATACTGATATGGAATGGGTGATATATCATTTATAATATATAGAGTTAATTATAATATTATTTAAATATAAATATGGAATCAAATTAATTGGTATTTTAAAAGAAATTATTACAAAATAAACACAAATAGGAAATGATGAGGGTGGAATAGCATACCCTTAATTCAGTATAATAATTACTTATAAAAAGTATATAATGTGAGGTAATGAGTAATATATCATTGATAATAGATAAAAGGGATAATAATAACATGTAAATATATTAATGTAAGCATGTTAAGTGGTTGTTTAAAGTATTTTATAATAAAATAGTTACAATTGTAAAAAAGGGATAGAATTAGGAACCCCTTACTTCGGCATAATAACAGCTTATAGAAAGGAAATAATGAGAGGGAATAGTCATTATATCATTAATAATAGATACAATGTATGATGATAACATATAAATATAATCATTAAATCATATTAATAGTAAGTTTAAAATATATTATAATAAATTAATTTCTTTTAGGAAATGAAAAGAGATCATTAGTAACCCTTACTTCAGCATAATAACAGCTTATAAAATGGTTTAAAGATATGTAATTAGTAATATATCATTAATAATAGACCTATGAGATTATAATTAAATATAAATATAATATTTAAATAATATAATTTGTATTTTAAATATTAAAAAAATAATTACAATTAGGAAATGAAGAGGGTGGGGATTAGGAATCCTTACCTTGTTTGCTCTTTAGCTTTAAAACCAACCCTTCAACCTTTCTAAACCACTCCAATTTGGATTTTTAACTCAATGATAATGATATTTAGAGATATAAAAAATATAATTGAGGATTTATTTGTGGATAATGTGATGGTGTGATGTATTTTTAAAGGTAAAATTTAGGGATATCACTTTAGAAATATAAGGTAGACAAGGGGAAATCATGGAATCACATAGAAGTTAAGTGAGTTAGGAGAGTTGGGTGAGGGTATGTTGGGTGTAATATTAAAATTAACTTTAATACCTTAAAAAGTTATTCTAAAATATGAAATTATAAATTTATTTAATCAAAATTATTTCCATGTCATATTTATCCTTTTACCTTATTTCACTTTATTTAATTATTTACCAGGATAATTATTTTTTATCAAAAATAATATATACCTTCTTACCCAATTTAATATGACTATTTCAAATTTTTAATCCATTTTATAAAATTAAAAATATAAATATGATAAATTTAACTTTTAAATAAAAAACATTCAACGCATCGGAAAATAATAAAAACTATTTTTTATATGAGTGATTATATTTATATTTGTTATCATTATTTAATTATTATATAAATGATAATTTAAATTATATGATTTAAATTATATAATACATATGTTATTTTATATATATATATTAATTTCCTATAAAAATATAATTAACACAAAACTATTTTATAATGACTATATTATAATAATCACCTTTGATGGTTTATTTCAGTATTACATCGATCACTTTTCACAATGGATGTGCGCATGTGTGTACCTAATGGTTATGTAATAATAACATAAAACTTATAACTAACAGCATGATACTCATACAACTTATACATTCCATTATTTATACTAATTTTAACTTCTTATAGGTTTGATTTTCATCCCATAAGTTAAAATATTTCATTCATTTTCAATTATTACTAAAGATGTAGATAATATTTAAATTTTTCTAATATAATAATTACACTTCCAAGATTACATGTTTATTCCATGGATAATAGTTTTCATTCATTTTTCAACAACATCCAATCTATTAGACATTATATATATTTAATTATACTCTTTTATTCGTTATAATTATGATAGTGAAAATATTATTTTTACTTTTCATTAATGAAGTCATAATTATGTTATTTTGGTTTTATTATATACTAAATTTCAATATTTCTACAAGAAAATGAAAAACTCCTAAAATTATTATATATTATAATCATATATATATATATATATTAATGCATTCAAAATAGTCATGAATGATAAATATATTTCAAATGTTAACTTTAACAGAATAATAATAGAAATGCGAGAATGTGTATTACGCATATAAGGAAGAAAAATTATAATAAAATTATGGGATGTTACATGGATGGATTTATCATACATGAATATGAGATAGAATTGTTTTGATTGAAGAAGGAACTTTATGGGTTGAAGCAATCACCAAGATCTTGGTATTTTAGGTTTGATCAATATATTAAAAAATTGGTTTTTAATGTCAATGTTTTAATAGAAATATCTATTAAAAAGTATTATTATCAAATGATGATAGTGTTAGTTTATGTGGATGAAATTATATTTGGAGGTTCAAATGATGTACAATGAAAGAAATGTCATAGAAACTCCAGGGTAAACAACAAATAATGATCTTAGAAATGATATTAAAAGTGAGAAAAATACAAAATGAATAAGAATAATAAGAACATGAGATGTAATGGTTTACATGGTTTCGGAATAATCCTTATATCCATAGAGAAGAATAATCACTTCACTATGTTCAGGAGAAAGATTATGGGGTGAATATTCAGTGTACATGAAACCCTAGATTAAATAATCTCTCAAAGAAACATGATTAATAGTAACTTGTGTTTCTATAGTGATGGTATAGAAAGTCCACTATACTAAAGTGGAACATCCAACTAAGTCCAACCTGCTACAGTGTTAGAGCATGAAGATACATCATTGTTGTCACATGCTTATATAGTGAGTATGCACTATTGTAATGCCCTATTGGTGTCATCGGTCATCTCAACTACTGTAATTTTAGAGTTTCTATAGTTCCCAAAAAAATTGTTTTGGGGTATTTAGCCCCTAGACACTAATCAAGGTCGTTCTGCCCCTACAAACCGAGCAACCTCGCCATGGAGGTTGAACCATGGGAGTTTCAGGCTGGTGTGCAGTATGGGCCACCAACAATTAGCCCAAATTCATCCAAGGATTGAGATCAAATAGTCTAATAATATCTTACATAGATCATGATTCAACGTGATGATCTTCTTTGATGATGTTGACTTAGAAAACTTACTTAGTATGATCTTATCTTCTTCACTCACCAATGGGATCTTCCCAAAAAATCTTCAATTTCAAGATGATGATACATTAAATACCATAAATTTTTCCTCATATTCTTCCATAGTGTTCTCTCATATTCTTCCTCTCATCCTATGTTCATTAGTGTATAAAAAAAGATACATAATATTTCCTCAACTTCCCCATCACTATCATCTTCATCAACATGTCTTATGGATTGTTGGTTCCATGAATCTTATGTAATGTCAATAACCCATATTGTATTAATCCTATGATAAAATAGTAATTCAACTGAATGTGTTTCCTTCAGGAATGAAATACTAAGTTCTTTACAAGATGTATACCAGTATGATTATCATAGTACAATACATTTTCCTCTCACTTTTTGTCCATCACCTTCAAGATTTTATTCATTCAAACCATCTCCTTTCTAGATTCTATAACAACAATTTATTATACATCTATGGTATATTTTTCTGACACCTTTTTTAGCATAGATATCCAACTCACTACAATTCCTCCATAGGTAAATACATAACATGCGGTACTCCTCCTACTGTCAACATCGCCTCCAAGGTTAGTATCTACATACCCCTACACCGATTTTCATTCCTTAAATCATAGAGATACTTCCTTGGTTCCCTTAAAATACATCAATATCCACTTCACATATTCCCAGTGTTTTTTCCAGGTATATCCATGTACATTCTCACAAATTCTATTGTATGAGAAATATCAGGTCAAGTACAAACCATGGAATACATAAAGCTTCCAAAAGTTGACACATATATATCCTTTTCTGTGTTATCAACCTATTTCGCTATCTTTGGTTCTTAATCCTTTGATAGTTTGAAATTTATTTCCAGTGGAATAGAAAATGGATTTTCTTCCATAATACTAAATCTTCTTAAGAACATTTAAATGTATTGGTTCTATGATAACATCAAGGTTCTAGTTGTGCAGTCTCTCTTGATCTTTATCCCCAAAATATTTCCAGTTTCTCCAAGATCTTTCATCTCAAACTCCTCTGTCGTCTAACCTTTTAGTTCATCAATCCTCTATATACATGATCCTATAATGAGCATTTCATTTACATATAGAATAAATATAATGTATTCATCACCAAAGGACTTATAATAGTAGCATTGATCCATTCCCCATCATTTTTATAATTTTTTGTCCATTAATGCATTAAAATTCTTATTCCACTACCTCGATGCCTACTTTAACCTATATAATCACTTCTGGAATTTGTACACCAATTTTTTATTTCCTAAATCAACATATCCCCTTTAATACCGCATATAAATGTCCTCCTCAAGATCTCTATAAAGAAAATAATCTTTACATCAAGTTTCTCAAGATGTAAATCATCTAATGCAACAATAATAAGAACCACCCACATAGTGGTAAGATTCACTACGGGTGAGAAAATTTTAGTGAATTACACACTTTAATTTTATTGAAAACCTTTCACCACTAGCCTTTACTTGTACCTCCTCTTACCATCTTATTCTTCTTTGACTCAGTATACCAATTTACGTTTCAATGTTATCTTTCCTTGTGGAAAAGGTGTCATCTCCCAATTATTGTTATCATACAATGAATAAATCTCTTCCTTCATATCCAGATCTAACTCTCAAAACATTCTAGTTCTCCATTATCATTCAATAAAAGATAATTTAAGGATGATGAATAAATCTATATATTCCATATCACCTTTTTTGATCTCCTCAAATCTACTTGAGGGGTAGGATCCACTAGTTTTGGTGTCACATGCTCGGGTACATCTTCAAGCTCCACTTACTATTGGCACTCTGATTCTTTATTCCCACTATCAACTTCATCTACATGATATTCCTTATAAATGAAACCTTCATTAAATATCTTATTTTATTGTTTGATGATAATTGTGTTCTTATCATCCCATAAGTGATAATTAAACCCCTCAGCACCATATCTAGTAAAGAAACAGGATTTGGATTTATCATAAATCTTTTCTCTTGTATCATCAACTATATGTACATATTCCAAACATCAAAAGACTTATAAATGATATATTTTTACCTCCTTTCCTAACCATATCTCCTCAGTTATATATTATACCATTATTATATAAGGAATCATGTTGATGAGATATGATTCCATGTTCACTGCCTCTACCTAAAAATTATTGGGTAACCTTGAGTGTTGAGTCATGATCCTAGAATGTTCATTCAGTTTCATTTTTTTTCTTTTAGTTACACCATTCTATTACGGTGTACCTATAAGAGTATTATCCCATAAAATTCCATTATTAGTATATAATTCCCTGAACTCATTACTTCCATAATCTTTACTATTTTCAAACCTCAATAATTTTAGATTTGATCCTGACTCATTATGGTTTTACACTTTTAAAACATGTTAAACACATCATATTTTCTTTTCAAAAAGTAAACACATACCTTACTTATCGAGTCATCAATAAATTTCATATAATATTTTGACCCTCCAAAAAGTATGTACTAGTGTAGGATCCCAAACATCTGCATGAACTAGATCCATCTTCCTGAACTTTAGTGGTCTGCCTTCTTTTTCAAAGGATAACTTCTTCTGCTTTCTAATGATATAATATTCACTCAAGAAAACTTCCACCAACTTCAACTCTGGTATCATTACTTTTGTTTCTATTAATTTCATCTCCTTCTTACTCATGTGTCCTATCATGTAGTTCAATAGTTGTGAATCCCATAAAAAATTTATTATTACAAGCATATCCATGAAATTAATTACCATATTGTATAGGATTCCATTATTTACTCTCTAAGATATGACCATAGATACCTTAGTACTTTTTCATGCACCACCAATGAATGTGGTGCTAAAACCTACATTGGAAAGTTTCCTAATAGAATTAATATTTATTCTTAGTCTAGGGATATACCTTACATTCTCCAAAACTAGAAAAATCCTACTATTGGTTTTAATTCATGCATCTCCATTCCCCATAATTTTTAAGGGTTCGTCATTAGTAAGATATACCTTTCCAAAATTTCTAGAAACATAATTATTCAGAAAACCCTTATCTAAAGTCGCATGGAATGATACCCCTAAGTCTAAAATCCAAGACTCCATGGGGTAATTATTGTTCAGTAGCAACACATCACCAATTCCTTTAGCTATTGTGTTTTTTCTATTGGATTCAGGTGCCTTCATTTTTTTCTCTATAATCCTTATTGATGTTCTATTTCTTCCCACAAATCTAGTAGGTAGGACCAGCCCCTTTTTCCTTATCTCATCTCTTTCCCCTTGAATTTTATTTTTCTCTATGATTGCCTTGCTACACATATTTTCCTTTTCCTTCTACATTTAGATAAAAACTAGAGAATCTTCCCAATTATCTTCTCTGAATATCCTTACTAAGGGTTGTATCTTGTATATCATTTAGCTTAAAATTTTTAATTCTCAAAGAACTACTCATGAATATTATAGTAGCTTACCAACCATCAGATAATGAAGACAACAAAACCAGCACACATAATTCATCATCTATCATAATTATCATCAATGACAGCTAACTTATGATGGTGTTGAATTTATTTAGGTGATCATTAATAATATTCCATTCAATCATCTATAGACTTAATATTCATCAAATTAGATACACTTTGTTTAGTGCATAAGGATTCTCATACATATTCACAAGAGTTTCCATCAACTCATCCATCATTTTATCCTCTCTAATATTGAATGCCATGTTTTTTGAAAACGTAAGGTGTACAAATCCCAGAACCAATTTATCTAGTAGAACTCACTCCATCTTCTCTACCTCCATTTGATTTTCACCTAGAAGTGTAAAGTGCACCATTTTCTGATAAATATAGTCTTCGAATATGCATCCTCCAGTAATGGAAGTCAGTTTCATCAATGTGGTCAATATTAACCTTACCTTATTTCATAGAAATCATTCAATTTGAGAAATCTAACCTTGATATTCCAAACTCAATATTGGATACCTTTTGGTTGAAAAAAATTTGGGATAAAAAATGACAAAAGATCTTAGAAAAGATAGTAAAAGGGAGAAAAATATAAAATAAAAAATAAGGATAAGAACATGGGACACATCGATTTACATAGTTTGGAAATAATCCCTACATCCATGAAGAGGTATAATTACTTCACATTTTTCTAGAGAAATATTAGGTGGTGAATTTTCAAAGTACATGAAACCCTAGATTTAATGAGCTCTTAAAGAAACAAAATGGGTAGTAACCCACATTGTTAGAGTGCATGTATGGTAAGTCCACTATGTTACAATGTCGTATCCACCCAAGTCAAATATTCTACAGTGTTAGTGGATGGAATTCCATGAATCTATAGTATTATTGTCACATGATGCTACAGTGAGTCTTTACTGCTAAAATTCTCTACCGGTGTCATCGGTCAACTCTACTATAGTTTGGTTAGAGTTTCTACAATGCCTAAAAAATTTGGGTTAAGAACCATCAACCCCTAAACCCCTAATAAAGGGCACACTACCCCTTGAAACCCCCACCAATACAATAGGGAATTAACTGAAATTTTGTGGAGAAAATTTTAAATGTATATGATTTTTGAATTGATATTTTTCCTTAATTTTCATGTAATGAAAGGAAACCGTGTTACTATCATATATCAATATAATTATCATGAGGAACTAATAAAATGATTTTGAATGGAGGAAAGAAAAGTGGTACAACACCAATTGCTACATTGATGAAGTTTTTAAATAATGATGATGGAAAATGGTTGATATTAGGGAGTATAGTAAAATCATTGTAAGCTTATTGTACTTAAAATTATCAAGACCTGATATTGTGTTTTCTATATATTAAGAAGAAAGATATCAAATTAAACCTAAATAAATACATATGCTTGTGCTTAAAAGGATACTTTCATATATCAATGAATAGTGGATTTTGGACTATTATATATAGGAACATTATAATAAGAGTTTCTATGATATATGAATATCGATTAGGTTGGTTCAGTAGATGATAGGAATTCTACTTTAGGTGCTTCATTCTATCTTAGAGATGTGTATATTTCATGGATAAGCAAGAATCAATATTTTATATCACTAAGAACTGAAAAAATATGAATATTGTTTCTATTTAAGTATTTATTTATCAAGGAGAAAGTTGATCAAGGGATATAGAAATTAGAGTACATGTATACTCAGGATAAAATTGTGGATATCATGATTAATTCATTATCAAATAAATCTGTAAGAAGCATCAGTTGTCTCTTAATGTTTAGGGGTATATATCCACTTTATGGATTAAAGACCCCCCAGGTGTTTTTCATTCCACAATAATTTTCAAATGGTTATATCACTCACTGAATATTTCTATAAGTGGTATTGTAATCAACAAGTTATTAATGAATAGGTATGTTTCTATTATGCATCAATTTCTTATGATATTATTTCCTTATCAAAACCTTGAAATAATTTCTATTTGGGTTCATTAACAAAGAGGGATAAGTGCTCGAAGATAATGGTGGAGATATAAGTTTTTCCTTAAGGGATAAATTTTCCTAAGAGATGTTTCAAGGGGGGGAATACTATTAAAGGAAGAATATAACTTAGGGAGAGTTTTAAAATGTTTTATCATGGGTGGAAGAATTTAATGCAAAGTTAATGGTTTTATGGTGTTGGAATGAGGTTAGTGAAGTATTTTGATTGATGAACATTTCATTTAACTCTTATTTCTCACAAATATCATGACACGTGTCGGATTATATTAAATGGTTTATGAATCCTTGAATTATTTATTAATAATATTTTTATAGTTTAGGAGATGTCTTCCAAAGGTGTTTGAGATTATAGAGATTTATTTTTAAAGAGGTGTGTTATCAATAAACCCAAAGGGGGGATTGTTATAAAAATACAAGTGAGAATATTTGGTTTTTATTTATTGAAAAATACTAATGTAAATCCTTAAAAAATGTAAAGACCAATAAATTTCATGGAAATTTTTTTTTTCTTAAATTATTTGGAATTTTATGAGTCTTCAGTTTATGACAGCGCCTGATTCCGAGGCCCGGTGTGCCCGGAATCAATTTTTGAATTTTTGTTCGGGTATGCTCAGTAAACGTACGTGCGGGTTTTTCTATCTTTTGAACTGGTGCTCAGAATCAAAATCTAAGGACACCAATGAACTCGCAACGCCGGTATTCTCTTAAGAGGACCTTTACCGTAGTTGCATTTTATGTGGGTTGGAAGCTTTTTTTTTGAAGAATTTATACTAAATTAATAAAATTGTTGGTACATAATTTTATTATTTAGTGGCGGTTATTTCCTCCCAAGGGGAGTTATAGGTGGGGACCACACCCACATAACCTCCCATGAGAGGATTTAGTGTGGTGGGGCCCACACGACCCCTAATCCTTTCATCTCCCCTTTAACACCCCCTTGATTAATTAACTCCCCCTTTTTGAAACTCTTAGAATTCCCATGAATTAATGAGGCCACCTCTTCTCTCATAAATTGTGCCAACCCAAATAATTAATGTCTACTTTAATTAACTTGGGTTTCAATAATTCTGTTTGAATTATTTTGATTTGCATGGCACTTATTTAAAATTTGAGAAGTCTTTTATAATATTGGCCATTGAAAATATTTTGGTGGGGAATATCTGGAGAATTATAGGAGCTTCATTCTGCCTCTAAGAACATCATCCTCTTTCGGTGAAGAATTCTCCACGACTTCTCCTACCTTATTCTTCTTCCTCCGCCTCAAGGGAGAAGACACCGCTCGTGAGAATCATCGCCTACGTCAACGACTCTTCCTCCAACGTTGACGGGATACCACCATTCTACCACGATGCTCATCTTTCAAGGCTCGACAACATGCGATGTCAATTTTTAGGTAGGGGGTTTTTTTATAATTTTATATATGTGTATTGTACCTTCGTACTTGAGCATTTTTATGATGAATTGTGGTTTGAGCCTCTAACGCAGAGGGTACGGGCTAACGAACAAGTATGGACCCTCCGCTTTATCATTCTTATTGCGCGGTTTGTTGGGTGATGGATAAATAGAAGGGCAACATTGATTTGAGGCCATCGCAGTGAAGAGTGGGACCTGAGGATGCTGCAGGCGCAGACGGGAGGCAAAATGGACCACCGGAACGACTTTGGTGGCCCGCAGAAGGTCGCGGCGGCATGGGTCGCTGGCGCAGCGGCGCCAGCGACCAGAGGTCGCAGCGCCCTAGCGCGCCGCCAGCGGAAGACTGCCGCGACACCGGCCGTGGCGGTGGTGGATCGAAACCCGCACCGCCCGAGTTCCGGTGAGGCCGGGCGGCGCCAGCCTGGCGCCTCCGTTATGCGGAACCGGTCCCCCCCCCCATTAGCCATCCTGGCCGAGCTGCGGCCAGCCGCAGGCCGGGCTGAACCCGGACCCGGTTCGGGTTGACCCGGTTTGGTCCGACCCAGGGCGGATTGGGCCGGGTCAGACCGGGCCTAGACCCCCCTCTTCAAACCATTTTCAAAGTAAATGTTTTATTTTATAATTATGTGACTTTTAAATGATTAAAAAAAGATATTTCTCTCAAATAATTTTGATTTCATCTATGTCAACATCCTTTGATGGATTTTAATCTTATTCGAAGTTGATTTATTATGATACAAAACTTCCATATTGTATTGAAGGTTTTGTGATATGTTTGACTGTGGATTTTTTATTTTTATACCATTCATGGTTTATGGATAAAGTATTGACATTTTGTGTGCTAGTTTTAACACGAATGTTTATGTTATGTTTAAACCTATTTAAATTAGGAATGCAATGGAATTAATAAGTGACAGGTGGAGCCCGATATAGCTCTTCGATGCATCGGTAGGTCTCATGAGACAAACTAGTGTCTTGGCACAAGGCCTTGAAAAAATCTTATTTGTAGTCTTGGCACAAGGCCTTGACTATGTGGTTATGATAGTCTGGCATTATGAATTCCATCATTATGAAAGTGGTTAGTGATAATGCATGTGATTATTAGACTAGTAGAATATCCATGTGAATAAGTAAATGGCATTACTTCATTTTATTTTTTCCATATTATACAGAAGTTCAATTTTAAAAGGATTTTTTTTTGTTATACATTTCCTTAAATGTTTATGCTTATTTATGAAAGTTTGCACTGTATTGTTATCCTTACTGAGTATCTAAGCTCACCCCTTTCTATGTTTTATTTTTCCCAGGATTCTAAGAAGTGTATTGTGATTTATATTCAGGGTTAATCCAATGAAATAATGGCGTGCATAAAGGATTATTTATATTGTTTTGTATGTTATAAAGTGTAATGTAACATTCATGTACGTAATCTATTTTCCAAGACTGCTAAACTGATCGATCCTTTGGGACTTGATTCCTTGTAATCATTCCAATGTATTAAAATAATTCACCGACTCTGGGTAACTGGGGTCAGGGAGTTACACAGAGGTTGACCAGTGCGCCCATCTTGAGGTTACCAGAGGAGGGAGTTGAGTACGTAGTTTACTACGGCGCATCAGGGTCCATACTCGAGTGTGTCATGATGCAGGAGCGAGCAGTGATCGCCTATGGTTCATGGCAGTTGAGGCAGAACGAGCAGAACTACGCTACCCATGACCTGTAGTTAGCAGCAGTGGTCTTCGCCTTGAAGATATGGCGGCACTATCTGATGGGCGATCATTTTACAGTCTATTCTGACCACCAGAGTCTCAGGTACATCTTCTCATAGAAGGACCTCAACCTGAGATAGCGATGATGGCTCGAGTTCCTCCAGGACTATGACTTTGATATAGTCTATACTCCTAGTAAGGGGGACGTTGTAGCAGATGCTCTCAGCAGGAGATCAGGCATTCAACTGCTAGGAGAGGCGATTGAGCAGTTAGCTGCGTTGCAGATATCCTTTGTGGATAGAGATGGAGCATCCTTTCTTTAGTCTCTCACAGTCACTCCTCCACTTCTTCAGCGAGTCGGAGAGGCACAACTTGGGGACGTTGACTGTGAGATGCGACATGTGAAGTTACCAGTCAGGATCCAAGTATCACTGAGAGGGGGGGTGAATCAGTGATATCGTTTTCTTTTTATGTTTCCTTAAAATTGAAACAACCTTTGCCTCCTGTTAAAGATTTTCTTCTCTGCTGAACACACACAACCACTGGAACACAAGATTTACAAGGTTCACTACTCAACAAGAGTAGCTACGTCCTTGGTATGGTACATAAATAATCCAGTACCACACAATCCACTAGAAAACAATCCTTTGATGTGGAATATAATGAGTAGGATATTCCCTTACACTCGTGTAGTAATTGGAAAACAATCTTCAAGTGTGTGTGCACCCTTTTAGCACAAATAGGGAATTATAGTATTTCAGTGCTTCTTTACAATTGAACAGATGTATTCTCTAAAGTACAGATCTTCACTTTCCTACCTAAAAGCTGGTAAGAACTTCCGTATGCACAACTGAATATGTGCGAAGACCCCAAATTTTCCGCGCAACCTTTAGGATATCTTGCGCGCAATTCAAGTGTATTGCGCGTAAAAATTCCCTTTTGGCACGAAAAATGTTTTCGCACAACTTTTCTTTTTTGAGCAACCTTTTCTCTTTTCGCGCAACTTCTCAATTTTTCACGCAGCTATCTTCTTTTCGCGCAAACTTCTTTCTTTTCACGCAACTCACTTAGCATATAATTTACACGCACCAGAGCTCGGGATTTCTTCTAAGTGTCAAGCATTAACAAATGAGAAGGGTTAGCCTCATATTTATAGGCATTTTTGACCCGACACGAAAACCACTAATCCGAGTGTAAAACCCTATTCATGCGCGTAAAAAATCTTTCACGCAAATTCACATTTCGCGCAATGCTCCAATATTTCATGCACCTCATTCCTTTTCCAATTTTCGAACTTCTGATCTCAAAACACCTTTTGCGTGAAAACTTCATTTCTCTATTTCACGCACCACTCTACTTTTCATGCATCCCACTGATTTTTCACGCATCCCAATACTATTTCACACGGCCTTCATTTTTCCGCGCATCCTGCTGAAATTTCACGCCTCCCGCAAATATTTTGCGCAACCCGCATATATTGCGCGCACCACTTTATTTTTGCGCGCAACTTGCCTAAATTTCTACGCACTCCATGCCTTTGTAATTTTTCAATGTTCTAACCTTGAATCATTACTTGCATGAAAAAATATAAACCATCTTCAATCTTGCACGCTCCATCCATTTCCAAAAACACATCTTCATCTTTCTGATTTTCAGGCCCTAAAATTTGGCAAACACTGGAAAATGGCACCACCTTAACCTGTGCTTTTCTGCCGCCCCCAGATTGTCCATTGCTTTTTCATTTTCTCTCTTCACTACATCCCATAACCATTCTCCTGCTTTTATCACGAATTCCACTATCATGATATTTATCTTTTGAAATACCATATCTAGCATCATCAGAGTTACAATGGGAAGTACTAAAACATCCCATATTCCAGCAGCATCATTCCTTCCAATCAAAACTGTATATGATTGGCATAATCATTTCTCCCCCTTTCCTTTATAAGTCTTTCATCACAAGTTCTCCTGACTTATGATATTTAAAAAATACATATCAGCAAAGCATCTTCTGGTTTTTGGTCCTTCTAAAAAGTGAATTGATTTATCTTCTTTGACAACAAAATACAACACTCTGCAAAGGCTAACTCTTCAAACTTCCTTCTCCATTCAACTTGGTCCCAACAACGTGCTCAGATATCCTCAGGACAGGAACCTAATGGATTTTCTGAAGGAGGGGAGCATGTCATCCTCTTTAGGGGACGTACCATGGTACCACTTTCACTACAGGAGAAGGTACTGAGGGAGTTTCACACTTCTCCTCTAGCGGTACATCCAGGAGTGGAGAAGATGTATCAGGACCTCAGATGATAGCATTGGTGGCCGGGTATGAAGAAGGTTGTAGCAGAGTTTGTTTCATGATTTCTCACTTGTCAGCAAGTGAAGGTGGTGCACCAGGTACCAGCAGGCTTGGTACAACCCTTAGAGGTCCCAGAGTGGAAGTGGGATGGGATATCTATAAATTTTGTTATGGGGCTTCCACGTACGTCTAGGGGACACGACTCTATCTGGGTGATCATTGACCGACTCACCAAGTCGGCCCACTTCCTACCGATCAGAGAGCAAGGCTCAGTAGAGAGCTTGGGATGCCTCTACGTTCGGGAGATTGTACGGCTTCACGGTGTGCCATAGAATATCATTTCTGATTGAGATGCTCGATTTACTTCCTGGCTATGGAAGGGGTTACAGGAGGCTTTTGGGACACAGCTACATCTGAGCACCGTTTTTCATTCTTAGACAGACGGTCATACTGAGAGGACCATTCAGACTCTTGCGGACATGCTCTGTGCATGTGTCCTTGACTTTGGTCGTAGATGGGAGGATCACCTACCCTTGGTGGAGTTTGGGTACAACAACAGCTACCACTCCACCATCAATATGGCACCATATGAGGCACTGTACGGCCGACCTTGCAGATCACCTCTATACTGGACTGACCTTGGGGAGTCAGAACTTGTAGGAAAAGAGATGGTTCAGGCTACGACGGAGAAGGTGCAGATCATATAAGAGTGGATGAAGACTACACAGAGCATACATAAGTCCTATGCTGATAGGAGACAGAGACCACTGGAGTTTGAGGATGGAAACCATGTCTTCTTACAGGTCTCACCTCGATGGGGTCTACGGAGATTTGGTCGGGGCGGCAAGTTATCTTCATGCTTCATCGGGTCGTTCCAGGTTCTCAGCAGGGTAGGCGAGGTGGCTTACCGCCTGGCCCTTACACCTCAGTTTCACCGGGTGCATGGAATCTTCCACGTATCTCAGCTGAGGAGATACGTGCATGACCCATCCCACATCATCGACCATGGGGAGCTGTACATCGATGATGGGGTGACATTCACAGAGGTCCCAGTAAAGATCGAGGATCGATAGGATCAGGTCCTGCGGTGATGGTTTATTCCTCTTGTGCGCATTCGCGGGTAGCACGGGAACCTCTAGGAGAGCACATGGGAGTGGGAGGCTCAGATGCGTGTTCAGTATACCCATTTGTTTCCCTAGTGTGTGTTTTAGCTTTATGGGGATGTAAAGCCCTCAGGTGGGGGTAATGTAAAGACCCATAAATTTCAAGGAAATTTTTTTTTCCTTAAATTCTTTGTAATTTCACAAGTCCGCAGTTTCTGACGGCGCCTGATTCTGAGGCCCGGTGTGCCCAGAATCAATTTTTGAAGTTTTGTTCAGGTACATTCAGTAAACGTACGTGCAGGTCTTGCAGCGCCGATATTCTCTTAATGGGACCTTTACCGCAGTTGCATTTTATGGGCGTTAGAAGATTTTTTTTGAGGAATTTATACTAAATTAATAAAATTTTTGGTGCACAATTTTATTATTTAGTGGCAGTTATTTCCTCCCAAGGGGAGTTAGAGGTGGGGCCCACACCCACATAACCTCCCATGAGAGTATTTAGTGTGGTGGGGCCCACACGAGCTCTAATCCTTTCATCTCCCCTTTAACAGACCCTTAATTAATTAACTCCCCCTTTTTGAAACTCTTGGAATTCCCATAAATTAATGAGGCCACCTCTTCTCTCATAAATTGTGCCAATCCAAATAATTAATGTCTACTTTAATTAACTTGGGTGTCAATAATTCTGTTTGAATTATTTTTATTTGCATGGCACTTATTTAAAATTTGTGAAGTATTTTATAATATTTTCCATAGCAAATATTTTGGTGGGGAATCTCTGGAGAATTAGAGGAGCTTCATTCTACCTCAAATAACATCATCATATTTCGGCGACGAACGCTCCACAACTTCTCCTACCTTCTTCTTCTTCCTCCGTGTCAAGGGAGAAGACACCGCTCGCGAGAAGTGTCGCCTACGTCAACGACTCTTCCTCCAATGTTGACGGGACAACACCGTTCTACTGTGACGCTCGTCTTCCACATCTCAACGATGTGCAACATCAATTTCAAGGTAGGGGGTTTTTGTATAATTTTATATATGTGTATTGTACCTTCGTACTTGGGCGTTTTTATGATGAATTATGGTTTGAGCCTCTAACACGGAGGGCACGGGCTAACGAACAAGTCCGGACCCTCCGCCTTATCGTTCTTGTTGCGTGGTTTGTTGGGTTACGGGTAAAAGTAAGGGCAACATTGATTTGAGGCCATCGCAGTGAAGAGCGGGACCCGAGGAGGCTGTTGGCGTAGACATGAGGCAAAACAGACCACCAGAATGACTCTGGTGGCCCGCAGAAGGTCGCGGCAGCGTGGGTCGCCGGCGCAGCGGCGGCGGAGGTGCCCTAGAGCGCCGCCAGCGGAAGACCGTTGTAGTACCATACGCAGTGGTGGTGGAGCGGAACTCGCGCTGCGTGTGTTCCGGGGAGGCTGGGCGGTGCTAGGCTGGCGCCGCCGTTACGCGGAACCCCCCCCTGCTCGGCCAGCCGCAGGCCGCGCCGCGCCAAGTCGGGCCAGGCCGCACCCATCCGGGATAGGCCGCACCATCCTCGGGCTGGACCCGGACCTGGGTTGGGTCGACCCAGTTCGTTCTGACCCAGGGTGGGTTGGGCCGGGTCGGACCGGGCCCAAACCCCCCTCTTCAGACTATTTTTGGTTAATCGCTCATAACTTGATCTACGAACATCCGATCAACGCACCGTCAGTTGCGTAGGATTTCTTGGATCAAGATGGATGTTTTGGTATATTAAACTCATGGTTTTGGTGAAGTTTGGGTATGTCCAGGTTGGTTTTAACTTGAAACCAACTGGGCCCTCGGAGCAGAAATGCTTATAACTTAAGGACCGGACATCTGATTGATGTGCCGTCAACTAAGTTGGTTTAATTTTGACGAGACGGTCCTTTTGTTATACTCCATATGGGATTCGGATGATATTGGAGTATGGTCGGGTTGTATTGTACTTGAAATCCAACCGGGCCCCTAAAACGGAAAAGCCAATAACTCTTAGACCGGGCGTCTGATTGACATGTCGTTTGTCGCGTTGGGTTTATTTTGATGAGACGGAACTTCGGGATACATAAACTCTGGACTTAAAGATAGTTGATGTATTGACCCCTTGGCTCGAGGAGCGGACCCTCTAGGAATCGAGCGTGCTGTATGCGGGAACCCTAGGCTGGCTGCATCTGCGACGACAACTGTACTAGAATCCTCCATGGGTTCAGCAGTGACGACAATTGTACTGGAATCCTCCATGGGTTCGGCAGTGATGAAAACTGTATTGGAATCCTCCGTGGGTTTGGTAGTGACGAAAACTGTACTAGAATCCTCCGTGGGTTCGATAGAGTAGCTGGACTAGTATCCTACGTGGGTCTGAAAGCTTAGCTGGCCTAGTATCCTACATGGGTCTGACAGCTTAGATGAATTAGTGACTACATCTGATCATCTCTATTTCTACACGAAAGATGTATACCTATGTGAGATGATTCTTGACTTTCAATCATTATCATTGATGTGATTGACTTCTTTCCTGTGTGGATCGGGTTGTGCTTGGACTCTAGATTTGGAGCCGAACTGGAATTGTTAACTTAGGTATATGTATGGGCATATACCTAAGTAGAGTTGTTTGATACTTCGTGTTTCTAACCTTCTTTTTTGGTTTATCTTTTGTGGATTCTAGAGACCTTCGAGGGTCTCGGGGTCCCTACTGAGTATCGTATACTCACCCCTACACGGGCTACACCCGCACTATGTTGTGTTGGATGTAGACGACGGACATCACTGATCGTGGTGGAGACTTGTGGAGCTGGACGGTACCCGGAGGTGGACCACTTGGCGAGACGTACCCGGAGCGGACGGTCGGACCTGAGGTGCTGAGGATTCCATCTGTACCCACCCTTCAGGTGGGTTTTCCGGAGGACGACTCAGTGGTTGATATTTTACTTTACTTGTACTAGTTTTTCAGTTGTACTATACTTACTATTGGGCTTGTATTTCCGGCCCCTTTCCTTTCAGCACTTACTTTTGTATTCAGTATAACTTAGTGCTTACTTCTATTATGTACTCTGTTGTGTTGTCTACTTTTATAAAGTCAATTCCTTCCCTTTTATCAAGATTTACGCCTTTGGTGCTAGTCTTCATCCCTTGGCCTATGGAAGGGGGGCTTGGGGTAGTCACGGCACGGGCCCCAAGGACGGGTCGTGACAAAAAAACTCAAAATATCATTAGGAATTCGTATTTTAGATATTCATGGAGTTTGGAGAAAGTTGAAGTGGTTTTGGTTGATAAAGAAAAAATTACAATATAATTCCCTATATATTATGTCATAATATATTTGGTAAAATTTGGAGATTAGGGAATGATGATTGTGTCATGGTTATTTTGATCTAGCATTTATATTTTAATGTTATAACTTTTATGGAAATCAAAGTTAAATATTTCATCTTAAAGGATAATAATTTCATTGTGATTTGTTGAGATGAGTTGAATTGTAAAGAATAAACGTAACTTTGTTGTTGTGGCTAGATGTTCATGCCATAGAAAAAACCCCATGGTTTTCAAGTAAATAATTATTTTATCAAGTGTATGTATGGATGTGTGTTGTGACTTGTGTCTCATTCCATAGTTGAAAGTTGTAAAGAGAAAATTGAATCATGATAATTTTGGTTACACCGTAATATATTTAACATATATATTTTTAGATTCAACCACATTGGAAAATTTAGGAATTGGATATGGATTATATCATTATTTTCATAGAGACATGAAATTAGAGGGTATTACACTACAATGCTCATAGTACACTATAATTTAGATTATATCTATAGGTTTTGAGGAGTTCAAAACCCTCCAAAGCTAGAAGTTTCAAGATGACATGAGTGGATATATTTTGACTCTATTAGAAATACATTGCTATCTAAATAGGGTAAAGGATAAGTGTCATGATCATGGAGGCTATAAATAACATGGATAGGTCCTATAAATTGATCAATTCTAAAAAGGTAGAGAAAATGGATATGAAGATAGCTAGAGAAGGATATAAAATTGAGAGAAAGAAATTGGAGAGGTGATTCTATAGAGTAAAATTCTGGAAAAATAATTATCATTAATAAATGATTCAAAAGGAGAAGAACATGAAGAGGAGATAATCAAACTTAATGAAGATGTAGAATATTATTTCACCAACAAAGGTGTATTTTTTATATTTTGATTTGTAAAATCAAACGTATAAACTTGAGGGTAAGTGAATCTTTCTTATGTTAGAGAGTAGTGAGATTTCATCTTTGTGAGTGTGTAACGTCCCACCACCCTGAACCATTGATCGGTGCCCAGACCACTAGAACGTTATTGTACCACATTCATGGATCCCCATATATTAGGAGATACCAACTAGCAATAAGTGTCTATGGTGGTACTATGGGGACACTATACCCACATATCGGAGTAAAATAATAGTGTAAATAATGACAAACATATATAACATCCAAATAAAATAGTAAATGGAATGATATCCAGGAAAGACCCAATAATAAGCAAAAATACCATGATATTCCAAAATAAAATTGAATACAATGAATCAAAAAGTCATACAAGAAAAACCTGGAAGATCAAAAGATAAAAATGGGAAAAATATAACAAGGAGTCTCAAATCATTTACCAGTCCTAAATCCCATGATCCTACCTGGTAGTTCAAACAAATACCAAGTTCTAGGTTCCTTCCCCTAACATGTAACTAAAATTAAGTGGAATATTATTGGGTACCCAAGTGTCATGGAAACCCAAAAAGGGTGTGAGTATAAATTAATAGTCCACCACCAACAACATCCTTAAAAATAACTAGTCCATAAATATTGAATGTATAAGTTCTCAATTTAATAGCTAAAAAATCGACCATTTAAACATTTAAAACTAATGCATAAACAAACTTCGAACTCGGGGGGAAGATTCACCCAGGGAACAGTACATACCTTTTTTCCAATATCGGGAAGTCTCTGAGCATGTTGCAATTATGGTGCCAACCCAACTCATGTCAGGGGTAATATACCCATCCTTGGCCAAAAACTGATATCGGGGGTTAATATAACTTTCCCTAGTGCCCCAACATCCACCTAGGGGTCCATGTTTTCCCTATGTTTAACCATAAACCATCATACACTTAGACTCTGTGATCACCCTGGGTTTAGACATCAACCAATCTATGCTAGGGGGTTGTATTCACCTTGGGTTAAACCATTAATAAATAGTCTGATCCAATCGAGGGTCATGTTCACCCTAGGTCTATCCAGCACAACCAAGTCCACTTGGGGTCCGTGTTCACCATGGGTATGACAAACAAACAAAAATCCATTCTTTAAAAAAAATACACCCAAAAGAGTGTTTTCCTTTACTTTAAAACAAAACAAGCTAATCCACATATACCATTTCTATTAATAAACCAAAACTCAAGACAAAAACATAAGGTTCGTGAAATTTATCATTCGAAAACCATTTAAAATTCTTAACAGGGGAAACCAAATCAAGGGCCAAAACCATTTTCTAGTTCTGTTTCACTATTTCAAGGGAAAATCTCATTTTTCTATATCTAATTCCCATTTTTTAAAATACCATTTATAAATAAAACCCATTCTAATTTCTATTTTCAAAAATACCTGTTCAAGTACCATTTTACAATTTTGATTTTTAAATCCATATTATATTTATTACCAAGGCACCCCACTTGGGATCTCCTTACATTTGTAAAAATTCATATTAAAGGGGTATTTATCTATGGTAAAACTATTATTAAACATTTAGTTTAAACTATTATAATGCACGGTCAATATAGAATGATTACATGGTACACCAATGAAATTAAAGTGAGACAGTGGGTTAATTTAAAGGGATAACCTACTTCATTATAAGTGCCCATTTTACTCTTAGCTCAACATCCCTCCACCTGAGCTCATCTAATATTGTGTTCCAATTCCAAAACTATACCCTAACCTGAATCACATCAAAAAAACCCAAATTAATTAATTATAATCAATTTATAATTAATTAAAAACTTACAAACAATTAACCACCTCTATTCACCTTATCATAAATTTCTATTTACTCATCGAATATTCATGTATCATTAAAATCAGGACCAACCATCCTATTGAGGTTTGTGATAATTTATGTCACTAACTTGGGACAAATATCTATAAAAATAACTAAAACCATGATCCAATACATTTAATTAATTTAAAACCCTTGAAAAACTCACATCATTATATACCTACATCAACATGATGAGCAACGACATGCAAACATTATCTCAGGATGTCCACTAGAAAAGTAGCATGGAATCCCCATAATTTTAGGATGATTACACCATCCTCCAATGGAATCATTTCTCAAATACCTAATTAAGTGAACCAAAAATTTTATAGAGACAAGGAGGAGAGGAAGAGAGATCACTGGATGGAGGAACCTACCAAGAATCGCCAAGAATGGCACCCAAAACCACCCCTATTTGAGGGGGGCATGATAAGAGATGGGAGAGTCCCCCTAGTCTACAAAAGATAGGAATAAGTGAAAAATATGGGTTTACCCTCTAAAAACATTAAGGGAATAATTTTAATTATGCCCCATAAAAAAACCCCACAAACAGTCTCCACTAGTTAGTCGGTGTAGGTCCACTGGCCAGCTAATGGAACCCTACTTGCTAATATCCCCTTTGGTCTAGCCACTAGTAATCTAGTGGATCATGATTCAACCTCGGCCATCCAACATTTCTTTAGTTTCTTCCTTTTACTCCTAGACACCAATTGGCCCTCAAAACTCATCCAAAAACACCTTTTTTATGGGTCAAACCCTTTAGAATATTCTTCCAAACCTTGGTTCTCAAAACAACTCATCCAATAAATGAAAACTCAATTTTACCCTATAAAATCAAACTCATTCGTACAACTGGGTATTAAAGACTACCCATTATAACACTTCTTATCCTTGAGAAGTTTTAATGGTCATCCAAAGGTTCTTACAGCCTATGTCAATCTCTAAGAATCACTCAATTCCTGCTTTCCAAACCTGAACACTCAACATGCTTATAAAGATCACCTAGAATTTCAATCACTTAAACCTATGAAACACAATACAACACTTAAACTCATTACTAAAATAATGATATGGTGATCTCATTATCTCTTTCATCCTGATACACCTAAGGTGACCTCGTCCAAATGAATATCTAATCTATGGTTCTCCCCACTATAAGACGTAACCCACAACAGCCAAATCTAAGCCACGTAAACTCTTACCTCTAGGATTACTTACCAAAACATGATCCCATAATTCTATGATTATCCTAAAATAGTTTCTAATAAACAATTATCTCCTAAGAAAACATTGTTCATAAGTCATTACAACACTTTGTTTCATAATTCAAACCAAAAATAATACACACTCATCATCTATTCAAGAATCCCAACCATGATGGATTTTTCTTAAAAATATTGGAAAAAAACATGAATGTATCATCATATCTAATAAAAAATTCTTGATGTGTTTTTTAGTTTTCCACATCAAACTCCACCTAAGAATTCAATCCATACCTTCTCTGGCCGACTTTTCCCAAAACACTCATCTTCAAATTTGATGCACCGTTAACCTACCCAACCATGATGTCGTAAACCCCAAAGGAATATCATGATCATCTGAACATGCCTACTAAATACCATACCTAAATTTTTATGGAATTCCATATTTGAACCATTGACCATCCATTTCCACCATTGTGCCATATTGTAAGAATCAATACACCACTAACCTGATCACGTTTGGATCACCTCAATTTATCCCATGCCTGAAATTGATGATTGGACCCAATTTGATACCACATATCAGTCTATACTTGGAATTTACCAAGTAATCCATTGAAATTGACATCATTTATCTGCCAACATAAAAACATTACAGTGATCATCCGCTGATCGATCTCATGCACCCCTGATTTATCTTGCACAAGGGTCATATCACAATTATGGGCATCTCAATCCCCACCAATGGATCATTCCTATCATCACTTCACTGAGCCATTTCCATTTTACATGACCCTGATTTTTCTATCACTAAACATAATGGCTAAACATGGCCAAAATTTCTCACCCCTAAGCACCACTAAGAAAATTAATTTTTCACCCATTCTCAGCTTATGGAAACATTACTGAAGGCTCTCTTCAAAGAACCCTCTAGAAATGAGGGCCACGCATTTAAATGATGGATGGAAACTCCATGCCATCTTGCTTATTCATTATCGCTCCTAGATAATTTACCCAAATGGGTCATATCATAACTATAAATGTTCCACTCCTCTCAATCAATTCTTCCGTATTAGTCACATCAACCTATAATACTTCCATAAATCTTAAACCCCAGATCAACTATTTCATATCACCCAATCCATCCAAATTCTTGTTCCCACCACTAGAAAGTCATAACTCTAACTAGAGGTCCTGAGGCACCATACTCGTAAGCCCCTAACCAAACTCATGTCAGTCCTCATCCCACCCATGTGGGTACCTATTTTTTTAATAATTATGGGTACATGTTATCATACCATCCAAAACCATAATTGAATGGCACATCAAACCTCTAACGAACACTTCCCCCTGTCTCATCATAGATCAGTAGTTACATGATCTTGTGCAACCCAATCATGAAACATTGACTCGATCTCCAGAAATCCACATTTCACCAACTTGGAACTTGGGCCTAATCCACTAGCCATGCCTCTCCCATAATCTAGTTTTATTAAGAATAGATCACCCTCAATGATTTTCAAAACTAGAGAATCTCACCAAGTCAAGGCCATCCACACAAACACTCATAACTTGAACATAATTCTAAGGACCCACTAAGGTTCATTTACACTCTCATTGCATTCCTAAAGGTGAATTCTAATACAATAAGGTTAGGCACCCAATTATCCCTATAATTTAAAATTGTATGAACTACTAAAGCTCCAGAACTAAGAGTAATTTTCATTTTGAGAGTACCAGGAATTTCTACATGCATCCCACAAAACCCATTTTGAGGGTGTTCTTATTCATAGGAACCTCATTCTTGATCCAATTCATAACTGCTAGGTCTACCCCACTTGGATTATCATTCCAAAGGTATCTCATATTCCTAAAACTGAAAAACCATTGAGCACCTAACATTATTCGATTTCTAATAGAGAATTTATCTGAACCTTACTGGATCCAAGTCTACCATCCATGACTACCATTGATCAACCTACCAAAACCCATTCTAGGGAGTTAACAGGGCTAGACATATGAACGAATCTACCCCTCGTGACACTATCCTTAAAACCAAAAGCACCCAGACCCAATTTCTTATTCCAAGAAAAACTAATGCATCTTCTATGCCTAAACACATACCTGGTAACACCCTTCGTGTACCAATATAAGAAGATGAAGAATATACTCACACCTATCATACTTAGAGGCACTCACAGACTCAGATGAACCCTCTCATGGGTCTCCCATAAAGGTCATAAGTCACTAACTCTATATCCTAGAGTCATGACTAAGGAAGATCATTAGGCTCTCCCACCTAGCACACGCATCAAACCAAAACTCACACGGGACAAAATTCATGGTAAGTGTTCATGATCTCACCCAAAACATACAAAATTGAACATGATAAAGCCAATTGACCACTCACTCATGGATTATGCATAACCACGAGGATCATAAGTAGTCACTACACACCGCAATGTAAGGTTATAACTCTTGGGATGACACCCACTCCAGGTCCAATATCACACGACACCTAACCACATAACACCCACTACAAGGTCTCACATATAGGTTTGAACAAGGTCTATTATACCCACTCTTAGGTCAACACACCAACAAGTCTCACAGACATCCATTCCACATCACATGTCAAGTTCACAACTCCAAATGAATCTACAATGTGTAATAAATTTCATGATCTTAAACACCCTTCATCATAAAGGTCTCAAATTCACACAGATATCACATGGATCAAGCATTCACATAGCCCCAACAACCCATTCATGGTTTCAACCACCCAGCACTCACTAGTTCTATCTCATACACATGCATAGGGGTTTATGATTTCACAATATCACACTTTCAATTTTAGATTAACCATGATTTTATATAATAAGGGCTCAGTTAAATAAAATATTAAGTACAATTAATAGAGGAAAACACTTTATAAGTTACACTTGGCATTTTATTTAGCTAATTTCATGTAAATATCAAGACAATTGATCCTATGGTTTACATTTAAACATTTACTTTAACTAAAACTTTTCATAGTTTATTCTCAATTAAATAAGATGCTAATTAAAAGTTATAGAGTAATATTCTCTTTAAGTTGTAATTGGAATTTTATTTAGCTGGTGTATCATGGTAATCAGGCCAAGTGGTTTCTTAACATATCATTTTTCCATTAAATGGATCAGTTAAGTAAGATGAAATCATACACTTATATAGAGACACATTATAAATGGTTACAGACACTTTAAATAATTGACTCAGGTCATAGTCCAAGTAATCAAATAATAAATCATAGGCAATAACATGAATGACAGGTGAACCCTACATGTCTGATATCATACATGAACATAACCTCTGTTACCATACCAGTCAAAGAGTAGAAATACCATAAATCCACAACCTCATAAATCAACTACATCACTCGAGGTGAAATCATATTAATAGTAAAAAATATATCATGTACAGTCATCAAATCCCTAGAAACATTTATTTCCTTCATATATGGGGTAGTTGATCCCAGACACAAGATCCATACCATGTACCAACACATTTCTACTCTCCTTTCAACCTTTCTCAAATATTAATACAAAAGAAAAATATTTCTCATACCACTTTGTAAAATCCCTCATCCCCAGACTATAAATTAGTTCATGGACCAGTGGAATGTTGTTGTACCTCAAGCACACCTCCCCGTACATTAGAGGATACTGAATAGAAGAACTGGACTAAGGTGTTACTATAGGAAAACTATACTTGTATATCATATTAAATTAATAGTGGAAATAATACCAAATATATGAAGCATAAAGATAAAGTAGTAAATGGAATGATATTTAGGAAATCATCAATAATAATAAAATAAAACTTGGTATTCCAAAATAAAACTGAATACAATGAATCATGAGATTATACAAGAAAAACCTGGAAGATCAAAAGATAAAAACCAGGAAAAACTCTGACAAATGGTCTTGATTCTTGGACCAATCCCAACTCACATTCTCCTTCCTAGTAGTCCAAACAAATACAAAATGTTAGTTCCTTTCCCCTAACATATACCTTAATTCAAGTGTCATTTTCTCGAGTTCCCAGGTGTCATGGCGTCCTGAGTAGGGTGTGCGTACAACTCTATGGCCACCACAATAACGTCCCTAAAAATAACTAGACCATAAATAGTGCATACATAAGTGCTCAAGCTAACAACTAAAAATTAAACCATTTAAACATTTAAAACTAATTCATAAACAAATGTTGAATCCAAGGGTTAGATTCACCCCAAGAATGGTACATACCTTCTTCATCCAATATCAGGGTTTCTTGAGCCCATCGCTATAACTGTTCCAAACCAACTTCTGTTTGATATAATATACCCATATCTGGAAAACAACCATCATGTGGGGGTAATATACCTATCCCTAAGGCCTCAGCATCAACCCAAGGGCCATGTTCACCCTGGGTTAAACCATCAACCAGCATCCACTTGAGGGCTATGTTCACCCCAATGTTAACCATTAATCAAAAATTTGAGCCACCCAGGGTCTGTGTTCACCCTGGCTCCAATAAGAAAAAAATCCAATTTTTAATTATTAAAAACAAATCCTCCCAAATGGTTGTTTTAATTTCCTTTAAAAAACTGGACAAACCACATATACCATTTCCATTAATAAATCAGAACTCAAGACAAAACATAAGGTTCATGTAATTTAACATTCAAAAACCATTTCAAATTATAAATAGGGGAAACCAAAGAGAGGGGAAATACCATTTACTAGTTTTGTTTCACTATTTCAAGGACTAATCTCGATTTACCAAATCCAATTCCAATTTCTAAAAATAATTTTTTTAATAAAACCCATTTTAATTTCTATTTTAAAAAATACCTTTTCAAGTAACATTTCACAATTTTGATTTCAAAACCCATATTATATTTACTACCAAAGCACACCACTTGGTATCACATTAAATTTGGAAAAGGAATATTAAAGGAGAATTTAACCACAGTGATGTTATTCTTAAACATTTAGTTTAAACTAGGTTGATTTACAGACAATTTTTCATAACCATATGACACACTAGTAAAATTAAAGTGAGACTATGGGTTAATTTAAAGGTATTGTCTACCTCATTTGAATATTCCATTTTATGCTTGGTCTGATATCACATCTCACAAGCTCATCTAAGATTGTGGGTCAACACCCAAACCATCCCTGACCCTAAATTTCATCCAAACTACCCAAATTATTTAATTATAATCAATTTATAATTAATTAAAAACATATAAATAATTAACCACCTCTATTAACCTTGGAATAAAAAACCATTTACTCATAGGACACTCATGTCACATCAAAACTGGGACCAACTATCCTCTGGAGGTTTGTGCCAAGGTTTGAAACTCATTCGGGCCAAATCCCCATCAACTATAAGAGAGACCATGATCCAATACATTTAATTAACTCAAAACCCTTGAAAAACATACATGGTAACATTCCTCCATCAAAAGGGTGGGATTAATCATTCAGATTTTGTCTTGAGATTTCCTTTATCAAGGTATCATGGAATCCCCATCATCTTGAGATGATTCTACCATCCTACGGTGGAATAGTCTCTTAAATCCTTAACCAAGAGATCCAAAAAATTGAGAAAGACAAGGAGAATTGGAAGGGAGATCACAGTATGGATAAACCTAACAAGAATAATCTAGACTAGCACCCAAAACCACCCCTATATGAAGGGTAACCAAGAGAATATAGGGAAGAGTCCCCTGTTCTGTGTGAGACAAGAATAAGGGGAAAAGAGGGGTTACCCCTCTAAAAACCAAGGGGGTGAATTGTAAACTTGCCTCATAAAGACCCCAATAATGAGCCGATGGCTTCAATCAGTGGCTTATGCTACTGATAGTCTCCACTTGGTAGATAATGGACCCCTTATGGATAACAACCCCTCTAGCTTGGCCATCGGCTGGCCAGTGGCTACAGGATACATCCTCGGCCACCCAAACTATATCTGTTGCCTTCCCGCTACTCCCAGCTGCCAACTAACTCTGAAACCTTGTCCAAAAACACCCTTTTGAGGGGTCTAAACCTTCATAATACTCTTTTGAACCTCAGTTCTCAAAACAAACCATTTTGTAAATGAAATCTCAAATTTTTCCTAGAAATTTAAACTCATTTATGCACCTAAGTATTAAATAGTGGTTGTAAACCAAGAGGTATAGTTAGTATTATCTAAACCTTATACAAGTAGTGTGATTCAGTGAATTTTGGTAAATCAATACATTATTATTGTTTTCTCATTAAATGTTTCCTAAAGAGGTTAAACTAATTACGATCATGTGTTTCATGTGCTTTATTTCTTTCATATTCAGATAGGAAGAGATGAGTATCCTTACTAATAATAGAAAACAAATATTGGAAAGTAATATTTTGAATTGGAATACCCTGATCCCCCCCTTCCCCCTCAAGTTATCATCCCTTTATAGGACCAATGTATTTTGATCATCATACATTCACAATACCATCTCACTTGATAGGTCATAATTCTATTAAGAAATAAGAATTCAATATCCAAAATTAGATAAAAATTCTATATATGATTTAAAGTGTATTGATATATGATTTAATGTTAACCGAATATAGTAACCCCAACCCTAGAAGCCCAGATTCGGTGCCTACTACCATTACATTGGAATAGATAAAAGATTTAGATCCTAATGGACCCATAATTTTAGTAGTCTTGGTAAACTAGATACATACATGAGTCATGTATTACAAATAAATACACAAATTACAACAAAGTTTTTTCAATAATAAATTTATTCTATCTAGAATATCCTTGAATATCTTTCTTAGTACACTTCATGGAATCCTTGTAAAAGGTAACAAAATAAGGGTGAGATCAAATTCTCAATAAGGGTTAAGTATAGTGGAAGAAATAATGAATCAATGAGAATAATCAATATGAAAAGTTAAATGACTAAGAACACACGCCATGTAATCAATAACTGAGAAGGAAGTGTGTGAATAATATGGAAAGGTAAATAATTGGAAAAAAACATTCCATTTAATCAATAAAATAATAAAATGAATCCATAGATTTTTTCATAGTGAAAATATCATGGATAATAATAATTTAATTCTGAATTCATACAATACTTAAATATTGGATTCCATGTCTAAGGCACATGAAAACCTATACTATCAAGACCATTTAGAAGACTATTTAAAACTACAGGTTGAAAACCATTTAATTTAACCAACAGATTTGTCTCATGATACTTATTGATGCATCAAAGGGGTATATAAATTCTGAGACCCACCCATCAATTCCATTCCAAATCATTTCTCATATATCGAATAATCGATTTACTTCATAAACAATGTGCCTTGTCATCAAATATTTGTATTTAATAAAAGATAAAAATTTATCAATATTTCCCTAGTTAATCAAATAACTTTAAAATTAAACACCGTATGTAAAAATGGTATGTGATTTTGGAAATAATCATATCCATGATAAATAATGTGGATATTTGGGGGAAATTTAATATTAAATTGTTACTAGAAAGTGAATAAATCAAGAGGAAGTTTATGACTACAAAAATTATTCAAGGAAGTGAAGGTAAATACAATACTTGGTCAAAATAATCATAATTCATATAGAGGAAGAATAATTATGGTATCAAAATGATATATACCCATTAGATTAATAATAATGTTTTTTGTCGTTGATGAATATAAATACAATAAAAATATATTTAAAAACATTCTTGAGGAAAATATACTTTTTATTTTTAAAAATATTTCAAAAAATAATTTTGTTCTAAAATAAATTTTAGAAAAATAAAACATTATTAAAGGGTAAAATTACTTTGATAAATCATTTTTAAAATGTCAAAAATATTTTTGAAAATATTTTCAGGAAACATAATTTTGGAAGAAATCAGATTCTGACCGAAGAGAGAAATGAAGTTTGATTTTTTTAAAAATATTTTATAAACAATTTTATGCACTAAAGATTGGGGAAAATAGTATTATTACTTGATAAATATCATGAAAGACTGTATTATAAGAAAATTAAATGGTTTATTAAACAATGATCATATAATTTCCTTTAATGTAAATTCAAGAATAAACAATCTCGATTAGAATTAGATTGTGAAATAAACCCTTAAAAAGATCCTAATGTTGAAGTGAGAATTAATCAATGAATCTATTATGTTTATCAACTATAAATCCACCTAAAAGGTTTAAATAAAACATAATATAATAAAAATACATTATATACATAATCTTAGAATATTAAAGACAATAAGAAAGTAATATAACCCAATGAAAAGAAATTGAGTTATGAAATTATTTACCACTTGGTAAATTTTAATTCAAATCTCAATAGAAAAAATAATTTAAATTAAAAATTAAAATAAAATTAATGATGAATTTTTCATGATATTACATGTCTAAGGGAAGTATATACACCATATAAATTTAATTAGGTGCATAAAATTACAATATGCCTCAATAAAATGAAATTGAGATGAAATCACTAACCTCACACTTTCCTTTTAGCTGTACTTGGATGAAAATTAAATTTTTATTTCAAAAGAAATTTTGAGGAAAAAGTGGGAAACCTTATACAAGAAATTACCCATAATATTACTACAAGTAACTGCCCCTCCCCAGTATACACATAGTTGTGTTAATCCCCCACCTCACATGACCACTCAGCAAGTTGTCCTGTGCAAGGTTGCATAGGTATGGTACTGATGGAAAAGCCATACCCTCTCGATCATCCAAATCTGAATGGCCATGCACATATGGAAGCTTCCTTCTCTATCACCTCATCTGGAACTGATCCTTGTAGGTTTCCAGTTTCTTTTACCATCAGAATTTAGAATAAACCAAAAACAAAAACTGTCTCATATCCCACCCATTTCAGAATCCAAAAACCATCACTGAGAAGAAACTGAAACCGAATAAAAAAGTGACAAAAAATCATCGAACCGATCATCACTAACAATTTTATTGAACTAGTCTCTTGAACTCACATCCCAAAAAAACAAGAATACCATTGCACAGCTCTGCCTTGGAGAGAATAGAGGAATCCATGAACCAGAGCAGAGAACCAATCAAACACAGAGTCAAGGTGAATTGCCAGCGAAGAGACGGCCCGAATGCCTATCAACAAACCATGCATTCATCCCAGCAGACACAAAATTCATCTATTGATTTAGGAGTAAAAATAGGCAAAGTAAAGATTTAAATAAAAGAAAAACTTGAACATAAATAGCATCAACCCTACCCAGATCAAGAACCGAAGTCATCAAAGTTCGCGAAGACCTAAATATTGAAACTGAAAGAATGGCCACTGCGATGAGGTTGTCCAAATGAGTCACTTTCCACACCGAAGACCAACACTTGAATAGATCCACGATGAAGAAGACCAGATCAACACCAACCGCTAGGAAGAAGAAGAAAAGCGATATGCTTCCAGAACTGCCGACGCCAGGACCCTCATCACCGCAGAAAGTGGAAGACGAGCCAAGATCAATCACCCGAAGACCCAATCCAAGATGAAAACTATGAAACCATCGAAGATGCAGAATCTGAAACCTAGAAACTCATGCTTCTAAAGACAAAACCCAGATCTTTGGTTGAATTGGATCCGCTGAAGCCAGAATCCAGAAACACTTGAAGCTAAAGCTGAAACCCAAATCCACTACTGAAGACCGAATCCACTAAAGCTGAAACCCACCTACCACCTTGGAATCTCTCAATTTTCCACCAACTCCCTCCATTATTCGAAATCCTAATCCATCCCATTCAAATTGTTCCTCCAGGGAACCATCCATCCAAAACCCTAGTGCCCTAGGGCTCTCCCCATAGCAAATCTATGATTCAAATCTCACCTCTAGGGAAGCATCTATCCTGTATAGTGTTTTCAAACATGTTAATAACTTATAACAAACCATATTAATATATATAATATAATATATGATTCTTTTATAATAACTTATCATCTGATTTTTAATAATCTTTCATTATATTCATTATTTCAGGTGTTAATTGCCTTGTTTTTTTAATATGTTTTGACTTGATATTTTTTGTTCCTCTTAATTAGATAATGATTTCATCATCTCCATAATGTAAAACATGATTTAAATATCATACATATTTATTATATATGTATTTATATTAATCTATAAAATTTGGTGGTAGGAAATAAAATACACCGTTCATGGAGATGGTAGATCGTACATACACATAAACATTATTTCCATTTTCTTAACATATTAAAAAAAGAAAATTAAATACTATATACATATATATTATAATTAAAGTATAATTTTTATGTCATATATATCACATAAGTTTTTTAAATTCATCCTTAATACAATCCATGTAAATTGTGAACGAATCACATCGCTTCACAAGGCAGTAGTCTTTCGTACACACGAACGATGTTATCGTATTCTCAAAAAAATAGAAATCATGAAGGTATGTGTTATATAAGAATTTTATAAGAATAAATAAATCATAAATATCATATATAAATATTATTTCTATCATTATTCCCAACATTTATAGGTGGTAATGAAAAAATGAATGACATCGGTTCGCGAGGTGATCGTCTTCCGTACACAAAAATGGTGATTTCATAACCCATTTTATGGAACTGTGTGTGGTTTTAGGTCATGAACATAAAATAAATAAAAATATTACTATATTTAATATAATTATTTTATTATACAATCATGATATAATAATAATAATTTAATGAGGTGGAGAATGAAATAAATTAAAAAAAATCTTTTATAAAAACATTACCAATTCTTCAGTTATCCTCCTTAGGTTTGCACTAATGCCTTCCTAAGTTGGATTTATGCGAAAGATAATGCATCTGGTATTAGATTAGGGAATTTGGGGAGTTATTTCTTAAGTTTTTGTCTAAACCAAAGTGGATTGAAAGGTGTTAATATAGGAGGATATGGGTCTCTTTTTATAAGTGGGGGAGAGGACACACTTGGTATTTTGAAACTAACATTAGGTGAATCCATGTTTTTACCTACCAAGAGACTTAAATAATTAAAAAATAAATATTATAGGTTTAATGGTTTAAATATGTCCATAAAATGGGTTTTGTACAAGTTTTGAGTTATTATTACACCTTATAATCTAAGTTTAACCACTAAGTAAACTTGTTTTTACCGTAATCACTATAATTAATTTTAACTGCATTCAATAATCCTTACGATCAAAAATTAAGTTGACCATATTAGAAATTATAAATTATTATTATTATAAATATTTTATCCATTTTTTAAAATTCAATTCATATAATTGGCAAAAATTATTTTAAAATTAATCCCGCAGACGGGACGACAAATCAGGTTTTTAAAGTGAGAATGTTCAAAAGTTTACTAAGTTTTTATATATAAATTCAATATGAAATTTCTTATAATAACCTAAATTGGATTAATGGATTTATAATTGAACTTATTAAACTTTAAAACAAATTCAAATTATAATTTACAATTATAAATTATTTAGATGAAAAGTCAGTTTTAAATTAAAATTCAGTATTTTTCACTATTCATCAAAAAATAAAAATTCTCATAAAAATAAAAAAATAACCCTAAGATGATTTTAAAATTATTATTTCAAAAATAAAATTTATTTTATCAAAATAAATTTAAAAAAGTTTCAAAATTTATTTTTAAAACAAGTGCGACATTAAAAGGTTGCAAAACTATCTTTAGAAAAATACATTTTTTATGCAAAAAAATGGATTTATTCGTATCTTATGCCAATAAAATATATTGATTGAATCTAAAAAAAATTATTGAATATATAATATATAAATTTTATTAAGATAATTCACTAATAGTAATTAATTTAATTTATTAAGATAAAATTCCAATGGCACATAAAAAATAGTTTTTTATAAAAACATTTCCTTTATATCCAATTGGTTTTTATATACATTTATAATTAATTGGTAACCAATGAATTCAACCATATATTTTCATAATTTATTTAATCCTATTTATAACCTCCAATTTAACAACTATGAGATAATTATCATATTAAATAATAATATTAACAGTTATTTGGTAAAATTCGGTCTTGCATATAATGAAAGTTATCGAATAAACTCGTTGTTGTGTGAAAATAAAGATAAATCAGTATTGAATGCATTTAAATCTATAGATTGGATTTATTTAAAATATTAAATATATCATAAAGTCTCAGGATGTTATATTCCTTTACATACTTTGTGTTGTGTGTAACGCAAGCTAAACTTGATGTTCCACGTAGATCAAGCTAAACTTTGTGATGTGTGTAACACAAGATAAACTCAATTTTGCATGTAATATACACTATTGAAGAGATTTAATTTATTTAAAAATAAATTTATTGAAATTCCTCGGGGTGTTATATTTCCTTTTACGCTTGGTGTTGCGTTTCATACATGCTATCAAATACAATGTCCTTATTTTAGAATTTTAGAGTGTTATATTCTCCCTTCCTTAAATAAATTGCATCCTCACAAATTAAATTTGATCTCAGTAATCAAGGGTTTGAAATTTAAAAATTCATTTGTTGAAAACCACACATCATAAATGGGTTAATAAAATATCCTCTTAATAAGAGATAAAATGAAGTACAAAAGTCATATAAGATAACACGTAACTAGGTTTCTGAGTAGGAGAACATTGTTGAAAAGTGATGATATAGACATAGAGGAAAAGTGTAATTATTTATAGATAGTGATTGAGTTCATTGATCATAAACAAGTTAATGATAAATGGAAATTTTTGGTGCTCAAAACCATAAATTTTTTATGTTTTAAAAGACCATCAGTTCAACAAAAATGAAGGTATTAGGATAACAATTTTGTTTAAAGATCATTTTCTTGATGTTGAGTAATTAATTTACTACTTAAGAATATAAGGAAATATACTTATTGGAAATATTTATATAAACACAATTTCATCCTTTGGTTTTTATTATATCAATCTCTAATTCATCACTTACTCCAAAAAATAATATCCATAAATGAATTTTTTATTCCTCGAGCACTAAAATTCACGTTTAACGGGTGATAAGATCCATAAAAGAGTGAAAATTATTTCCATCTGTTTGCAACTATTTTCCAAAACTAATACATTAATCTCTAAAAAACAAAAGTAATACCACTGGCTCATTATTAATATTTATTCATAAATTTTTTTGCTAAAAACAATGACACATTAACCATGACACCACATAGGTAAGTTGTGGGTATGAAACCTTTATTGTTCTTCAATCATGGGTTCAAGCCCCACCACCTTGCCGAATGCAAATGGTTTTCACCCTACATGAAGGTTTTCCTTTTTCTAAACTACATTAATATAGTTCCCATAACATTCCCAAAAAATATGATGGAAATCCTTGAAATTAATCATTAAATAGCCTTTTTACTAGGTTTTTTAATACAACCCTTTTTTAAATTATAATAATATTATTTAACTATTATTATAATGTAATTAATTATCATATTTACCCAAAATGTTATTGATACCTTTAAACTTATGTCCATAAAATGTAAATTCATTATTCCTCAAATAAATTTTTTACTAAAATATATAATTTCTATGAATTTCTCCAAAATTTCTATAATCTTAGTACAATATCATCACATAAAACCTAAAATATGTGTTTAAGAGTTTTAACGTATGATTAAACTTAAACTCATAAACTCTTGATGGTATCAATAACTATTATGTTAATGAATACACATGTGCTTCTAAAATTTAACAAAATCCTTATATGTTTCATAATTTTTATCCCAAAAATACCATTGGAAAAAATACCACTACAATTTAATTCTTAAATCCATATGTATAAATACTTTATCTATTTTATTTACACATAGGTCCTTCCTTAGTCTAGGTTTTAACCTAGGTCATTCATTTTCATTATCTATTTAAATCCATTATAATGGTTTGTAAAGAAAATGTGAATTGTCATAAGAATATCCCCTGAGATTGTCAAACCAAGAGTAGAGTAAGGATCGTTTTCATGTATCAGGTTAATTATGATCAAGCCAATATCAATGTTCCCTTTTCTGAGTTATTAAACCTAGGTACATTTGTTCCAGAACCATGTCCACTTATATTATCCAAATAGATATGTATTGTAAGGAAAAACCACATAATCTCTACCTTACCAAAACTTTAGTATGTTCTTCTATACTTATATTCAAATTATACCTTACAAATATGTTCTCTAATCTATGATTTCATAAATATAGTTCCCAAGGTATCTGCTAAACTTGCTCAGATACCAACTGTCGATACATCAACCCCATAAGTCTAGAGCTGATGCCTACTACCATTACATTAGCATAGATACAAGATTCAGATCCCAAATGACTAGTCAGTTTATTAGTCGCGGTAAACTAGATACATACATGAGTATTATATTAAAAATTAATACACAAATTATAACATAATTTTTTTCAAGAATAAATTTATTCCATCTATAATATCCATGCATATCATTCTTAGTACACTTCATGGAATCCTAGGGAAAGAAAAAAAATAAGGGTGGGATAAAATGCTCAGTAAGGGTTATGTAAGGTAGAAGAAATAATGAATCAATGGGTAAAATAAATATGAAAAGGTAAATAACTAATATCACATTCCATGTAATCAATATCTAAGAAGGAAGTTCATAAATAATATGTTAAGGTAAATAACTGAAAACACATGTAATTTAATATAATAAACTGAGAATGAAATGCATACATATATTTTTGTCATAGTGAAAATATCATGGATAATAAAAACTAAATTATGAATGCAGGAAATGATTAAATATTAGACATCATGTCAGAGGCATATGAAAACCTATACTGTCAATACCTTTCACAAGACGGTTTAAAACTACATGTAGAAAACCATTTAATTTGGCTAACTAATTTGTCTCATGAGACCAGTCGATACATCAAAGGGCTATATAAATTACAATACCCACCCTTCACTATCAGTCCAAATCATTCCTCATATATCAAATAATCAATTTAATTCATAAACAATATGCATTATCTTCAAATATCCATTTTGAATTAAATATACAGATTTATCAATATTTCTCTAGTTAGTCAAATAACTTTCAAAGTAAACATTGAATGTTAAAATGGTATATGGTTTAGTAAATAATCATATCCATGATAAATAATTTGGATATTTCTGTGAAATTTAATGTTCAATGGTCATTGGAAAGTGAATAACTCAAGGGAAAGTTAATGAATACAAAAATGATTCAAGGAAGTGAATTTCAATACTATCATCAGTCAAAATAATCATAATTCATCTAGAGGATGAATAAGAATAGTATCAATATTATGTATACCCATTTTATTAAGAATAAGGTTTGTTTTATTTGATGAATAAAAATACAATAAAAATATCTTTAAAAACATTTTTAAGAAAAATATCTTTTTCATTTTGAAAATATTCTAAAAAATATTTTTTTAAATCACATTTAAAAAACATAAAAAATTAATGGGTGAAAATTACTCTGATAAACCATTTTTAAAAGGTTTAAAACATTTTTGAAAAAAAATTAAAACATAATTTTGGAAGAAATCAAATTTCCGACTAAAGAGATAAATGAAGTCATATTTTCTTTAAAATGTTTTATAAACCATTTTAAATAACAAAGAGTGTAAAAATTGTACTATTACTTGTAAAATATCATGAATAAACATAGGATAATAAAATGAAAGGTTTTATTAAACAATTATCATATAATTTTCCTTAATGTAAATTCAATAACAAATAATCTCGACTAGAATGAGATTGTGAAATAAACCCTTAAATGGATCGTAACATTGAAGTGAGAATTAATCAATGGATCAATTATGTGTATAAACTATAAATCCAAATAAAATAATGATAAATAAAACATAATATAATCAAAATAAATTATACACAGAATCTTGTAATATTAACAACAATGAGGAAGTAATATAACCTAATGAAAATTAATTGAGTTATGTAATTCTTTGCCACTTGGTAACTTTTAATTAAAATCCCCATAGTAAAAATAATTCAGTTCGAAACTTGAGATACTATGAAGAATTAATTTTTCATGATATTATATGTAAAGGGTCATTATATACACCATATAAAAGTAATTAGGTGTATAACATTACAATATTCCTTAATCAAATGAAATTAAGACAAAATACCTTACCTCGCACTTTTCTTTTGATCATACTTGAGTTAACCTCCTATATAGTGGTTTTAAACATATTAATAATGTCATGACCCCCTCCCCACAAAGTGTACCCCTCTTGGGATGGCAATGTGATAAGGGAGATAGTGATACCCAACTCCCGCCTTTAGTAGGCCTCGGGTTGGCGACTATCCCCGAGGGTATAATAATCACACAAATAAGAGGTATTACCCTCTAAGAGAACACATGCGGAAAAGAGAGATAAGACAGACACCAACCAACTCCAACTTAGACTACAATATATAATAAATACCAAGTAAACATATGTCATGCAAAGACCAATACAATTGAAAAGGGAAAATTTCAAGTACCAAAAGGAAGTAAAACAGCAACGACCAGGAAGCCCAAACAGCTCCTGAAACTCCAAGCTAGTAGTAACCAGCCTGATCTCAAACCTACTCCAAGTGACCTAAAAAATAGTTTATATATACGTAGGTTGAGTATAATAGTATACTCAGTAGGATCCTCCCTATATCCTCCTGTAAAAAAGAAATGGAATCATGATAAAGCATAGTGAACAACAAGTGAAACTGACTCGCTACCTAAATAGGTATACTATGTTCCCAGCCTCACCATGGATACTCTCACCAAGTATTGCATATAAGAGTATATAATATAATAAAGCATATCAAGGGTACCCTGCTACCGCTTCCTCGCTGGTTTTCCATTTTTCCCCAACGTCGCACGCCCTAATCATCTCTCTCCAAAAAGGTTGGCCCAAAGACACTTAGGAGAGCACCACAGCCTGCACCTTATGCAACACAAGGCTTTCCTGCAGAAACTTGGGTTAAGAACCACACCATACACACAACTATAAGTAACTAGGTAGTTACCATGAGCCACCACAGCCCACATAACATGTATCATACATCGGGTATTACACCTCAAGCCACTACAATCCATAAACCAAGTAAGGATCCTCGATCCATCACAACCGATACACATTATGACTATAGTGGTTTATAGGAAAATATATCTAGAGTATATGTGTGTGAAATAACCATAATCCATTACAGGCCTCTACACACATATATGAGGAAAACTGGACATGGTGTATACCGGCATAGGTAACTACCAAGAGAAGAGAATGGGTCCAAATGGGGAATTCATCCATCCATCCTCTCATTGGGATGTTGGGGAAAACACCCCCCCCAGGGCTCAGAATCCACAGGGTGTCAGTTTCCCTAACTGATAGAGTGGAGTAGCGTATAGAAACACAAAAATTATAGAACATACTATATCTCACAACTACACTATGAGCATAGAGTAGTCTTAAACTCAACTACAACTAACATCTATTGGACTCCCGGCTGTCACTGCTAAGACTAGGTATCCTATAAGCACACAACCATTTAAAGAGATACATTATATTACTTTATCCTTTTTTATTAGTTTCACTTTATGTTAATTAATTATTTAACCATTAATTAACCATTATCAATTCCCTGTTACATTTCATTAGCATCACACCAAGTTCCATGCCCTCCAGGCATAACCAAACCAAGTCCACAGCTTCTCAAAAATATTACCTCAGCATTGCATCCCATCAAGATCAAACCCCATGGGTTAACATTATTTATTTAATCATTTATTAATAGCATTATTACTTTCCCATAATTTCAGTAATTCTAGAAAATAAAAACTAAGCTACCAAACATAAGGGGCTCAACACGATGAGTAGATGGACTACCCATCAATCCTTTACCACCTATAGAAGGATCATATACCCATCCATCCTTGAGAATCTAAACACAGAAATCACGTTGAATACCCCACACGTCTTTGCCTCCTTTGAAATGAGGGTAAGCAAGACTATCTTCCTTAAGTAGTGGGGAAAAGTAAATATGATAAACAACCAACAAGATTCAATAAGCAAATACATTCATAGTAGTGGTTAAGCCTAACTTCAACCCATTTCATCACCTTTGGTGTCCTCCCTGACACCCACCTGCATAAACTGATGCATCTCGCCACTCTAGGCATCAACTGCTACCACAACCACTAGGCCTCTCTACTCCCACATATCACAACAGCCATCCAGGCTCACAACACATCATAAGCAGTAGGGAATAATAAGGCAACTGGGATCTTGGTCTTAAAAAAGGCATTCTGCCTTCATAAGTAATGAGCTCTCACAGCTCCAAGCATAAGGCTCTTTTTTCCTTTACAAGTAAGAGGGTAACTCAAACCCTACCAGGCATTATATTTTATCAAACAACTATTTTTTTAATCCATATTTAATTAACCAATTAATTATTAGTTGGTTCCAACTATGGTCAATATAAACTGCAAGCTTTCATAGCTGCCACAAATTAATTAAAAAATTAATTTTACATGCCTTTAAACAATAAGAACCAACATGATTTAGGTTTGACAACCAACTTCAATAGACATGCACATATATATAAATTTTATTAACATAAAATTATAACAACAACAACAACCAGATTCATTATATACCTCTTTATCTTTATCTAATTAATTGTCAATTAATTTTGGCTTTATTTTCCTCAAGAACAACATGATAAAAAGCTAGTTGTAACCAGCCTGATATCCAACCTACTCCAAGTGACCTGAAAATAGTTTATATATACGTAGGGTGAGTATAACAGTATACTCAGTAGGATCCTCCCTATAGACTCTCATGAAAAAGTTACGAAAGCATGCTAAAGTATAGTGAACAACAAGTGAAACTTACTTTCCACCTAAACAGGTATACTATATTCCTAGCCTCACCATGGATACTCTCACCAAGTATTTCATATAAGAGTATATAATATAATAAATCATATCAAGGGTACCCTGCTACCACTTCCCCACTAGTTTTCAGCTTTTCCCCAATGTCGTACATCCTAAACATATCTCTCCAAAAAGGATAGACTAAAGACACATGGGCGAGCACCACAACCTGCACCTCGTGCAACACAAGGCTTGCCCGTAGACACCTGGGAAAATCACCACACCATCCACACAACCATAAGTAACCAAGTAGTTCCCAGGATCCACCAAATCCTACATAACATGTATCATACATCGGTTATTGCACCTCAAGCCACTACAACCCATACACTGAGTAAGGATCCTCGAGCCATCACAGCCTATACACATTATACCTATAGTAGTCTGTAGGAAACTATATCCAAAGTATATGTGTGTGAAAAGACCACAAGCCATTACATCCCTCTACACACATATATGAGGAAAAATAACTATCATTCATACCATCATAGGTAACTACCAAGATAAGAGAGTGGGGACAAAGGGGGAAGTTAGTCATCCATCCTCCCATCGGGATGTTAGGGAAAACACCCCCCAGGGATCAAAATCCCTGGGGTGTTAGTTTCCCTAATTAATAGGGTGGAGTGGCATATAGAAACACAAAAATTAAATAATATACTATATCTCACAACCACATTAAGGGAATAACCTAGTCTTAGACTCAACTGAAGCTAATGTATCTTGGACTCCTAGCTATCACTACTAAGACCAGGCATCCTATAAGTACACAACCATTTAAAGGGATTCATTATATTACTTTATCCCTTTTATTAGTTTCAATTTACATTAATTAATTATTTAACCATTATCAATTACACATTATATTTCATTAGCATCACACCAAGTTCCATTCCCTCTAAGCATAACCAAACCAAGTCCACAGCTTCTCAGAAATATTACCCCAGCATTGCATCCCAACAAGCTCCAAATCCATGGGTTAATATCATTTATTAAATCATTTATTAATATCATTATTACTTCCCCATAATTATAGTCATTCTAGAAAATAAAAACTAAGCTACCAAACACAAGAGGATCAACACAGTGAGTAGATGGACTACCCATCGAGCCTTTTTCACCTATAATAGGAGAATAGACCCATCCATCCTCGAGAATCTAAACGTGGAAAGCATGTGGCATACCCCGTGCATCTTAGCCTTCTTTGTAAGGATGTTAAGAAAGACCATCTTCCCTAAGCAGTGGGGAAATTAAAGAAGATAAACATCCAACAAGATTCAATAAGCAACCACATTCACAGCAACGAGTAATCCCAACTTCAACATGTTTCATCACCTTCGGTGTAACGACCCAAATATTTATGAATAAATTTCCCTTTCTTTTAATGTATTATGGATATAGAAAACACATGAACACTTTTTTATTATTATTTTTGGGTTTAAATTACCATTAATTATTATTACCTTTTATAATATATCCATTGAATATTGATCACACAGCTAATATAAATATAAGGTTTTCAAAAAAAATGCTTTCGACATAGACAAAGGAGATGATGGCCTCATCCAGTAGACTCAGGTCATACAAAGCTCATTTGTTAGAGCTTGGGAAGGAGGTAGAGTCACTAGGATTTTATATTGACCAAGACCAAGCCAGTATTCAACATGTTAATCTTTAATAGAATCTTCTATGGGAGAATTTCAAGTTAATAGAGATTACCACCCAAGCAATGTTATTCGAGCTACCCCAAGAGTCTGTCACCATAGTACACCGTACCCTTAGGTCTTATGTAGGTTTTATAAGGGGTTATGTAATAAGGTATTAGTTACTTATTTTGTAATCCATTTTTATAAATAAAATTCGTATTCCATCAATTCCTTTATGAGAATAGTCTTTCTTAAAAGAATGGTAAATTTGATAAATTGAATTTTTGGGTAAAAATGGTAATTTTGAAAAATATATACATTATTATATTAAAATAAGTTTTTTATTAATAATATTATAAAAACAATTATTATAAATTATTATTATATCATTTATTTATCTATAAATGATTCGGTAATCAGTTTTATAAGAGTTATATTTTTTATACGATAAAACAGAAAGTGTATTTTTAAAGAATTTATTTTAAGGAATTAATCAATTTTTGAAATAATTAAAATTTTAATAAAATATTATTATAAAATTAATTTTATTAATAATAAATAATTATATAATTTTTATGAAGTCGAATGTAATTTTTATTAAGGTTTGAAAAGTGTTTTGGTCAAAACCCGTGAATTTTTAATAAATGTTTGTTTTCATTTTAAAAGTGAAAATTAAAATATTTAGAAAATTATTTATATAAAATTAATATTATTTTTTTAATAATTATGTTGAAATTATCAAACAGTTAATTTTTCATAATTTTCTGAGACAATCAAATTTTTAGGTAAAAATTAAATATTGTATAAATAAAATATGTCTTTATGAAATCATAATGACCCCAAAATGATGTAATAAATACTATAATGGGTATTATAGGCCCAATATATGTTTTCCCATAAAACTAATATGACTTTATATTTTTTTAATTATTTTATAAAGCCTTAGTGAATCCTTCAAAATGTATAATATATTTTATGATTTTAAATTCATTTCTTTAATAATGTGACTCACCTCCACATAAGAAAGGCTAATATTTTAATATATTAAGCCATTGGAATTATAAAATAATGTTTTACACTCCTCTTTTTCAAAAACTATGGGAAAAATCCATAGTAATTTTTTTGATTTTGAATATTTAATTATATAGATTCCAAAACCTAAGTTTGTGAAATATTAAAGAACTCCCCTCTCATTTCCTATATAAACCCACACAAGCTCCCAATTATCTTCAATAAAAATCCTTGAATCACATCCATACTTTGTCCTCCCCTATCTATAATCCCCCCAAGGTTCCCCAATCTCCAAATAATCTTCTCTCAAGCCTCTCCCAAACCTTTGGGATCACACATCCAAGTAAGGGATTCCTTCCTTTCTCATTTTTATCCAAGTTCTTTATATTGTTATACCATTTTATTTTTCAATTAAAAATATTAGGGTATAATTTTTCAAATCCCTAATACTTTCCTCATTATGTTTTAATGATGAGATACCACTTTATCTCTCATTAATTTCTTTCATGTACACTCATTACCATGCTAAAATTCTGTAAGGGATTTCTATCTTCTTATTTCCATTCCAGAATTTCTTCTATATTATGCATCTAAATTCCATTTCATATGTTGGGATATTATGTTCCATGATTCCCTTACTATCTATTTAATTTTATAAATTATTATATACCTCTTTCTCTCTCATAAACCAAATTTATGAATCTCCATATAATGTCGTTATGGTGCCGAAATGGCACTGCAATTTTCTAAGTCAAAATCATCGTGTAGTGAATACCATACCCATTTCTCTATTAATGGTATTCAACTTTATACGCATATACTTATTTAATGTTACTTACATTTATGTATTTCATATGCTTTGATCATGGAAAAATGATTATGTTGAATGAATCCATGTAATATGATCTATGTGGCACACTTAAGCATGAGATTGAAATGAATATGAAGGGTGAAACCTGATAGCGCTCCAATGCATTGGTTAATGTTCAGTATCATGATACATCATGTTGGGATTGTGTTTTACATGATTCCTTTTATTACATTTTTTCTCCATGTTGGGACATGGGTTTACTTGATTCCTTTATGTTAATGATGCAGTGTTTTAAGTTTTTTCCACATTTCCATGTTATGATAATCATGTTATATCATGCCTTTATATTCAGGTTTATATTATTCTCCGCTGATATGTATATTTCATAACATATATTTTATTATTAATTTGATTCCTTTTTTACTCTCTTATTGGGCTTTATATCTCACCCTTTTCTTATGTATATCCTCAGGTTATCCCATGCAATGCTAAGTACGAAGGAATTTAGTGGTCATGTAAAATAATTTTTTAATAAAGATGTTGTATTTTATGTCTTAAGTTATCATGTAATGTTCTTAATCCCCAAATAAACTATACATCTTGATCTTCTGGGTTATATTAATTGCATGTTTATATAATAAAGCATGTCTAATTGTGTAATAAAGACCAGGTTCGTTATATCTGGTGTCCTCCCTGAAACCCACCTACATAAACCGATGCATCTCGCCACTCTAGGCATCAACTGCTACCACAACCACTAGGCCTCCCTGCCCACACATCTCACAACAGCCATCCAGGCTCACAACACATCACAAGCAGCAGGAAACAACAAGGTAACTAGGCTCTTGGATCTAAACAATTCATTATTCATTCACAATTAATGAGCTCTCACAGCTCCAAGCATAAGGCTCTTTGGCCTTTACAAGCAAGAGGGTAACTTAGAAACCTACCAATCATTATCTTTTATCAAAAAACCAGATATTTAATCCATATTAAATTAACTGATTCATTGTTATTAGGTTAAAACTATGGGAAACCTAAACTAAAATCTATCATAGCTACCACAAATTAATTAAACAATTAATTTGACATGCCTTTAAACAACAAGAACCAATATGATTCATGTTTAAAAACAAATGGGAATAGACATGCACATCTGCATCAATTTGATTAACATCAAATTACAACAACAATAACAACTGGATTCATTTACATGCCTCTTTATCTAATTAATTATCAATTAATTCTGGCTTTACGTTCTTTATCAATTTCATCAAGAACAACATCATAACAAGAAAAGCATATATATCACACTATCTAACAAATCAAGAGGCAAACCATTATCACGGTACAAAGAAAAAACATGCAATCAAACCAATTATTTTAATCCGATTCAAGTACTTAATTAGGTCAATTCCATTGCGATACAAAGTGATAAAACATTCTAAATCTATAGTTTCACATGAAATAATATATAAGCAACAAATCCCCTACCTCAAAAGGTTTCGGACGTTCTTTGATCAAGAATGTATCAAAGCAACGGATCGTGATTGCCTTCCCCACAACAACTGCATCCACCCGAGGATGTTATGGTGCAACTGCATCAACAAAAACCAAAATAAACTCCCTTAGAACCATTGAGATAAAAAACCATAGCATGAAAAATAGAAATGGGAGAAGATAGATGGAAGAAAACCAAAGAAAAAAGGTAGATCTTACCTTGGATTGAAGATGGATCAAATAAAGAAGTGGGGAACCAATCCAAGAAAAAGGAATCCCAAAATGTTGAAGAGGGAGGTGTTTGGGCCATCTGGAGTTGAGAGGGGGTGAGTTTAAGCCATAGGGTTTGAAAAACCCAAGTGGTTGGGTGTCTTTAAAATACCCAATGGTGAGGAAGTACACGGCGTGTACCTCCCTGTCACGTCGTGTATCGCCTCGAGGCCAACTTACACTGAAAAATGCATCACCTAGGTACTCTATTTTATTTTTTTGAAACCCAAATGGTACACGTCGTGTCCCCCGTGGTCACGTTGTGTATCCCCCCCCCCCTGTTTTCAGCTTCTTACGACCGAACTCCTCCAGACTTACTCTGATCCTTCTCTAAGCACCTCGGTCTTCGAAAACACACAAAGTGTCGATCCATGCAGATCCGGGCCCTTAAAAATAACTTATAAAAGAACCCTATTAATATTTATGATATCATATATGATTATTTTATAACAAAATATCATATTTTTTTAATAATATTTCATTATTTTCATTTTTTCAGGTGTTAATTTCCTTGTTTTTAGATTATGTTTTGAATTGTTATTTTTTTCCTCTTAATTAGATCAATATTTCATCATATCTAGAATTTAAAACATTATTTAAATATAATATATATTCATTATATGTGTATTTATAGTAATCTATAAAATTTTATTATAGGAAATGAAATACATCGTTCATGGATACGGTATGTCATACGTAGCCATGAACATTGTTTCCATTTTCTTTTCCCATTGAAAGATAGAAAATTAAATACTATATATATATATATATATTATCATTAAATTATCATTTTTATTTCATATATATCACATATTTTTGTTAAAATCATCCTTAATATATTTCATGTAAAGCATGAACGAACCACATCGCTTTGTGAGGCGGTAGTCCGTTGTACACGCGAACGACATTATCATATTCCCACAAAATGTAAAGCATGAAGATATGTATTATATAATAATTAAATAATAATAAATGATTCATAAATATCATAAATATCATTTATAAATATTATGTCTATCGTTATTCTCAACCTTTATAGGTGGTAATGGAAAATGAATGACATCGGTTTGCGAGGTGGTAGTCTACCTTGCACACGAATGATGATTTTATAACCTATTTGATGGAAGTGTGTGTGGTTTTAGGTCATAACCTTTATATAACAACATATAAGTATATTTAAGATATTTTTGTTATTATATAATCATGATATAATAATAATTTAAGGATTTATAGAAGTAAATAAAATCAAAATGCTTTTAGAAAGACATTGCCTCTTCTTCGGGTATCCTCCTTAGGTTTGCCCTAATGTATTTATAAGTTGGATTTATGAAAAATATAAGGGAGTTAATTTTGGGATTTATTTGGGTAGTTATTAGCCAAACAAAATGGGTTTTAAAGGTGTGAAGAGAGGAGGATAAGGGTGGCCTTTTATAAGTGGGGAGAGGACATACTTGGTATTTTGAAAATAAAGTTATGTGAATCCACATTTTTACCTAACAAGAGGCTTACATAATACAAAAAATGATATTAGAGGTTTAATGGTATAAATATGGTCATCCAATGGGTTTTGGGAAAGTTTTGGGTCATTATTACACCTTATACTTTAAGTTTAACCACTAAGTAAACTCATTTTTACCTTAATCACTATAATTAATTTTAACTGTATTCACTAATCATTATGGCCAAAAATTAACTTGAAATTATTAGATATTATAAATTATGGTGATTCCAAATATTTAATAAATTTTTAAAAATTCAATTCATATAAGTGTAAAAAAATAATTTAAAATTAATCTCATGAAAGGGATGAGAAAATGAGTTTTTAAAGTGAAAATGTTCAAAATTTTATTAAGTCTTTACATCTAAATTCAAGATGAAATTGATTTAAATAAAATAAATTGGACTAATGTATGTGTAATTAAATTAACTAAACTTCAAAACCAATTAAAATTATAGTTTTACTTTATAAATTATTTAGATGAAAATTCAGTTTTCAATTAAAATTCGGTATTTTTTACTATTCATCAAAAAATGAAACTTATCAAAAAAAATACCAAAAATTCATCCTAAGATAATTTTGAAATTAAAATTTTTAAAAACAATTAAGGTTATTTTTTCAAATTAAATTTATAAAAGTGTCAAAATTTATCTTTAAAACAAGTTCTCCATTAAAAGGCGGCAAAACTGCCTTTAGAAAAGTATAGTTTTTTATGTGTAAAATTGGATTTGTTCTTATATTATGTCTATAAAATCTATTGAATAAATTTAAAAATATTTTATTTTATATAATATATATATATATATATTATTATTAATATCATCCACTAATATTAATTAATTTAATTTATTAAGATAAAATGCATTTAGCATATAAAAAATAGTTTTTTATAAAAATGTTTCTTTTATATTCAATTGGTTTTTTATACATTTATAATTAATTGGTAACCAATTAATTTAAACATATATTTTAATAATATATTTAATCATATTTATAACTTCTAATTTAACAGATAGAAGATAATTTTCATTTTAAATAAAAATATTAATAGTATATTGTTGTTCGGTAAAACTCGGTCTTGCATGTAATGAAATCTATCAAAGAAAATATTTGTTGTGTGTAAAGCAAACTAAATCAGTATTGCATGAATTTAGAGCTATATAAAAGATTTAATTTATTTAAAATGTTAAATATATTATAAAATCTCAGGATTTTATATTCATTTCCATGCTTAGTGTTGCGTGTAACGCAAGCTAAACTCAGCATTTTATATAGAGAAAGCTAAATTTTGTGATGTGTGTAATGTAAGATAAACTCAATTTTTCATGTAATATAAACTAATGAAGTGATTTAATTTATTTAAAAATAAATTTTTTCAATGTATCAAGGTGTTATATTGTCTTCTATGCTCGGTGTTTCATTTCATACATGCCATCAAATACAGTGTCCTTATTTTATAATTTTGGGGTGTTACATTCTCCCCGCCTTAAATAAATTGTGTCCTTGTAATTTAAACTTGATCTCAGTAATCAGAGGTTTGACATTTGAAAATTCCTTTATTGAAAAATCAACATTGTAAATGGGTTAATAAAATATCCTCTTAATAAGAGATTAAAGGAAGTATGGAAGTCATATAGAATAAAACATAACTAGGTTTCTATGTATGAGAACATTAGTAGAAAATGATATGGACATGGAGTAAAAGCATAAATATTTATAGAGATTGATTGAGCTCATTGATCATAGACAATTTAATGATCAATTAAAATTTGTGGGGCTCAAAACCATAAATTTGTGATGATTTAAAAGACCATCGATTCAATAAAAATGAAGGTATTAGGATGAAATCGTTGTTTCAAGTTCATTTTCCTAATGTTGAGTGATTCTTTTAATTCTTAAGAATATAAGAAAATATAATTACTATATATATTTCTATAAACACGATTTCCTCTTTTGGTTTTGCTTAGATCAATCTCTAATTCATCACTTACTCTAAAAATGAATATCCATAAATTAATTTTTTATGCTTGAAGCACTAAAATTCATGTTTAATGGATCATAAGATCCATAAAATAGTGAAAATTCTTTTCGTATGATTTATAACTATTTTCCAAAACCAATACATTAACCTCTAAACCAAAAAAGTAATACCACTAGTTCATCATTAATATTTATTCATCAAATTTTTCAGCTAATAAAAATGACACATTAACTAGGGAACCATGTAGGGTAGTAGTAGGCGGGAACCCCTTATCATTATTTGATCATGGGTTCATGCCCCACCACCTTGACGGATGTGATGGGTTGTCACCCTACATGCGGGTTATCCTATTTCTAAACTACATTAATATAATTTCTATAACACTCCCAAAAATTATGATGGATATCCTTGAAATTAATCATTAAATAACCTTTTTACTAGAGTTTTCAATACAACTCTTTTTTATGGTCTAATAATATTATTTATCTATTATTACAGTGTCATTATTTATCATATTAACCCAAAAGTTTATCAATACCTTTAAACTTATGTCCATAAAATGTAAAGGAATTATTCCTCAAATATATTTTTCACTAAAACGTATAATTTCTATAAATTTCTCCAAAATGTATATATATTGGTAGACTCCCATCACATAAAACCTAAAAAGGGTGTTTAAGAATTTGAACTTATGATTAACTTTAAACTCATAAACCCATGATGGTATCCATAACTCTTATATTAATGAATACATATGTGATTCTAAAATTTAACACAATCCTTATATGTTTCATAATTTTTATCAAAAAAATACCATTGGTAAAAATACCTATAGAATTTAATTATTAAATCCCAATACATAAATACTTCATCTGTTTTATTTCCATATAGGTACTTGGTCTAGGGTTTTTCTTAGTTTGTTCATGATCATTATTTATTTAAATCCTTCATAATGGTTTGTAAAGAAAATTTTAATTATCCTAAACATATCCACTGAGAGTTTCAAACCAGGTGTACAGTAAGGCCTATTGTCATGTACCAGGTTACGCTCGAGTCAAGCCTGATACACCCTTTTTAGAGTTTTTATCCCTAGGTACATTTGTTCCAGAACAACATCCACTTGTAGTATCCATACAAGGATGTATTGAAAGTAAAAATCACATAATATATACTTTACCAAAACTTTAGGATGTTCTTCTATACTTATCTTCATATTATACCATAGGGTTATGTTCCTTAATCTATGTATTCCTAAATATAGTTCCCAAGGTTTCTATTAATATTTCTCTAATACCAAATCTAGCATCCCTGACCCCAGAAGCCCAGAACTGGTGCCCACTACCATTACATTGGAATAAATACAAGATTCATATCTTAAAGGACCAATCAGTTTAGTAGTCTTGGTAAACTAGATACATACATGAGTCCTATATTATAAATTAATACACAAATTACAACATAATTTTTTTTCAAAAATAACATTATTCCATTTAGCATATCCTTTCATATCTTTCTTAGTGCATTTCATGGAATCCTAGGGAAAGGAAAAAAAATAAGGATAATCTAAAATGATCAGTAAGGGTTAAGTATAACATAAGAAATAATGAATCAATACGTATAATCGATGTGGAAAGGTAAATAAAAGAGAACACATTCCATGTAATCAATAACAGATAAGAAAGTGTGTAAATAATATAGGAAGGTAAATAACTGAATACACGTGTCCTTTAATCAATAAACTAATAATGAAATGCATCCATATATTTTTTTAGAGTGAAAATATCATGGATAATAATAACTAAATTTTGAATGCTGGAAATGATTAAATATTGGACATCATGTATAAGGCACATGGAATCTTATACTGTTAAGACCTTTCACAAGACATTTTAAGACTATAGGTAGAAACCCATTTAATTTGGCTAACTATGTTGTCTCATGAGACTTTTTGATGCATTGAGGGGTTATATAATGCAAAGGCCCCCACCCATAACCGTGAGTCCAAATTATTCCTCATATATTGAATAATGTATTTAATTCATAAACAATGTTTCATATCATCAAATATCCATATTGAATAAAAGATACAGATTTATCAATATTTTCCCAATTAATCAAATAATTTTCAAAGTAAAAACCGTATGTAAAAATGGTATATGATTTAGGAAATAATCATATCCATGATAAATAATGTAGATATTTAGGGTAAACTTAATGTTCAATCATCACTATAAAGTGAATAACTCAAGGGGAAGTTAATGACTACAAAAATGGTTTAAGGAATTGAATGTCAATGTTATCCTTAGTCGAAATAATCATAATCCATACAAAGGAATAATAAGTATGGAATTAATATGATTTATACCCATTATAGTTTTAATAAGGGTTTTTTTCATTGATGAATAGAAATACAATAAAAATATCTTTAAAAACATTCTTATATAAAATATCGTTTTCATTTTGAAAAACATTTTGAAAAATAATTTTCATTTGAAAACCACTTTTAAAAAGCATAAAATTTTTTATAAAGGGTGAAATTACTTTGATAAATCATTTTTAAAAGCTTCAAATTATTTTTGAAAACATTTTCATAAAACATGGTTTTGGAAGAAAGCATATTTCCGACAGAAGAGAGATATAAAGTTAGATTTTCTTAAAAATATTCTATAAACCATTTTAAGTACCAAAGAGTGGAAAATGGAACTATTACTTGAAAAAATATATTAAATGTACATAGGAGAATACAATTAATGGTTTTATTAAACAATGATCATATAATTTACTTTAATTTAAATTAAATAATTAACAATCTCGATTAGAATGAGATTGTGAAACAAACCCTAAAAAATCATAACGTTGAAGTGATAATTAATCAATGAATCAATTATGTGTATCAGTTTTAAATCCACATAAAAAAGTTCAAATAAAACATAATATAATCAAAAGTCATTGTACACATAATCTTAGAATATTAACAATAATGAATAATTAATATAACCCAATGAAAAGAAATTGAGTTATACAATTCCTTACCACTTTGTAACTTTTAATTCAAATCCCCATAGATGAAATAATACATATTGAAACTTAAAATAATATTAAGAATTAATTATTCAGGATATTAAATTTCAATTGGTATTATATACACCCTATAAAATTAATTATGTGTATAACATTAAAATATGCCTCAATGAAATGAAATTGAGACAGAATCTCTTACCTCGCACTTTCCTTTTGATTGTAATTTATTTAACATATTGTATATTGGTTTTAAACATGTTACTAACTTATAAAATAACCATATTAATATTCATTATATCATATATTATTCTTTTATAATGACTTATCATCTATTTGTTAATAATATTTCATTATTTTCATTGTTTTGGGTGTTAATTGCCTTGTTTTTCAAATATGTTTTGACTTGTTATTTTTATAACCTTACTTAGATCATGATTTCATCATCTAAAAAATGTAAAAAAATGATTTAAATATCATTTATATTTAGTATGTATGTATTTATTGTAATCTGTAAAAAAAATTATAGGAAATGAAACACACCATTCATGGAGACGGTAGGTCGTACGTATGCATGAACGTTGTTTCCATTTTCTTATTGTATTGAAAGAAATAAAATTAAATACTATATATATATATATTATAATTAAATTATCATTTTTATTTCATATATATCACATATTTTTGTTAAAACCATCGTTGATAAATTTCATGTAAAGTGTGAACGAATCACATCGATTCGCGAGGCTGTAGTCCGTCGTACACGCGAATGCTGTTATCGTATTCCCACAAAATGTAAATCATGAAGTTATGTGTTATATAATAATTAAATAAGTATAAATACATCATAAATATCATAAATATAATATATAAATAAGTATTTACATCATTATTCCCAACCATTATAGGTGGTAAGATAAAAACAAACGACATCGGTTCGCATGGTGGTAGTCTGTCGTACATACGAATGATGATTTTGTAACTCATTTGATATAAGTTTGTTTGTTTGTAGGTAGTAACCTTAACATAAAAACATATCAATATATTTAATATACTAATGGTATTATATAATCATGATATAAGAAGAATTTAAGGAGGTGGTTAAGGAAATAAAATAAAAACACTTTTAGAAAAACATTACCTCTTCTTTCGATATCCTCCTTAGGTTTGCACTAATGTCTTCCTAAGTTGAATTTCCTCCAAATATTGGACTTCTAGGATTAGGGGAGGTAATTTTTGGAGTGCTTTTTTTAGGTATTGGTCGAACAAAAGTGGTTTTAAAGTTGTGAATAGAGGAGGATAGGGGGTGGCCTTTTATAAGCAGGATAGATAACACACTTCGAATTTTGAAAAGAATGTTAGGTGAACCTATGTTTTTACCTAACAATAGGATTCCATAATACAAAAAATTAAATACTATAGGTTTAATGATCTAAATATGAACATAAAATTAGTTTTTTACAAGTTTTGGGTCATTCTTACACCTTATACTCTAAGTTTAACCACTAAGTAAACTCCTTTTATCTTAATCACTGTAATTAATGTTAACTACATTCACTAATATTTATGTTAAAAAAATAATTTAACATTATTAGAAATTATAAATTATTATAATTACAAATATTTAATCCATTTTTTCAAATTCAATTCACATAAGTGGAAAAAAATAATTTAAAATTAATCTCGTAGACGAGACAAGAAAGCGGGTTTTTAAAGTGAAAATGTTCAAAAGTTTACTAAGTTTTTATATATAAATTTAAAATTAAATTTATTCTAATGAACAAAATTGGATTAATGGATATATAATTTAAATAATTTATCTTTAAAACCAATTCAAAGTATAATTTAACATTATAAATTATTTATACGAAAAGTTAGTTTTCAATTAAAATTCATTATTTTTCACTATTCATCAGAAAATAAAACTTCTCCGAAAAATACCAAAAATTCAACCTATTATAATTTTGAAATTAAAATTTAAAAATTGAAGTTTAGTTTTTCAAATTAAATTTATAAAAGTTTCAAAATTTAGTTTTAAAATAAGTGCGTCATTAAAAGGCTTCAAACCTACCATTAGAAAAATACAGATTTTTACGCATAAAATTGGATTTTTTATTATCTTATGACTATAAGATCTATTGAATGAATGTAAAAAAAATATTGAATGTATAATATATAAATTTCATTAATATCATCTTCTTATATTAATTAATTTAATTTATTAAGATAAAACGCCTTTGGCGCAAAAAAATCATTTTTATTAAAAACATTTCCTTTATATTCAATTGGTTTTTATATCCATTTCTAATTAATTAGTAACCAAGTAATTAAAATATATATTTTCATAAGTTATTTAATCATATTTATAACCACCAATTTAATATCTAGGAGATAATTTTCATTTTAAATAATAATATTAATAGTATATTATTTTTCGGTAAAATTCGATCTTACGTGTTATGAAAACTATCGAAGAAACTCGTTGTTGTGTGAAATGAAAGTTAAATCATTATAGCATGCATTAGAAGCTATAGAATATATTGAATTTATTTAAAATGTTAAATATATCATAAGTCTTTGGATGTTATATTTCTTTCCACGCTTGGTGTTGCGTGTAACGCAAGCTAAACTCGGTGTTTCGTGTAAAGTAACCTAAACCTTGTGATGCGTATAACACAAGATAAACTCAATTTTCCATATAATATACCCTATTGAATATATTTAATTTATTTAAATGTAAATATATTGTAATTTCTTGGGGTTTTATATTGTCTTCTACGCTTGGTGTTGTGTTTCATACATATTATCAAATACAATTTCCTTATTTTATAATTTCAAGGTGTCATACCAAAGTCCAAATATCAATATTAAGACAAAAAACTCAGACATATACCCCCCCCCCAATTAAAATAGTGGTCAAGAAAACCATCGAAGTTTCGGTGGACCTCTATCAAAATTTCAATTCTCTATCAAAGTCTTGGTGTCTATATTTAGAATTTTAATGGTATCCCAGAAGCAAAAAAAATCCACTATTTATCCCATTATAGTATTGATTCTTCTTATCGGATTTCCAGTGATCCCTCTACTATGAACACCACATTCAAACAGCCATAAAACTCCAAAATTATTCTTATTTTCCTTCTCTAACTTCAAAATTCAATCAAAACACATTTAAATCATTTCAAAAACTTCAAAAATAAATTTAAAATTATTTTGAGAATTCAAGATTCTTTATAAGATCTATATGAACTTTTTGAGAAATCAATATTTATTATATGACCTTTTTGATAAATGGGTAGTGGTGATAAGTAATCAAGATTTATTTGGACTAGTGGTGAGAGTTTAATAATATGATATGTGTTTATAAATAGCGGTTAATAATAAATATTTTGGGTTATGTTGATGTAAATGAGATATGATTAAGTGGGGTTATGGGTATATTATCTTTTTTTTATTTATGTGATGACAGGTGTGGTGTTTTTTTACTTGTTACATGACCTTCATCTAATATCCATGTATGGTTAATGGATGGATGAATAATTTCTCCATCCCCTCTAACTTATGATGATTATATGATGATGATTATGAGATGTTGATGATGATATGATGATGATGAGATTATATGATAGTTGGCTGGAGAGAAAGCGTTAATTTTTTTGGAGTTTGTGGCAATAAATTAGTTGATGAATGGTTTATAGAGGCCCTTTTTGATATATTTTTTATGTTTTATATTATATATTTATCATGATATTTGGGAAGTGTGCTTGACATGAAATATGAAATTAATGTAGTGGTCTAGTTATCTTGTTTTATTTATGTCATTTATAGATGCATTAGTATGTTTTATTCACATAGGCATATAAGAGTTGAGGGGGGAACCAACTTTGTATATTTTTATATTTACCCTTAATATATATGTTTTTGAAAATTAATAGGATTGGAGGTTTTGGGAAACACTAAAGAAAGGGTGAATTAGTTGGTGTTGTGGTTTTAAATTTAAACTAAAGATTATGGTTTGCAGTTGTTATGTCTTCTTATCTAACATTTCATGCATTAATTACACATTTGGTTATTGTTTTTCAAGGAGGTTTATTCATGATAAGGATCACACATTGATGATATATTAACAATAAAAATTCTAAAAAAATCCTCATATGATTTAATCAACCATTATTTGGATATATAATCATCATATGGTCCTATGTTCTTGTCATTTAAGTATGAGTGTGAGACATGGAATAGTTATTATCATTATACCCTTGTCTTACTAATAAAAATTATATTCTTAAATCTCATGTATGGTCATTCTCTCATACATAGGTCTAAGAAACAATAATCAATTCAATCTGTAATGAAATCAACTGATACACAACAAATAACTTTTGAATTTGTTTTAATTATTAATTCAAAGAAATTAGAAAAAGAAAGGTGTAAAGGAAAAAATATGGAAAATTGTCTTGAAAACACCAAAATTGGTAGACAAAACACCAAACCTAATACAAACTTGACTTTGGGTTGGTTTAGTTTATACCAGTAGTTATTAACTAGTATCCTGCTCTCTCAACCCACAACTCCAATCTTACACCAAACACACATAAAAAATTACAACAAAAACACAGCAATAGAGTGATCACCATCACCAGATCTTAATACCTGTAGTCCTTCACATGAAGGATCTCTAATTCACTCTCACCAAGGGCAGATCCCCCCTCATAAGACCCAGTCGTTTCCTTTGAATTCCCCTTTCACCTCACCAAGAAGGATGCATGTGCCTTCTCTATGTTCTCCTCCTTCTTAACCATGCCTTTAGGGTGATCTTCTGGAAATCCCATCCAAAGGATAATGATAGGATCCATGGATTCTACACCTTCAACTTGTTCATAGCATTCAGATTGATGGTTTCCTCCTCCTCACTTGGCTCGCTAGATAAGAATACCACTGTTGACGCCACAGGAAGCATCGTTCATTATAGGTCCCGCATAGTAAACTTTGTAATCACTGTTGTAGGAACCTACAAACATGACTCTTAAATAAGGGGATATTTTTTTGATAGAAAATAATCCAAGTTACTATGGTTTAAGGTTCTATTTAATTTTATTTCTTAAGAATTTGGCAAGACCTTTGGACTATCTGACCTAGGGGTGACCATGTTGGGCTTCAGGAGGGTTCCCTCGAGTAGGTTTTTGTGGTCATTGAGAGCCTTGTAGTAGGTGGAAAGGAGCCATTCAGTCACATCAGCACACTTCTCAATGGAGTGGGATCCATCAATAATGATCTCAGGCTCAGTGATGGAGATAAGGAAATTCTCCTGGCAGATGATGTCATAATGGGCCAACCCATTTGCATTCTCAACAATGTCGAGAGGGGAGGGCTTTTTGGACTGATATTTAGGACTGCACGCCACTTTGAATATTGGGCTCTAGTCAGGTAGTACTGCTTTCACCGCTAGGCAAGGTCATCAAGTCCTTGGGTGGTGGTCTCGCCATCTATCCCAGCAAGCTCGACAGTGCCCTTGTCAACCTTGATTCCAGGTAGGACTCTTCCTTCCCTCAACACATCCACAAAAGGTTTCCCTGAAAATAAAAGGAGAATTAGTACATTTGAGTTGTGTGAAATAAGAACTATTATTTTAATGATCACTTCCTATCATGGAAACCTTAAAAAAGAAGGATTATATTTTTCAAAAAATAGTGGCATTCCAATAAGAGGAGATTTAAATTTGCGGTTGGAGGATCCATAACGGAACACATTCAATTAAAACCTAAAAGATTAACATTCAACCAAAATAAATCCTTGAGAGATGGTGGAGGATTCAAAAATACAGTACTATTTATTGGCCCCTTTTACAACTAAATCAATGATCCTGTTAAGTAAAATATAACTATTTCAAAAGGGAATGGATTTATTCTAGTGTTGGCATTGAAATTTAAGTTATGTCCATTCATTTTTAAAACCTCCAATGCATTTAAATAATTAGGAAGGTAAAATTGTATCAGAATGAGCACTCTTTTAAAAATCGGAATAACATAAATGCTATAGAATTAACTAAACGTAGAGTAGAGTAGTTGAACAATAGAAATCCAACAGCATAATCATTCAGACCTGTAGTATCCTTTTGATACAAAGTATCCTCGAGAAGGATGACAACACTTAAATATTGAAGGGTTCTAGGAGTGAAAAAGGACACCTCACGGAGGGTTCTCCTGGTTTTTTTAATGTTCTCGACATTGATGTTGGTCAAGCACTAGTTGACTCATTTGGGGCAAAAATTCTCTTTTGGGGCATGCTAATGTGTGCCGCATTGGAAATGAGTTCATCTGCAAAACATCATGTGGTTAAATATGACTTTCTTTTACAATAAAGACAAATGGAGTATGGCGACAAAAATATAACTGGAACAGAAAGCATTGTACTAAGGAAAAATAATCAGGATCATCAAACACTGCTTCAAAATTTTTGATGGAAAATACACCCGTCGAAAATAGAAAGATGGGTGGGGTACAGATCTCTTTTCATAAGAAACAGATCAACGTATCATTTGACATAACAGAACATCTTGTTTTATAATCTAAGGGCTGATGAAAACTGTTGGAAATACAAACCATAAATGGCATCCATTGCTCTTCCCAAGCAGCCCGCCACTTTCCCATGTGGCTCTTCATTTTTCTATGCATTTTGTTTAATTCCAATGCAAGCATTTAATTGCCTTGTTTTTTGTTCCTTTTATTAAATTCATGGGTTGTCTATTTTAGTGTATTTTCATACCCTATAAATATGGGTGCAATACAAAAATCTTGAAATCCTTGTTGTGTTTATTGTTCCATTTTTTATTCCTCTATTTTTTCCCTTGGCTTGTATAGCCAACAAATTGGTATCAGAGGATAGTACCAAAGCATCCTTCAATTTTTGAAGATGGTCACCGCGATCCAGCCGCAAGTTCTGATGTTGTCTAAAGACAACTATGAGAGTTGGTGCATTCAAATGAAGGCATTGTTTGGGTCACAAGAATTATGGGAGATCGTCAACAACGGGTATATCATACCCACTACGGAGGAAGAAGCCGCCTTCACTAATGAAGAAAAGACGGTCGTCAAAAATAAAAGGAAGAAATACAACAAGGCGTTGTTCCTCCTCTATCAAGTGTTGGATGAATCAACGTTCGAAAAGATTTCCAAATCAACATCGAGCAAGCAAGTTTGGGATATGCTTGCCACAATCTTCAAAGGTGTTGATCGGGTGATGCGGTTTCGTCTTCAAACTCTAAGAGCGGAGTTCGAAGCGACACACATGAAGGAAGGTGAGAGTATCTCGGATTACTTATCACGCCTAATTCTCATTGTTAACAATTTGAAACGGAATGGTGAAAAATGGAGGATATTCGTGTTATTGAGAAAGCACTTCGATCGCTCACAACCAAGTTCGAGCATGTGGTTGTGGAAATCGAAGAGTCGAAATATTTGGAAAATTTATCAATTGAATAACTGATGGGGTCGTTGCAAGTACATGAGCAGCGAATGTAGAAGAATGCAGGTTCAACAATAGAGCATGCCCTAGAGTCCAAGTTGAATCTGTAAGAACCCGAGAATGGCCAAGCACAACGAGGCGGTTATCGTGCAAGAGGAAGAGGGCGTGGACATCCTCTAAGCCATCAACAAAAGCAACAGAACTTTACCAACTTTCGTGGAAGAGGACACGGTGGAGGTCGATTCATGCGTGGTCGTGAAAATGTAAGGAACGTCCAATGCTACAACTGTAAGAAATTCATCCATTTTGCGTCTGATTGTTGGAGCAAGGTAGATCATGATGAATGATCCAACTACGCTGAAGCATCTCATCATGAAGAAGAAGGTACCACACTCCTCCTAGCATAAGAAAAATCATGTGAATGCCCCGATGTATGGTATCTAGACACGGGAGAAAGTAACCACATGAGTGGTAATAAAGAGTTGTTCGAGGAACTCACCAAAGAAGTTTGTGGTGACGTGAATTTTGGCGACTCATTGAAGGTGCCCGTTCTTGGCAAAGGTAAAATAAAAATCTTTCTGAAGAATGGTGAGTCGAATTATATTTCCAATGTGTATTACGTACTGAGTATGAAAAATAATATCATCAGTCTCGGCCAACTCCTTGAGAAGGGGTATGTCATACACTTGGAAAATTCTTCTTTGTATATAAGAGATGATCACAGGAGGCTTGTTTCTCAAGTCCAAATGGAGAAGAATCGCATGTTTCCGCTACACATCAAAATGAAGGCCGAGGAGTGTCTATTTGGGCTCATGAAGAATGATTCCTAGAGATGGTATCTGCGCTTTGGGCATCTCCATTTTAGCGGGCTTAAACTTCTATCTTCATCGAGCATGGTGTGTGTCTTGCCGAAGATTGAATCTCTAAATCATGTGTGTGAGGCATGTACACTCAGAAAGCAACAAAGGAACTCCTTCCCAAGTGGAGTGTCTAAAAGAGCAACAGAACCACTTCAGTTGGTTCACACTGATATATGCGGGCCACTTGAAACACCATCACTTGGAGGTAATAGGTATTTTATTACCTTTATTGATGATTTCAGCAGAAAGTTGTGGGTGTATTGCATCAAAGAAAAATCATCCGCTTTCACTTTTTTTAAAACATTAAAAGCTCATGTTGAAACTGAAAGTGTCCACATAATAAAAGTACTCAGATCTGATAGAGGTGGAGAATACACCTCAAATGCATTCCAAGATTTCTGTAGGGAATATGGCATAAAACAACAATACACTGCAGCTTATACGCCACAATGGAATGGAATTGCAAAAAGGAAGAACCGCACTATCCTCGACATGACGAGGACCATGCTGAAGGAGAAAGGGCTTCCAAAGAGTTTTTGGGCAGAAGCAGTGGCATGTACTGCCTACTTGCTCAATCGGTGTCCAACAAAGAGCGTCAGGAAATTTACACCACAAGGGGCGTGGAGCGGCTACAAACTGAGCATGGCGCGCCTAAGAATCTTCAGGTGTGTCGCCTACACTCAAGTCCCAGAAGCGAGAAGAAGGAAACTTGATGATCGTGGTGAAAATTCCATCTTCGTCGTCTATTGTGAATCCTCTAAAGCCTATAATCTTTACAATCCACTAACCAATAAATTAGTGGTGAGTAGAGATGTGGTCTTTAGTGAGGAAGAAGCATGGAAGTGGAATGATGAAGAATACAACAAGGATTTTCCAGTCAAGACAGAGGTTCCTGAAGAAGGGCATGATTATCAGGAGAAAACACATGCAACCCCTTCCTCGGGCGCATCATCAGTTGGAAGAAGTCCAGGGTACATTTCATCACTCCTGAAAGCACTCCACAAAATCAAAATGTGGCCAGATCATCCTCTCCTATGGCTCCTATGAAGATGAAAAATTTGAGTGACATTTATGAGCAGACCGAAGAGGTAAATATTTTTTGCTTGTATGCAGATCATGAGCCTCTGACCTTTTAGGAATCCATGAGGGAAGAAAGATGGAGAATGGATATGGAATAAGAAATTCGTGCCATAGAGAGAAATGACACATGGGAGTTGACTACACTCCCAAAAAGCCAGAAGAGCATTAGCGTCAAATGGGTGTACAAGATCAATCAAAATGTTAATAGCGAGATCGATCGACACAAAGCAAGGCTCGTAGCAAAGGGGTACAAACAGAAGTTCGGGGTGGACTAAGAAGAAGTCTTTGCTCCTATTGCTCACCTTGACACTGTAAGAATGATTATATCCCTTGTTTTCCATCACAGTTGGATGATCTACCAACTGGATGTAAATTCTGCTTTCCTAAATGGAATTTTGGAAGAATAGGTCTATGTTGACCAGCCTGAAGGCTTTGTTATGCAAGGGGAGGAAGACAAAGTGTATCGACTGAAGAAAGATCTTTACGAGTTGAAGCAGGCTCCTCGTGCTTGGAATGAACGCATTGACTGCTATCTTCGAGAGAATGGCTTCGCTCAATGTCCATATGAGCATGCGGTTTACATCAAGCAGAATGATCGTGGAAATATACTTATTGCATGCTTGTATGTTGATGATTTGCTATTTACAGGGAACAGTCAACATGTGTTTGATGAATTCAAGGGGGCCATGTTCAAGGAGTTTGAGATGACCGACGGAGGTATCATGTACTTCTTTCTGAGCATATAAGTAAAGAAACAACATGGAGGCATCTATATTTCTCAGAAGAGGTATGCCAAGGAGTTGCTTGAAAAATTTAAGATGGTCGATTGTAATGCTGTAAACACACTGGTTGCAACGAGCTTGAAATTGACAAAAGATGGAGAAGGAAGAAGTGTTGACTCGGCTCTGTTCAAGAGTCTTATTGGAAGCCTGAGGTATCTCACAATCACAAGGCCTGATATTGTCTATAGTGTTGGGCTTCTAAGCAGGTATATGGAGGCACCTAAAGAGTCACATTGTCTACCAGCAAAACGAATCCTCAGGTATGTCAAAGGAACATTGGATTTTGGTCTGTTTTATCCCTACAATGAAGAATCAAATCTATATGGTTACTCAGATAGTGATTGGGGAGGTGACCAAGATGAAAGGAAAAGCACCACTGGGTATGTATTTTTTCTTGGATCGATTGCTTTCACGTGGAATTCAAGGACGAAAAGTGTAGTCGCTTTATCCACATGTGAAGTAGAGTACATGGAATCATCATCTACTGTTTGTGAGGGAATCTGGTTGAGAAATTTGCTGAAGGAGATGAAGCATCCACAGGATGAATCTACAGTAATATATGTGGATAACAAGTCGGCAATTGAACTTGCCAAAAATCCGGTGTAGCATGGGAGAAGAAAACACATTGACACTCGTTTTCATTTTCTCAGGGATCATGTGAAACAGAAAACGATAAAATTGTAATATTGTCATACTACCGAATAGGTGGCAGATATTTTCACAAAGGCATTACCGACAGATGAATTCAAAAGGCTAAGAACAATGCTCGGGATAAAGCCGATTTTGGTTTGAAGGGGAGTGTTGGAAATACAAACCATAAATGGCGTCCATTGCTCTTCCCAAGCAGCCCGCCACTTTCCCATGTGGCTCTTCATTTTTCTATGCATTTTGTTTAATTCCAATGCAAGCATTTAATTGCCTTGTTTTTTGTTCCTTTTATTAAATGCATGGGTTGTCCATTTTAGCGTATTTTCATACCCTATAAATATGGGTGCATATGTAATCCATAGAGAAGTGTGTGAAATACAAAAATCTTGAAAGCCTTGTTGTGTTTATTGTTCTATTTTTTATTCCTCTATTTTTTTCCTTGGCTTGTATAGCCAACACAGACGACAATGAACATCAGATGCACGCTTTTCGTTTTACTTGATAATCAACATAAGTCCAAAAAACAAATCAGATCTAATCAATTAAATAAACAAAGAAACAAACAAATCTAGAAACAACACTAAAGAAAATATGAAGAAAATAGTTCTAAGATCTGGATGAATAGAAAACCTAAAAATCAAATCAGAAGTAGAAAAAAAACTCCTACAAAAATCACAATGTAACTCTAAAGACAGTGCAATCTTTCATAAGGAGATGAGATACGAGGTGAAAATGATTACCGTAGTATTTTCCCACAAAGCAAGACATCATCGCAACAGAATCCCTAGATTAAAGAGGAGAATCAAAAGAAAAAAAAGAATATCAAGAGGGAAGAGATAGAAAAGAGGAGAAGAGGGATGTTGGGTGGGCCTTAATGGGGAAACCTTTGGGAGAGAATTGTTGATTACTTTGTTGTTTACCACGGGTGTGGCGGTTTTGCCGTCTAAATAGTCAAAAAGCGAAGACAGGCCTGTGAACTGAGAAAACAAGATGAGATTAATGATTTTTCGTGGTGACCCCTCTAATTTGTCCACCTTCCCAAAATTAACCTGATTTATCCTATTTTAAGTTGTGACACCAGATTAAATTAGGGGCACGATGCGTGGGCCCTCTCATTGAGCAAGGTTGACAATTGCGACTGGCAATGTGCTAGCGATGATCATTTCTATGGTTTCCGATGACATGGACAATTGTGGCTAGGTTTGGCACTCTCTAATGAAGGGGCGGCGACGTGATGCTCAACATGGTGACTGAAGATTAATGGATGTGCAATATGGTTGCAGCATGCAGGGCTCCAGTGGGCGGCTAATAAAGGGGAGGCGAATACGGCTTCTCATCTGGGGTTGTCGGTGCTTTAGGCAGATGTTGGTCAGTGTGCAATCATCGGCGTGTGATAGCCATATTTCCAGCAGTGGCGTGCGGCGAGCCCCACCTGACGATGCTAATAATGTCATTGGACCAACGTGAGAAGGCCCTATTTCCCAGTGGTGGTGTGTGGTGAGCCTCGCCTAAAGGGGGGTGGTGATGGGTTTGGCCGATAGATGTCGGCATGCCGGTGTTGCGATCCTTGATGGGACGATGTGAAGAGGATCCCTCACTCGATAGCAGGGGTGACAGAAAAAAACAGGGTTAGTTGTTTCCTCATATATAATATTTATATATATATAATATAAATAAGATCAGGGCAGGTCTGACCTATCCCTAGTGGGCTCTTGACTGAGTTATGACCTGGGCATGTGGATGTGGTTGTGTGCGTGTTTAATTGTAATTGTATCCTCGAGCATCTAATATATATAGAGTATTGATTCAAATTCATCTCATATTACAAAAATGGACACATGCCAAACATACATACGTGCATCTATACATACATGTAACAATGTATTAAAAGATTCACTCACGCAATTTTTTAAGACAAAACGCAGTTTTTTTAAAAAATAAATAAATATTGTTTGAAAGATACAATCTAACACAATTTTTCTTTTATATTTGTATACAAATAGTATTTTTTAAGATGATTAATAAAATTTTAATAAATTAAAAAAAAAATTAATGTTTTCAAAAGGATGTTAACTTTTTATGGCACTAAAAAAAATTTTATCTCTACAAAAAATACTAAATATTAAATGATTTCAATACTAATTTCATTATAAAATTATAATTTTAAAAAAAGAATATGGCCTTAAAAATATAAATTTTTATGCATTTATATACTAATTTTTTAAATACAAATTACAAATAATTAATTTTTTTCAAATGATTAAAAATAATAGTCTTTTCACGTAAAATATTTATTTATTTTTAAATTGAGAAAATGTTATTATTTATAATATAAAAAATCAATTATTGTAGTATCATATTTTAGGCGCTTATAACTTTATCCATTGGATCAACATACCCTCTCCTCTATCTCCTTCTTTGGTTCTGGTGCCTGTAAAAAAAATCAGTCGTTACCATCTCACGCCATTACCGGATGCTCCCATATTTTAGGGAACTCGAGACGATAAAATTCATATGTTCACATCGTCTTTAGTTCACTCATTTAATTGGAATATCTAGTATAACGGAGATGATGTCACTTCTACACCCAATAAGTTTGGCCATTGGATTGAAAGTAGTTAAAAAATGAGATTATCATATTTTTTTCGAAAACTCTATTATGTTGTACCCCACTCTCTTGGATTTTAATGATCACAATCACTCTCATAGTGATCTAATGTTGTTTCAAGTGTTCTTGTTAATAGGCATGATTTCAGGAGCAAGAAGTGGCAAAAAAAAAGGAAAAGTGGACTTTTTTCAAGTCCACCGGCCAGCCGGTGTAGGACCACCGGCCACCCGGTAAGGGCACCGGCCAGCCGGATCCAGCCCATCGGCCAGCCGGTGGACAAGGCAGAAGGGCTTGCCCTCTGCCAGGTGCCACCGGTCAGCCGGTGTCTGGCCACCGGCCAACCGGTGGGCCCAGACAGAATGGGATGTCTTCTGTCCAGACCACCGGCCAGCCGGTGGCCTCCTCACCGGCCAGCCGGTGGAACTCTTTGGAATAGTGAGACCTACTGTCTCACCACCGGCCAGCCGGTGGCCTTCCCACCGGCCAGCCGGTGGCTCCTGGGCAGAAGCTCTCTCCACCTTCCAAGGCACCGGCCAGCCGGTGGACAAGCACCGGTCAGCCGGTAAGCAAAGTCAAACTAGCCGTTAGAGCTTGACCAGACTTGCCCACTTGATCCCCAACGGCTCCGAAAGCCCTCCAACGGCCATATTGAAGTATTTGGGAGTATTTCTCCTATAAATAGACATCCATGGATGCCGGGAAGACTACCGATCATATACCGAAGCATACCAAAGCTATTTTGATCATTTGAGGCTCCTACGACAATTCTCAAAGGCCACTTGAGATCCAATTGCCATCCTTGAAGCTTGGGCTGCCTCTACATCAACTACACTCACCTCTTGGCGCTCAAGGCTTCCTCTAGTTTGTTCTAAATTATTTACTTCATTTGTTTAGTTCTTAATTGGGTTTGTATTAAAACAAACCACCCTTTTTCTTCCTTCTTTCAACTTGGGTTTCTTGCTACAACCATAATAAAAAAAGCAAGCTGTAAGAAGGTGATCTAGCCTACCTTAAAATGGCTAGTGGGTTTCTTGCTATAGCCATTGAAAAGCAAGCGGTCGTATAAATCTCCCAACGGTTGAGTTGGGAGCGGAGACGTAGGCTTGAGTTTAAAGCCGAACTCCGTTATCAATTGTGTCTTGCCATTTTACTTTCCGCTGCATTCAAATTTGTTTTAAATTGTTAATTAATTTTAAAAAGGCAATTCACCCCCCCTCTTGCCATCACCTCCGACCCAACATTTGGTATCAGAGGGAGCGTTTGTGTAATACCTTAACCGGTTACAAACGAAAAATCCATAGTGATGGCTTCTTCCTCACAAGCACCCGAAGGGTATTCCATGACTCGGGCTCCATACTTCGATGGAACCGATTACACATATTGGAAAACACGAATGATTACTTTTCTTAGGAGTATTGGCTATCCTATATATAGAATTGTTATGCAAGGCTACACTCTTTCTAGTAAGGATGAATCTAATTGGACCCCCGAAGACATTGCCAATTTTGAGCTTGATGGCAAAGCCATGAATGCTCTTCATTGTGGGTTAGACCGTAATGAGTTTAATCGTATTTCTACTTGCACCACCTCACACGAAATTTGGAAACTTTTGGAAGTGACCCATGAGGGCACTAACAAAGTCAAAGACACTAGGTTAGATATGTATCGTCAAGACTTTGAGAGTTTCACAATGCACCCACACGAGTCAATCACTGAAATGTTTACTCGTTTTACTGATGTTTGCAATGGGAGAAAGTCCCTTGGTGATGATGTTTCAGCAGAAACAATGGTGAAGAAAATTCTTTGGGTCCTACCAAGCTCTTGGGCACCAAAGGTGACGGCAATCCAAGAAGCGAAAGATGTCAAGAAGATGTCGGTTGAAGAACTCATAGGGTCACTCATGACTTATGAGATTACCATGAAGAGGCAAGCCGATAAAGAAGGAAAGATCTTCAAGGAGAAAAAGAACATAGCTTTCAAGGCAAAGGAAGAAAGCTCCTCCGATGATAGTGAATCCGAGATGGCTCAACTAGCAAGGAAAATGAGCAAGTTCATGAAGAAAAAGAAGAAATTTCAAAAGGCACGAAAGGAAGAGCCAAAGGCGGAGAAAGAAATCACTTGCTTTGAATGTGGAAAGAAAGGCCACATCAAACCGGAGTGCCCCATTTTCAAGAAAAGGTTAAAAGAAAAGAAAAACAAGAAGGCCTTCAAAGCATCAACATGGAGTGCAAGTGATGACTCCATGTCTTCAAGCGACTCAAGCGATGAAGATGGAAAATGCCTAATGGCATTTGATGAGGTATCCTCTTCTCACTCTTCTTCTCACTCTTCTTCCTCATCTTCTTCTTTTGATAATAATATGTCTTATGAAGAACTCCAAAATGCAAGAGATCAATTAGAGGAAGGTTTTCACGAACTTACCTCTAAATTTTTGACCTTGAAAAAGAAAAACAAAACTCTTATTTCCGAAAAAGACAAACTTCTCAAAGAGAATGAGGAGCTTGCCCTTAAAGTCAAAAATATTCCAAATGTAGATTCTTTAAATTCTACCATTAAGGATTTGAAGGAATCTCTTGCCAAGTTCACCCAAGGTGAACAAAACTTAACTAAATTACTAGGTTCTCAGCGTTCGGCTAGAACCACACATGGACTTGGCTATAACAAGCAATCCACTTTTACTAGGGCACCCACTACTTTTGTAAGGGGGAGCTCTCAATACAAATTTTGTAATTATTGTAAAAAAACCGGTCACATGATTTATGAATGTGATTGTAAAAATGCTAGGTATGGAAGACCCAAATCCATTACCTACTCGGATGAGTATCATAGAAGGAATCCCTCTAGAACATTATGGGTTCAAAAGTCTCTTTTTGCTAATCTTTCCGGACCCAAACTTATATGGGTACCAAAATCTCTTCTTTCTTGATTTTGTAGGATAAACGCCAAAAGAGTAGGACCTCTAAAGGCTCATGGTATCTTGACAGCGGTTTCTCAAGGCACATGTGTGGCGACCCCTCCGAGTTCAACTCACTTGAAGAATTCGATGGAGGATATGTCACCTTTGGTGATAACTCAAAAAGCAAGATCGTCGGAATAGGTACCATTGGTTTTGGTAGCTCCTCTTTTATTAAAGATGTTTTATTAGTTAAAGGTTTAAAGCATAATTTAATTAGCATTAGTCAACTTTGTGATAGTGGTTTTTCAGTCAACTTTCAAAATGATTTATGCAATGTGTTAGATTTTCAAAACAAGTTGATATTTTCTGCATCCCGTTTTCAAAATGTTTACATTATTGATTTAAAATCTCTAGCTAGCCAAAATGTTAAATGTTTAAGTGCTCTTGACAATGAGTCTTGGCTTTGGCATAGAAGATTGGGGCATTGTAGCTCTCATTCACTTCTAAAGCTTAATAAGAACAAGCTCATTCGTGACCTTCCTAAACTTAAATTTAAGAAAGATTTGATTTGTGAGCCATGCCAACTTGGTAAGCAACACAAGTCTTCTTTCAAATCTAAGAAGGAAGTGTCCACCTCAAAATATCTTGAACTCCTTCATCTTGATCTTTTTGGTCCTACTCCCGTAGCAAGCTTAGGTGGAAAATCCTATACCTTAGTTATTGTTGATGACTTTTCTCGTTTTACTTGGGTTTTCTTTTTAGCCCATAAGAATGATGCTTGTAAAACCTTTTTGAAATTCTCTAGGAAAGTAGAAAACGAAAAAGGATATAAAATCATATCTCTTCGTAGTGATCATGGTGGTGAATTCGAGAACAAAGAATTCGATGAATTGTGTTCCTCTCAAGGATACAATCACACCTTCTCAGCCCCTAGGACTCCTCAACAAAATGGAGTGGTTGAAAGGAGAAACCGAACTCTCCAAGAAATCGCTCGAACCCTCCTTAGTGAATTCGACCTCCCTCAATATTTTTGGGCCGAGGCGGTAAACACTGCTTGTTATACTATCAATAGAGTCCTTGTAAGACCCCTTCTTAAGAAAACCCCCTATGAACTTTGGAAAGGCAAATTGCCCAAAGTTGGTTATTTTAAAGTGTTTGGTTGTAAATGCTTTATCCTTAACACAAAAGATAACCTAGGGAAATTTGATGCCAAATCCGATGAAGGTATTTTTCTTGGGTACTCCAACTCAAGCAAAGCCTATCGTGTCTTCAATAAACGTTCTAAAACCATCGAAGAATCATCTCACGTCAAATTTGATGAAACTCTTCCAAAACCTCACCCGGTCATTGAGGATGTTGAAGATAAGCTTGATAAGCTTCATTTGGATGATTCCTCTTCTCCTCCCAAGGAGGATGACCATCAAGAACCCTCTTCACCTACTTCGCCTTCCACCTTGCCTAAGGTTTGGAAACCTTCTAGAGACCATCCTTTAGAAAATGTCATAGGTGACCTTCAAGCCGGTACTCGAACTAGAAGATCTATCCTCAATGAAGTCGAACATCAAGCCTTCATTTCTCACCTAGAACCTCAAACCGTTAATGATGCTATTAATGATGAGAATTGGGTTCTTGCAATGCAAGAGGAACTAAATCAATTCTCTAGAAATGATGTTTGGACTCTTGTTGAAAGACCCAATGATCATCCAATTATTGGCACTAAATGGGTTTTCAGGAACAAACTTGATGATCAAGGAAACATAACCCGGAACAAGGCTCGCCTAGTAGCTAAGGGCTATAATCAAGAAGAAGGAATCGATTATGGTGAAACCTTTGCCCCTGTTGCTAGGTTAGAATCCATTAGGATCTTGTTGGCATTCGCCGCCCACTTAAATTTTAAGCTTTTTCAAATGGATGTTAAAAGTGCTTTTCTAAATGGTTTTATTTCTGAAAAAATCTTTGTTGAACAACCTCCCGGTTTTGAAGATCCAAAATTTCCAAATCATGTTTTTAAGTTAACCAAGGCTCTTTATGGCTTAAAGCAAGCCCCCCGGGCTTGGTATGAGCGGTTAACAAAATTTCTTTTAGAAAATGATTTTAAAATGGGTCAAGCCGATTGTACCCTCTTTTTAAAACGCACTTCAAAAGATCTTTTAATAGTCCAAATTTATGTTGATGATGTTATCTTTGGTTCTACCAAAGAATCTCTTTGTACTGATTTTTCAGATTTAATGAGAAAAGAATTTGAAATGAGTTTTATGGGAGAATTGAAATTTTTTCTTGGTTTTCAAATCTTTCAAAATTCAAATGGTATTTCTCTAAGCCAAAGCAAATACACAAACGAGCTTCTAAGTCGTTTTGGTATGGATCAAGTAAAGGAAATTAGTACACCCATGAGTACTTCATGTAAGCTTACGTTAGACGAAGCCGGGAAACCGGTGGATAACAAGCTTTATAGGAGTATGATCGGGAGTCTACTTTACCTAACTGCGACCCGTCCAGACATCATGTTTAGTGTTTGCCTTTGTGCTCGTTTTCAAGCCAATCCTAAAGAATCCCATCTTAAATCGGTCAAAAGAATTTTTAAGTATTTAAAAGGATCCAAAAATCTTGGTTTATTTTATCCCTCAAATACTTCTTTTGAACTATCTTCTTATTCGGATGCTGATTTTGGCGGATGTCAATTAGATCGTAAGAGTACTAGTGGAACCTGTCATCTGCTAGGCAAGTCCCTTGTTTCGTGGAGTAGCAAGAAGCAAAATTGTGTTGCTCTTTCTACTGCCGAGGCCGAGTATGTAGCCGCTGGCAATTGTTGTGCCCAAATTATTTGGATGCAACACACTCTCTTGGATTATGGTCTTTCCTATGATCATGTCCCAATTCGGTGTGACAACACTAGTGCCATTAGTATCTCTAAGAATCCAATACAACATTCTAGGACAAAGCACATAGACTTAAGGCATCATTTCCTTCGTGACCATTTTCAAAAAGGAGATATCACTTTGGACTTCATTTCCACTGATTTCCAATTAGCTGATATTTTTACCAAACCGCTCCCGGTTGACCGTTTTGATTTTATTAAAGGGGAGTTAGGAATGATTCGTCAATGAGCACTATTAAATATTTGACTTTCTTGGCTTGCTTATATTTGATTTTTGTTAGAATTTTTTTAAACTTTTTTCTTAATTCTGTTTTTTATATTTTTTATGACTTTTAGTTCCACCGGTCAACCGGTGGTACATCACCGGTTAACCGGTGGTGTCGGGTTTTGCTTAATGGGCCGGCCGAGGAAGGGTTAAAATTGATTTTAAAACCCTTCCTCCCTCATTTCTCTCTTCTCTCTCGGGCTGCTCCTCCTAGAACCGCAGGTCCTCCAAACCCTAACCTCCTCCTTGCTCTCTCAAGCTCCCTCTTCTCTCAATCTCTCTCTTTTTGCTCCTTTTGCCTTCATGGGACCTCGATCCACTCGCAAAGGCAAGGGAATCGCTCAAGAAGCTCCTCCTCCTCCTTCCATCCCTCAACTCCCGGACATTTGGCATGACAAAGTCATTTTTCCGGGTAGAATTATTGATTATTCTTGGCTGTCTACTGCTCGTCTTGAGCTTTTCTCGATTATTGAGTATCAACATTGGCATTCTTTCTTTGAACCCCCTGAGAAGGATGTCATTTATCCTCTTCTAGTCAAAGAGTTCTATGCTCATTTGACATGGTCCGTTTCTGATGACATTGATACCATCTCCTCCACTGCTCTTGGGCAACCCATCACTATCACTTCGTTGGAGATTGCCCGGATGCTCGGGGTTCCTCATGTTGGACCCCATGCTTTTGCTCAGGGGGAGTTTCCACGGGACCGTGAGTTTGATGTAGCTGAAGCCCTTGAGCATCTCACAGGGCAGCCCACAAATCCTATTGTTAAGCTCTCCCAGCTTTCTCCTAATCATCGTATTATTGAGCGCCTCATCCAAACTTCCCTTGCGCCCCGTATCGGGGATCATGATAATGTCAAATTCATTGACATTTATCTTCTCTCATTTATCACACGAGGCATACACTTCAATTTGGTCCGGTTTCTGTTCCGGGCCATGACTTATGTGGTTGAGCACCCGCGCCGGTCCAAAACTCTACCCTACGGACGCCTCTTGACTAAAATCTTTTCATTTCTTGATGTGCCTCTTCATGCTACTTCCTTCGAGCAGCCAACGAAGGATAGCATAGTGAATTTTATGATGGTGCAACGAATGAACATCCGTTGGCACCCTTGGCGTCAGGAATGGATTGTGGACAAGGACGGTCTTCTCAAGGCCTACTCTCCTCAGACTCATTCCCATCCTCCTGCCAATGCCATGCCTCCTGCTATCGCCGCTGCCTATCCCCTTTCAGACACTGAGGATAGTGATGATGATGAAGAGGAAGGAAGTGATGACAGAGAAGGTGAGGCTGATGCTGCTGCTGATGAGGAGGCTGGAGAGGGTGATGATGCACCTGAGCCTGCTGAGGCTGTGCCCCCTCCTGCTGATGCTGGTGGCTTGCCGGTGACGGCTGACCAGTTCCTACGCTTCCAGGATCAGATTGAGAACCGGCTGGACTTACAGTTCTCCTACATCAGCTCTCAGTTTGATCAGCTTCACTCACGGATTGATTCTCTAGATCGTCGCTTTGAGGCGGTCCAGGCTCCTCCGGCTCCTCCGACCTTCAGGCGCCGCCGTCACTCTCGGCCCTCTAGGAGTGAATAGAGCCGTTTCTGTTTTTTGGCTTGTATTTGTATTTGTATTTGTTTTTTGAACTTCCTTTGTATCGTTTCATCTTTTATGGAATTCAAGTTATCTTATCTTTCCATCCTTTTTTTCATTACTTATTAGTATTTTTCTTTCATAATTTTTCTCCTATTTTGATAATCCCAAAGGGGGAGAAAACCTCTCTATTACATAGTTTTTTATTAAAATGCTCTTTTTACAAGTTCCATTTTAAATTATTGATGTCATCAAAATCTGTTTTAAATGATTAAGTTATTGTTTTCAATTGATTTCTTTAAAAAATGGCTTTTGGTTGCAATTTCAAAAAAAGCTCCTTTCTCAGTATTTCAATGCTTTCAAGATCATTATATTTGGCACGTCTCTAAGTTTTCCAAGTTCAAATTGTTTATTTAAAGTTTTCAATTGACATACCTTTTTTTTTAAAGCTTTCATACCCTTTTTTAAAGATTTCTTTTTTGTGATTGTGATCATCAAAATAGGGGGAGATTGTTGTACCCCACTCTCTTGGATTTTAATGATCACAATCACTCTCATAGTGATCTAATGTTGTTTCAAGTGTTCTTGTTAATAGGCATGATTTCAGGAGCAAGAAGTGGCAAAAAAAAAGGAAAAGTGGACTTTTTTCAAGTCCACCGGCCAGCCGGTGTAGGACCACCGGCCAGCCGGTAAGGGCACCGGCCAGCCGGATCCAGCCCATCGGCCAGCCGGTGGACAAGGCAGAAGGGCTTGCCCTCTGCCAGGTGCCACCGGTCAGCCGGTGTCTGGCCACCGGCCAACCGGTGGGCCCAGACAGAATGGGATGTCTTCTGTCCAGACCACCGGCCAGCCGGTGGCCTCCTCACCGGCCAGCCGGTGGAACTCTTTGGAATAGTGAGACCTACTGTCTCACCACCGGCCAGCCGGTGGCCTTCCCACCGGCCAGCCGGTGGCTCCTGGGCAGAAGCTCTCTCCACCTTCCAAGGCACCGGCCAGCCGGTGGACAAGCACCGGTCAGCCGGTAAGCAAAGTCAAACTAGCCGTTAGAGCTTGACCAGACTTGCCCACTTGATCCCCAACGGCTCCGAAAGCCCTCCAACGGCCATATTGAAGTATTTGGGAGTATTTCTCCTATAAATAGACATCCATGGATGCCGGGAAGACTACCGATCATATACCGAAGCATACCAAAGCTATTTTGATCATTTGAGGCTCCTACGACAATTCTCAAAGGCCACTTGAGATCCAATTGCCATCCTTGAAGCTTGGGCTGCCTCTACATCAACTACACTCACCTCTTGGCGCTCAAGGCTTCCTCTAGTTTGTTCTAAATTATTTACTTCATTTGTTTAGTTCTTAATTGGGTTTGTATTAAAACAAACCACCCTTTTTCTTCCTTCTTTCAACTTGGGTTTCTTGCTACAACCATAATAAAAAAAGCAAGCTGTAAGAAGGTGATCTAGCCTACCTTAAAACGGCTAGTGGGTTTCTTGCTATAGCCATTGAAAAGCAAGCGGTCGTATAAATCTCCCAACGGTTGAGTTGGGAGCGGAGACGTAGGCTTGAGTTTAAAGCCGAACTCCGTTATCAATTGTGTCTTGCCATTTTACTTTCCGCTGCATTCAAATTTGTTTTAAATTGTTAATTAATTTTAAAAAGGCAATTCACCCCCCCTCTTGCCATCACCTCCGACCCAACATATTATACCCTTTTATCATACAAGTGTGTTAGACTTAAAAAATAGTAAAAATTGATTAAAAAGATTCTAGCAAGTTGAAAAAAAAAGTTTATTCATGGAGTAAATATTTTATAGATTTATAATTAACTATTATTTTTTGCAATCTTTAAAAATTAAATAATATGTAATTATACTTTAAAAAATATTTTATAACTAAATTAATAAAAACATGGAAATCATTTTGAAAAAAATTAAAAATTGTAAATTGTTTAAAAAGGTGGTTATTTTTTATTACTGTAAAAAATCTTTTTTATTGCTAGCATAACAATCTTTTAAAACCTTATAAAAATTATTATTTGTATTTGTATGTTAGAAATAATAATTTGAAACTAAACTCAAAAAGATGGAAAAGGTAATTCTTAAAAATAAAAAATTTGAAATCATTATAAAAAATTTGAAAAAAATAAAAATTGTCCATTTTAAAAATATTTTTTGATATTTACAAATATTTAATAATTTTTTATGCCTATTAAGAAAATCCTATATGTATATTTTAAAAATCAAATTCAATTCATAAAAATACATTAAAATTGAAACATAAACTTCAAAAGATTTATTAGATTTTTATAATGAAAATTTTCATTGAAAATTTATACCATAAAATTACATTTAAAAAGTGTATATAAAAATTCCAATAAATAAATTCAAAAATATATATATGATAAAGTTTCAATATAATTTTACAGTTCACAGATCCATCGAGCCCAATGAAATTGATTGTATTTGTTGTCAATAAGGGTCAATATGAGTTTGGAGAATTATTGGAGGCTGCCAGCTTGAAGAATTCAGGTGAAAAAGTTCAAGACACAGTGGCAAATTAATTGCGATAATTGCATATCAGTTTTTAATGCCAAAGACATGTGCATGAGATATTAGGTGAGTGCATGTTGTTTGTATCATTTTAAAAGTGAAGGTGATTTGAAGATTAGAGTTTTGGAATTTATGATTAAATTCCAAAATAAAAGAAAGATGGGAACTTGTTGAGTTTGGAAATGACGAGGAGTGAGTATTTTAGCTTGGGAGTTATGAGGGTGAATATTGTTAACTCTTTTTATGGAAGTTTAACAAAAAAAATGGGTTGGTGACCAAGGACTCATCTCAAACCACACATGTGCTTTTAAAATTTATTAGAATTTTATAATGAAAATTTCCATTGAAATTTGATACTGTAAGAACTCGGGTTTTTAGAACGAGTCAAAATCCCGACCCTGTTTGAATTTTTGACTGGTTTCTGAGGAAACAGGAGAAAAAGGGCAGTTTCTGGAAAATTTCTAGACTACACGTTGTGTACTTTTAAGTACACGCCGTGTATATGTTAAGCAAGTGTCGGTCGTGTTCTCGCCAAGTACATGTCGTGTGATGACCGTGTAGAAATTTCTTCATACACGGCATGTAGTTTGAGACACGTCATGTACTCTTGATCGTGTGGTGACCATACATGGCGTGTAGGCCTGTTGGTCAGGTAGAACCCGGTACACGCCGTGTTCCGCTTGGACACATCGTGTAGTCTAGCCGTGTATGAGGGATATACATGGCGTGTGGGTAAGTCGGCGAGGAAGGGAAGAGAAACCAAGTACACGCTGTGTACCCACAGGTACACGTCGTGTACTCATGTCGGCAGGTCTGGAAAGTAAGGCGGCGAAATTCAGCCGTTTTATGAACAATTAAATGATATATACACGGCGTGTAGTCATGAAGTACACGTCGTGTACTTTCTTTTTTTCGTTAAAACGGGTAGTAGCCTCGTATTGAGGCAGAACCTCAATATCTCACCCGGTTTCGCGAACTAAGCCGGTTGGAGCTCTTTCCTTCTCTCGATCGTCCGTCCGAGACCCGATTCGAACTCTGATTGATGCGTTGGAACCCCCTCGGTAAGGCCTCGATTCCTCTTGGGCCGTTTTGTTTGATTTTCGTTCTAGAACGAGTTATAGGGGTTTGAGCGGTTTTGAATCTTTTGTAGATTTACCGCGTTTTAGACTGAATTGGCGGCTGTTACCGAAGGAGTAGCATCGTACGAGTCTCAGGTAGGTGGTGCATACCTCATTTTGTGTTTTCGTGGTTGTTTGGGTGACGCGGCCTTCGGCGCGTTTTCGGGTATTTTGAGCGAGACCTGTTTTATCTGTTGTTTCATATTGAATTGTTTGTTGGACCTATGGGATGCCTTTGGGTATACCTTGTTACCAGTTTGTGTGAACGGGGTCGGGTGAGGGGTCGTTGCTCATCGGGGCATTTTGGCCGGGAAATGCCAAAATGGTTTTAATTGAAATATTAATGTGTTAAACTGTTGAGTTTAATTTATTAAGCCTTCTATAAGTTGTTAGAGGCATTCAAGACCTCGGTGCTGTTGTTCGATAGCCATTGGGCTGAGGCAATTCAACTGTTTAAATTGTTTTGCATGTTATGAGTTGTGTTGAATTTGATATATATGCAATTGTTGAATTGCACATGCTGGACCCTTTGGGTTGTGTTGGGCTTGGCCCGGTTACGCTTGAGTGATGTTGATCACAGGTTGGGCTTGGCCCGGGTTACTTTGGGTGATTTTGATCACGGGATTGGGCGTCATGGACGTCGGCTTGAGGCAGTACGACTGTTAGGTTGGGCATGGCCCGGGTTACTAGGATGACGATGTCATCAGACTTGAGCGGCATGGTCGCAGGGACACGAGGTGTCAGATGTGTTGGTGGCTTGGGTGTTATTTGGTGATTACCGCTCACCCGGGACATTGAGTAGTGTGCACACAGAGATACTCCGTGATGAGGTGGTTTTGACCACTCGTGTGGGTAGAGGCCCCCGTAGTTGCGATTAGGTATTTTGATTGGGAGTGCTTGCCGTAGAAAGCTACGTGGGAGGTGAGGAGCCTTCAGGGGATAGCGTTGAGACTATCAGGTTGGGGGCTGAGGCTCGCCGTGATTAGAGGGCATACATCATTGTTCCTCCGGGTTATTCTTGGGCATGCCTTCGGGACGTCGGTACTTGAGGCACGAGGTGTCATGAGGCACAAGGTGTCGGGTTACTATTCTTGGGCGTGCCTTCGGGACGTTGGTACTTGAGACACGCAGTGTCAGGGGGCACATGTCACCGGGTTACTTGGCAGAGATTCTGGCATTGGCCAAAGCAGATGACACTCTATGGTGACTGCTGAGCACTAGAGGAGTTAGTGTTTATTTGTGCATTGTACTGCTTACAGTTTTCCTTACACTTGCTTGACTGCTTAAACACATATATTTGGTATGTATCGTTGGGTGGTATCCTACTGAGATTTGTCTCACACCCTGCACGGGCCCTTCGGGACGTGTGCAGACTTTATGGATTTATGTGCAGGAAAGAGGTCAGCTTCAGGAGCTGGGTTGCGTTAGTTGTTGCATGGAGATGGTATGGACCTTGCGGTCATACCTAGCTAGGGTTTACTTTGTTTTGTTTTCTTTTATGTATCGGCATGCTTACTTTTTGTAGCTACTGTTGGTTAGTCATTGTCGCCCTTTTCTTATATTCAGTTGTGTATGACCTGCTTTGGATGCATGTTTTACTGTTCAGTAGTAGTTACATGTTATTAGCATGTCGTTGTGTTTATTTTCGCTGCTCTTGTTACTATTTGCTTCCGTTGTTTATTGGATATTTGTTATTGCTTCAGTTCTGCGGGTCTGGTTTGAGTATGCTGAGTCTTTCATTCCGCTGCATTTTTATTTTTATACTCAGACCAATGCCCTTATTATAATCCTCCAAGAGGGTATAGCCTCCCCACTATAGCTAACAGACCATCGCTGCTAGTCGGCAGCCTTTGGTGTTCGGGGAGGTGCGCCTAAGGTAGTAACACCCGACCCGTTTGACAATGTTCGGGTGGCTGGCCGGGTCCGAGTCGTTCCACTATAAAATTGCATTTAAAAGGTGTGCATAAAAATTACAATAAATAAATTCAAAAATATATATATGATAAAGGTTCAATGTAATTTTATAGTACAAAGTTCTGTTGAGCCCGATAGAGTTGATTGTATTTGTTGTCAATAAGGGTCAATATGTGTTGGAGAATTATTTGGGGCCGCCATCATGAAGAATCCAGGTGAAGAAGTTCTAGACATAGTGACAATTTAATTGTGACGATTGCATGACATTTCTTAATGTCAAAGACGTGTACAAGAGATATTACGTGAGTGCACATTGTTCGCATCATTTTTAAAATTGAAGATGATTTGAAGATTAGAGAGTTTTGGAATTTATGATTAAATTCCAGAATAAAAGGAAGAGGAGAACTTGTTGAGTTTGGAAATGATGAGAAGTGGGTATTTTGGCTTGGGAGTTGTAAGAATGAATTTTGCTAACTCTTTTTATGGGAGTTTTAAAAAAAAATGGGCCATCCATAAGCCAACCAAGGACCAGCTCAAACCACACGTGTGGTTTTAAAATTTATTAGAATTTTATAATGAAGATTTTCAATGAAAATTTATACTAGAAAATTGAATTCAAAAGGTGGACATTGAAATTATAATAAATAAATTAAAAAAAATCATATGATAAAGTTTCACTATAATTTTATAGTACAAAGTTATGTTGAGCCCGATAGAGTTTATTGTATTTGGTGACAGTAAGAGTCAATATGTGTTAGTTGTGGTTGTCGAATTGAAGAATTCAGATGAAGAAGTTCAAAACATAGTGACAATTTAATTGTGATGATTGTATAATAGTTCTTAATGTCAAAGACATTTGCAAGAGATATTAGGTGAGTGTACATTGTTTGCATCATTTTAAAAAGTGAATATGAGTTGAAGATTATAGAGTTGGAATTTATGTTTGAATTCCAAAATAAAGGAAAGAGGAGAAATTGTTGAGTTTGGAAATGATGAGAAGACAGTATTTTTGCTTGGGAGTTACAAAAACAAATTTTGCTAACTCCTTTTGTGGGAGTTTAACACAAAAAAGAGTTTCCCATAAGCCAACCAATGACCCACCTAAAACCACACATGTGGTTTTAAAATTTATTAGAATTTTATAATGAAACTTTTTATTGAAAATTTATGCTAGAAATTGTATTCAAAAGGTGTACATAAAAATTCCAATAAATAAATTCAAAAAAAATGATATGATAGAGTTTCAATGTAATTTTATAGTACAAAGTTATGTTGAGCCCAATAGAGTTTATTGTATTTGTTGTTAGTAGGGGTCAATATGTGTTAGAGAATTATTTGAGGCTATCACCTTGATGAATTCAGGCAAAGAAGTCAAGACATAGTGGCAATTTAATTGTAACGATTGCATAGCGGTTCTAAATGTCAAAAACATGTGCAAGATATATTAGATGAGTGCATATATTGTTTGCATCGTTTTAAAAAGTGAAGAAGATTTGAAGAATAGACATTTAGAATTTATGTTTGAATTCCAAAATAAAAGAAAGAGAACTTTTTGAGTTTGGAAATGATGAGAATCAAGTATTTTGGCTTGGGAGTTATGAGAATGAATTTTGCTAACTCCTTTTATGGGAGTTGAACAAAAAATATAGGCTAGGAAGCGCATGGATAAAGGCGCACACAAGCATGGTGGATGGATAGTGCTTGCAGGACGCACAGCGACCAAGCATGTGCGCTCGCCCATGTGTGTGTGTGATGGTGTGTCCAGGTGCTGACCCTGGTGTTGACTCGCGCCGTCAATGAAGCACTTTGGTTTATTAAGATCGTGGCGCCCTAGGTACTATAGCTACCAGAGCCTAGCCTGCGGGTTTCACATGCAACAGAGTTCTGTCAAGCCATTGTGATCGAACCGAGCTCGTCACAGTGAGCATAAGGCATGGTGAAGTTGAGTAAGTGTGTGAGCGAGTGAAGCTACACATTTGAGGAGCCGACTGCGTAAAAACACAACATGCAGCTTATGTATAATAAGATTCACTGCTGGTAACGGTGAAGAAGTGCATGCATGTTTTGTAAAATCATTCTCTCTTACACAGGTGCAATGAAATCAACTGATACACAACAAATACTTTCTGACTATTTTAACTATTAATTCAATGAAATTAGAAAAAGAAAGATGTAAAGGGCGACAAAATATGGAAAATTGTCTTGAAAACACCAAACTCAACCAAGACAAACGTGACTTTGGGTTGGTGTAGATCATGCCAGCAGTCCAAGGCACAGTTATTAACCAGTATCCTACTCTCAACCCACAACTCCAATCTCACACCAAACACAAAATATAACAGAAAAAACACGGTAGTAGAGCGATCACCTTCACCAGAGCTCAATACTTGTAGTCCTTCACATGAAGGCTCTCTGACGCACCCTCACCAAGGGCAGCACCCCCCTCGTAGGACCCAGTCGTCGCCTGAGAATTTCCCTTGCACCTTGCCAGGAAGGCCGCCTGTGCCTTCTCTATGTTCTCCTCCTTCCCAGCCCATGCCTTCAGGGTGCTCTGCTGGAGAGCCCGCCCGAAGGAGAATGACAGGCTCCATGGCTTCTTCGCCTTCAACTTGTTCATTGCATTCAGATGGATGGTAGCCTCCTCTTCACTCTGCCCACCAGACAAGAACACCACTGCCGGCACCGCAGGCGGCATCGTCCGCTGCAGGGCCCGCACAGTATGCTCTGCAATCACTGCAGCAGGAACCTACAAACATGACTCTTGAATAAGGGTATGTTTAGTTGATAGAAAAGAATCCAAGTTTCTATGGTTTTGGGATCTATTTAATTTTATTTCTTAAGAAGATGGAAAGACCTTTCCACTATCCGACCCAGGGGTGACCATGTTGGGCTTCAGGAGGGTGCCCTCTAACAGGACTTTGTGGTCATTGAGAGCCTTGTAGCAGGCGGCAAGGACCCGTTCAGTCACATCAGCGCACTTTTCAATGGAGTGGGAGCCGTCGACAAGGATCTCAGGCTCGACGATGGGGACGAGGCCATTCTCCTGACAGATGATGGCGTAACGGGCCAGCCCATTGGCATTCTCCGCAATGGCAAGGGGGGAGGGCTTGTTTGGCCCGATATTCAGGACCGCACGCCACTTGGCAAACCGGGCCCCGGCCGAGTAGTACTGCTTGCACCGCTGGGCAAGGCCGTCAAGCCCCTGGGTGGTGGTCTCGCCATCGGTCCCGGCAAGTTCAACAGTGCCCTTGTCAACCTTGATTCCAGGGAGGACACCACCTTCCCTCAACACATCAACAAAAGGCTTCCCTGAAAACAAAAGGAGAATGCACTGTTGTTTATTGGCCCGTTTTACAGCTAAATCAATGATCCTGTTAAATAAAATCTAACTATTTCAAAAGGAAATGGATTTATTTTAGTGTTGGCATTAAAATCTAACTATTTCAAAAGGAAATGGATTTATTTCAGACCTGCAGCAGTCTTTTGATACAAAGTCTCCTCGAAAAGGATGACACCACTTAAATATTGAAGGGCACCAGGGGTGCAGAAGAGCAGCTCGCGGAGGGCTCGCCTATTTGTTTCAACGTTCTCGACGTTGATGCTGGCCAATCGCTTCCCAATCGTGCCAGTTGACTCATCTGCGGCCAAAATGCCCTTCCCAGGCGTGCCAATGTAGGCCGCATTGGCAATCAGTTCATCTGCAAAACACCACACCAGGCGGTTAAATACGATTTGCTTTCACAGCAAAGACAAACGGACTAGGGTAACGAGAATCTAACTAGAATGTAAAACATCGTACTAAGGACGAATAATCAGGATCATCAAACAGCAGGTTCAAAATTTTCTATGGAAAATACAAGCCTGAAATAGAAACCTGGGTGGGTACAGATCTCTTTGCACAAGAAACAAAGAAAAGGACATCAACAAATCGATCTAAGCAACATAATATCCCGTTTCATAATATAAGGGCTGACGCAAAAGTAAAAATAAATCAGATCTAATCAATTACCAGAGTATTTGCCCACAAAACAAGACATCCCAACCGAATCCCTGGATTAAGGAGGAGAATCGAAAAGAAGTAAGAACGTCGAAAGGAAAGGGAGGGATGTTGGGTGGGCTTTAATGGGGGCCGGCGGCGCTGAGATGCAGGGAGGCTGGTCTCCGTGGAACGAAGGGCCGCGTAACCTGGGGAAACCTGTGGGCGAGATTAAGATGGGAAGAGGATGTTGAACGGGGAAAACCTGTGGGCGAAATTAAGATGGGAAGACGATGTTGAACGGGGAAAACCTGTGGCCCAGAAGTGGTTTACCCACGGTCAAAAAGGGAAAATTCGGTCAAGGGGTGTTTTTTTTTATAATTACATATATTTAGAATTGTGAATATATATTTATATAAATAAATCTATATTTATAAATATATATATATATATATATATATATATAACAAAATTAAAATTTTAATTATTAGGTGTTTAAATGTATATTGAATTATATAATTATAAATACATTTTAAATGTATATATAAATATATTTTAATAATCATATAATTATAAACATATTTATATCTACATAATTATAAATATTTATTTATAAAGATAAATTTATGATTATATAATTATAAATATATTTATTATTATATAACTATAAATATATTCATTATTTATATATATGTTAATATAAATACGTATAATTATAATTATAATTATGAATAAATATAATTATATAAATATATTTTAAATTTATTTATAAATAAATATTTATAACTATATAAATATAAATATATTTATAATTATATAATTTTTAGAATATATTGACAAATAAATTTAAAAAATATATATATTTATATATACAAATGTATTTTAATTTATATAATTAATATAATTAAAAATTAATAATATAATTAGTATTTAATAATATAATTACTATAATTAAAATTTTAAAATAAATAAATAAATGTATATAATTATAAATAAGTATAAATGCATATAATTATAAATCGATATTTATATAATTATAACTATATTTAAAGAATTGAAGATATGCATTTATAAAATTTAATTATAAATAATTATAAATAGATGACACTTCTCGTATGTGATCAATTCGTCCCCAGAACGGATCATCTGGAAGGGAGTGATTGCTCATGTCAAAGCTAATCAAGATGTCATCAATGATTAGCTCAAGATGCATCAGAACTCAATAATCGGCCAATTGATTCTGCCCGTGGGTGAGCTGCCCTTAAGGGTTGATGATTTGCGAAAGAAGTTTTCGATGACTTGTGGATTCTCGGATTGGAACTGCATCCCAATCAGAAGAGGGTTTTTCCACATTATCTTCCCCTCGGAAGATCTGAAAAGGCGCGCCTAGGGCTTCTGTTCAATCGCCTTCAAACCAGGTATTGTTTCTATTCAGGAATGAGATCATCGTTTTAATCCCTTCAGTATCAGGAATACTCGCGTTCAGGTATGGATTAAGATTCTTGGATTGAATTGGATCTTGTGGCATCTGATCACCCTCTTTGACATTGCATCTACAGTGGGTATCCCCATTAAGATGGACAAAGCTACAAAGATTGCAAGGTTTGACTATTTCACTTGGACTCTTGTTAAGGTTGACCTTAGTTCCACCCTTAATGATCATGCTATGCTCTCTACTCTTGATGATGAGATTTGCTTGCAAATTAGATATGAGAAACTCCAACCTTTCTGTTCGGGTTGCAGCACCATTAAGCATGTGAAGGAGCAGTGCTCCAGAGAGGTGGTATGTGGTTTCTGCTTTAAAAAAGGGCACCACTAAAATGTTTCCAGGAGGCGTGCTCATGCCACTGGTGGAAAGGATAGGCAATTACAGGTTGTGGTTCAATAGGATCGTGCAGTGGAGGTTGACCCTCACGAGTCTGGTTCCTCTAATGTCGTGCAGAGGTTCAAGAGTGGAGCTGGGCAGTTGCATATTGCCTGCTTGACTATTAATTCTGAAGTTGAGATGACTATTGGAACCAACAATGGAGGTGGGATGGCTTTGGCTACCTTTGTTGACGCATGGAAGGGGGAGACCAACTTTGGTTAGTCCTGGGCTAACATGGCAGAGGAGGAACCTTCTTTCAAGGATGTCTTGATCAGTGGGTCTGGTGATGGTGGCAGTATTGACCAAGGAGGTGGGCAGACTGATGATGAAGCTGCTTCCCAAGCTAAGGTTGATAATCTGCTTAAGTTGGAGTGGAAGATGGTCATGGTTAATGATGAAAAAGGGAAGAAAAAGCTTGAATTGGTCCCTTCATTTAATGGTTCTCCTGACCAAACTGCAGGGTGTTGTCAATCATCTAGAGGTAGAAAAATTACTATGGATAATGAGGGATTCCAACCAATCACATATAGGAGACCCAATCCTCATATTTCTATCTCCAAGGCAGTGCAGGCCACTAGCTCCGATCTACTGGTAACTAGGTCTTTGGGTGGTGTGATCCCGCCTTGTAGTGTAAGGGCAGATGTGGCTGTGACAAAGGAAGGTGCCCAATCTATTTTTCCCAAGCAGATTGTGTCAATGATTTATGATGTTGAACAACAAGATTTAGTAGCGGGCAAAGGGAAGGTGATGACCGAGGAGGGTGACTCTCCGGACTCTGGATTAAATAAAGCCTGACTTACCATGCTCAACATTTTAAATAGATCTTGTAGTATAAATGATTTCCATGTAGAATTTAGTAATGTATGTGGACTTTTTGATGGGCAACCTGTTGGCATGGACACTGCCAAGGAAATGAGTGATTATGACATGAATGATAATGTCACGACCCAACCCTACCCGGGCTCGAGCCACAACTACCCTAAGCCCGCCTCCATAGGCCAGGGGCTGGCGACAAGCGCCGAAGGCTAAACAACTTGGAGAGGCCTTTGCCTGAGTACCTGTACACACACACGCAACCCACTCAATGCAGAAGTGCAGATTAAAAGAAAAAACAAGTAAAGTAAAGTGCAACTGCTGTATATAAACCACAAAAGTGCATCGACCTCTAACAGTACAAAGCAAGTGCTGGAGGTAAACTGAAAAAGAAAAGGGGTAAACACGCGCCCAACTAGAAAAGTGCCACAACCCGACAATAGGTAAACAAAAGTAAACAACTGGGAGAGTCCCACACCTGGAACCCGACTACGACCACCACACGTGGTCCAAACTCACAAACTCCTAAGCTCCGCTGAAGTCATGACCAACCTGACCGTCGTCTGCAAGGGCACACTAAGTGCGGGCAAAGCCCAAGCAGGGTTGAGTATAAAAATACTCTGTAGGATGCCTCGAATGCTCGAGGGAGCAACAAAGAAGGTACTGAAGAGGTGAGCAGTAGATCGAACAGAAAAAAGTAAGGGAGTACAACCAAGATTGCAGTAAAGAGAAAAACTCAACCCAACAAGAGAAAAGAAGTAGAATCATCTAAACACAAGGAGCTAGAAGCGGTGAGAAGATAATCTTCTCTTCGGGTCTTCGCTACCTATAGCAGGAGAGTAGACTCGTCCAACCACGAGAAGCTAGACACGGAAAGCACGTGGCATACCCCACGCGTCTTCGCCTCTCCTGGAAGGAGTGTAACCAAAACCCAATGAGTGGGTACTGGAACAAGGTATACATATACATGTGCTCTATCAAGAAACCCGAACAAGATCGTAAGGAGATCTCCGTCCCGTAGCTCAGCCCAAGAAAGTGAGTATCCAACAGTCTCATAAGTAAACACCATCGATGCCCAGCATCCCGTACGTCTGCCCCGAACTGCAAGTCAAGGGGCTCAAATCACCGCACCTTGACACTATCCGCTTTGGGCGGCACTGACTCGCCTGCACAGTTTTAGGTCGCGTCACAAGGACGCGTCTCAATGGGGAAAGTTCCCCTCGTACTTGAGAGTTCTGGGGAATGTCAAACCACACCTCGTCACTGCCCCGTAGTCGAGAGGTCTCTTAAAAGCCGACAAACGACCCCCTGCCCATCCCCGCTGGAGGGTAATCCCTGGAAGTCGACAGGTTCCCACTGGAGGGAGACCCGAAAAAAGTCGACAGGTGCCACACTGCTCAGTCCCATAAAAGGGTAATCCACTGGAGGGAGACCTGGCTAAAGTCATCGACGAGTCCCAATGCCCAGTCCCGTAAAAGGGTATTCCGCTGAAGGGAGGCTCGGAACCATCATCGAGGACCACTTCCCAGCCCAGTTGGAGGTAAAACCGGCATTGGGGACCACTTCCCAGCCCCGCTGGAGATAAACCTGGAACCGCTCTGGCCATCCCTGCTGGATGATACTGCTCGATGAACACCGCTGTACTGACCATCCCTGCTGGATGGTACAACTGGCCATCCCTGCTGGATGATACCTCACTGGTCATCCCTGCTGGATGGTACCTCACTGGCCAGCCCTGCTGGAAACAACCTCCTGGGTAGGGGATCAGCGCTCGCGTAATGTGTTGGTCATACCGAATCCACAAGAACTCTACCCGGGAACACGAAACAACTCCGCCGTCCAAACCATCAAGAACAGAACCAGGGGAAAAACCACTTGAACCTGCTGGTCAAACAAACGAGAACAGAACTAGGGGAAAAACCACTCAACCCTGCTGGTCAAACAAATGAGAACAGAAACAGGGGAAAACTCTGCCTGACTAGTCAAACAAACGAGAACAGAGGGACCCTCTACGTCGCGAGAGGTCAAAGGTACACAAAGCAGAACACAACATGCACATGGGGCCCACACGACGTGTGGCCCTAATTCAACTCCAACCAAGCACACACAAACGTTATCAGGTACAAACATCCACATGTACCTCCCAACGTTCCCGTATACTCCCAGAGTATACCACATTGCCAGCCCAAGGGCTATCGTGCACATGACACCCAAAGTCAACGCGAAGGGCATAAACGTAACAACTCCAACTTGCCACCTCATCGGCCCAGGCACGACCAACTACATCTCTTCAAACATTTACTTCACTCACACGGGAGTGCCCGCGATCGCACGCTAAGGGTTATCTGCAAACACCACGTAAGGAACCACCACTGGTACACCTTTCATACTTCCACATTTAAATGAGGTCTCGAATGAGGCTCCTCACATCCAAACAGTTCATACCGTTGTAATCCTCGCGGAAAAAACATGCGAGATAGACTATTTACTCGCCTCAAATGGATATCCGACGGAAAAGTCATCCAACACCGCTTTACGCCTAAACGGCGTCCCGTGATCCTGAGCCTCGGCCCCAAAAACAGTCGGTCGCATCGCCCCATTGTGATCCCCTCGGGAAAACACGTCAAATTGACTGCTCACTTGCGTGGAATGGATATCGGGAGAAAAAGATGTGTTTCGACATACCGAACATGAACAGTGCTGCGTGGGACCCGCATCCCGGTCCTAAAGCTCTGCCAACGGATCGCACCATTGCGATCCTCTCGGAAAAGTATACAAGATGGACTATTCACTTGTCCAAAACGGACATCCGGTGATAAAGCTGGAAATCACCACCAACTCCCAAAATGACCCTCGTGGGGTCCGCGCCAGCGTGCGGAATTAAAGCAGGAAAATTGCACCAATGCAATTCCCTTAGAAAAACACCCAAAATCGACTACTCGCACGCCCGGAACGGACGTCCAATGAAAAAGTTTCTAAACGCTGCTCGCAGCTTAAAAGACGGGCCGTGGGGCCCACACCTGAACTCTGGTTTCAATGCCTTAAACCACCCTGGAAAACTTCATCTCAACGCTAGGGTCTCAATGCCGCTAAAGGCGCTCAATTCGGACATCAGATGTGTTCGCGCCGTCCAAAACAAGAACCCCCGAGAAAAATGTCTGTTTCACTTAAAGGCGTGTCACGCCTCTGAGCCCCCGTCTCGAGATTTAAAAATTCCCGAGACCATCTCAAAAAGTTTTTCTTGATGCCAGGAAGGCATTGCCGTAGACGAAACACAAAACGAACACCCGTAATGAAAATTACGGGCATTCGAAGAGAGGACGAATCCCCTTGGGCTGGACCGGCCGGTCCGCCCGGCCTGGGCTGGCCCAACTCGCAGCGCCAGCCCGCGGCTAGGCGTTAACCCGCGGTCCACCGCAGATTGTCCCTCATGGGGCCGGTCGTTTTTCCGTGTGAAGACACGTCGAGGGAGGGTCTTGTTCCCCCGCTGGGGTCGCGCGCCGCGACCCCGGTGCTCCGCGTCAACCGACCGGTGCAGCCGGCCGACTCTTCCGCTCCGCGCCCCCAGCTCGCCCGGAGGAGCCCCCTGCCGCCTACCGCTGAAGCCACCTGCGCCGACCTCTGCTGCCGAGGGACCCCCGCCGCCTGGAGCCACCGCGCGCCACCGCCTGGGGTCACCGCGCGTCTCCGCCGTCCGCTCGCCGGAGAACCCAAACAACCTCCAAAACCCGCATTCTTCGACGGACCGCTGCAGACGCCTCAAGACTCGGATTTTAAATCCAAAAGATGCGTCGGGAAGCTTAGAACAAGTAATACACAACTAGGGGATTCACTTGACCATTTAATGGTAATTCGACTCAAATTGATGAATTCAAAGGAGGTGCGGGAAAATAAAACAAAAACGCCCAATCCTACCTCTTGGGCGAAGCCCGACGCTTCGCGATGATCCACACCTTGCTGTTGTCGCTTCCACCTTGATTGGGAGGAAGGAGGAGGAGGAGGGCTTGAGAAATAGAAGGTTGAGGGTGAGGGGGTTTCGCCAGGGGGAGGTGCCAAGGGGAAATGATAAAGAGATGGGAGGAAAAATAAACTTAAATAGAATTTAAGTTTATTAAGGAATTCCTCCCAAAAAGACCCGCTTCTGAAACCTCCAGCGCGGTCAAGATTAAGCATTCCCTAGGGTAAATAACACCTCCCGAGTGCAACGGCGGTCTCGTAATTTTAATCCGAGACTCCGTTCAAAAGTTATAAAATTTAACGTTCGAAGCCGCTAAATTACAAAAACGCCCATGGCGGCATTCTTCACAGAAGGCCCGCGCCCGTGAAAGTTACACCCCTATTAGGGTAAATGACACGTTCCAGACTCAATGGTTTTCTCAGTTTTCCCATCCATGCAACCGTTTAAGATATATCTGAGTTAAGCCATTAAACGAATAAATAAATTAATTTATTTATCCGTTTAACGTCCCGCGCCGACATGATTTACATCATTCTTGGGGTAAACACCCCATTTAGGACCCATCCGTACACTCAGATTTCTGATCTGAAGCACCATTTAGGAGTTATCCTATTTATTTGGTGTGGCCAGTGTGAACGCACTGAAAATTTAATTCCGACCACACCGGGGCTCGGAATCACACGCCGTCTGAAGGCACTACTTTGGAATAACATAAAGAATATTCCGAAGTCTTTTATAGAAAAACCGAGTTCTTAAATCATTCCCTCCTTCAAGCTTTTCATTCCCAAAAAGCAAAACTAGGGAATAACTCAGGGTACTAAGCCCACACTTGGCTCTCCCGTACCCAAAAGAACTATTACACAGTCCCGCGTCACTGCACACAGACCAAAGGATTTGATCTATTCACGTGAGGTCTGCCCTTGCCGATGACGTGCATAGAAGCACACACACTTCTTCTTAGGTGAGTCACGTGGGAGACGCTATGCACCCAAACCAACCTTTGGGGTTAGGGCAAGGTGGTAGGGAACCTCACCGTCCCTTCGCACAGTCTCAAATAGCCCGAAGGCTCTCGGGGGTAGCTTACCTCCCTGGCCGAACCCCTACATCACATTCCGTGACTGGAATCACCGTTTGGACCTGGGACGAAGCCCGATGATTCCCTCCTTCAGAATATCCATATAGTGAAACACCTAAGGATATCTGGTCACGCATGGTTTCATAGTCTATATCCCACGACCTAGACTCTCTTACACGCTCGGAGAGCAAAGGGGTCGACACCATCGACTAAAGAAAAAGGTTCTATGCCTTTTACCTTACCAACACAGGGTTACACCGATGCCCCGCGCCACCCTGGTAACACCTCAAGCAAGGAGCAGGGAGAAAATAATTTCACACACAGAGTCTAAAAATTCTACTGCAAAAATTAGAAGAGCTGTAGAGCGTACCTCTTACCACCTCATGCTCTACAGGATCGTAGACATTCAAAGCTCACGGCTGTCCGTGGTCCCAACTTTTAGCTCCCAGAGCCTAACATGGACCGCCTAGTGGTGATGAGAAGGCCTCATAAAGCCGTCCCCCACTACCAGCTCCTCCCGCTCCTCTACAAGCACCACCTATTTGGGTGCTACTCCGATCACGACGCTGTTTCTGTCGCGATGGTGCACCTGCTGCCTTCCTGATATTCTCAGCGTGCCTGGTCGGGCAGTCCCGTGCCAGGTGACCTCGCCCGTCACAAGCATAGCACCGACTCTCTCTGGGCTGCACTGGTGCCCTCCGGTTCCCCTATGGTGTACAACCACACCCCTGAGTCCAGTTGTCATAAATCCACCTGCGTCAAGGTTCTTCTTGCCGATACCCGCTAGCTGCGACAGACGTCTCGGCTCCAACGTGCCTGCTGCCACCACCAACTGTAGAACGTGACATGAATCTTTCTATCACCAACGCCTACTCTATCACCCCGACATAAGTGAGAATGCCCAAGGGTACTATGATAACACGAATCTCTCGGCGGAGACCCTGCTCAAACTTCCGCGCTCGGAAGTTTCCGTCATGGACCAAGTCTGGGTAAAAGTGTGCACGGTCTACGAAACTAGCCGCATACTCGGCCACCGTCATCCCTCCCTGCTGAAACTGCAGGAGCTCCTGAATCTGAACGGAGCGTAAGCAGGAGGGGAAAAATACTCACAAAACAACAATTAAAAGTCTCCCCATGAAAGCGAAGACTCGTCAAAAAACTGAGTCACCAAACTTCACCAATGCCAAGCTGCTCCACGGAAAAGGTTGGCGTCCAAAGCCACCATAAGATCCGCCGATGTCTGCACAAGCCTGAAAAGGTGAACCACCATCACCAGCCAAATCTCTGCTGCCTGAGGGTCTGGCTCACCACCGAACCTCAGTGGTCCCTGCCGCTGGAACTCACGGTGCGCGCTCAACCTGCTCCCAAGCTCAGTCTACTCTACTGAAGCTATCTGCTGCTCACCAGGTGGGGGTGCTGCTATCGGACCACCCAGAGAAAGGGACTTGCATGATGGGTCCTGGACTGAGGCCTCGTAGCTCACAGGGTCTTCGTCATGAACCAAAGCTAGTATCCTGGCTGGCTATCTTCGTGGAGACATCCTGAATATTATCAAAGAGTGTCGCGATCAGATGAGCATATATGTATATAACAGTAACAACAACGGGGAGCTGACTCAAGAAGGACAATCAAGACTCAATCCTATGTGATGCACAAACCAAATTCCCTACAACGAGTGTCTCAGCATGTTGAGTCGACAAGCGGGTTATCAGGGTCCTGGTTAATGGATACGTCGACCGTTGTACCATCACTGGACTCCCTGGCCTGAGAGCCTCTCTCAAGACACGTTGACACTGTTTCCCAAAATCCAAACCAATTCCTTTTTAGGGACGTCCAAACAATGTCCCAAGGAATGAACCAGATCTGATACCACTTTGTCACGACCCGACCCTACCCAGGCTCGAGCCGCAACTACCCTAAGCCTACCTCCATAGGCCAGGGGTTGGTGATAAGCACCGAAGGCTAAACAACTCGGGGAGGCCTTTTCCTGAGAACCTGTACACACACACGTAGCCCACTCAATGTAGAAGTGCAGAGTAAAAGAAAAAACAAGTAAAGTAAAGCGCAACTGCAATATATAAACCATAAAAGTGCATCGACCTCTAACAGTACAAAGCAAGTGCTGGAGGTAAACTGAAAAAGAAAAGGGGCAAACACGCACCCAACCAGAAAAGTCCCACAACCCGGAAATAGGTAAACAAAAGTAAACAACTGGTAGAGTCCCACACCTGGAACCCGACTACGACCACCGCACATGGTCCAAGCTCCCAAAATCCTAAGCTCCGCTGAAGTCATGACCAACCTATCCGTCATCTGTAAGGGCACACCAAGTTCGGGCAAAGCCCAAGCAAGGGTGAGTATAAAAATACTCAGTAGGATGCCCTGAAGGCTCGAGGGAGAAATAAAGGAGGTACTGAAGAGGTGAGCAGTAGATCAAATAGGGAAAAGTAAGGGAGTAAAACCAAGAGTGCAGTAAAGAGAATAGCTCAACCCAACAAGAGGAAAGAAGTAGACTCATCCAAACACAAGGAGCTAGAAGCGGTGAGAATATGATCTTCTCGTCGGGTCTTCACTACCTATAGCAGGAGAGTAGACTCGTCCAACCACGAGAAGCTAAATACGGAAAGAACGTGGTATACCCTATGCGTCTTCGCCTCTCCTGGAAGGAGAGTAACCAAAACCCAAGGAGTGGGTACTGGAACAAGGTATACATATACATGTGCTCTGTCAAGAAACCCGAACAAGATCGTAAGGGGATCTCTGGCTCGTAGCTTAGCCCAAGAAAGTGAGTAGCCAATAGTCCCAGATGTAAACACCATCGATGCCCAGCATCCCGTACGTCTACCTCGAACTGCAAGTCAAGGGACTCATATCACCGCACCTTGACACTATCCGCTTTGGGCGACATTAACTCACCCACACAGTTTTAGGTCGCGTCACAAGGACACGTCTCGGTGGGGAAAGTTCCCCTCATACTTGAGAGTTCTGGGGAACATCAAACCACACCTCGTCACTACCCCGCAGTCGAGAGGTCTCTTCAAAGTCGACAGGCGACCCCCTTCCCAGCCCCGCTGGAGGGTAATCCCTGGAAGTCGATGGGTTCCCACTGGAGGGAGACCCGACAAAAGTCGATGGGTGCCACACTGCCCAGTCCTGTAAAAGGGTAATCCACTGGAGGGAGACTCGGCTAAAGTCATTGACGAGTCCCAATTCCTAGTCCCATAAAAGGGTACTCCACTGGAGGGAGGCTCGGAACTGTCATTGGGGACCACTTCCCAGCCCAGTTGGAGGTAAAACCGACATCAGGGACCACTTCCCAACCCCGCTAGAGGTAAACCCAGAACCGCTCTGGCCATCCTTGCTGGATGGTACTGCTCGGTGAACACCGTTTTACTGGCCATCCCTACTCGATGGTACAACTGGCCATCCCTGCTGGATAATACCTCACTGGCCATCCCTGCTGGATGGTACCTCACTGGCCAGACCTACTGGAAACAACCTCCTGGGTAGGGGATCGGTGCCCGCATAATGTGTTGGTCACACAGAATCCATAAGAACTCTACCAGGGAACACAAAGCAACTCTGCCATCCAAACCATCGAGAACAGAACCAGGGGAAAACCCACTCGACCCTGCTCGTCAAACAAACAAGAACAGAACCAGGGGGAAAAACCACTCAACCCTGCGGGTCAAACAAACAAGAACAGAACTAGGGCGAAACTCAACCCGGCTGGTCAAACAAATAAGAACAGAGGGACCCTCTACGTCGTTAGAGGTCAAGGGTATACAAAGCAGAACACAACACGCACATGGGTCCCACACGACGTGTTTCCCCAAGTCAAATCCAACCAAGAACACAAAAACATTCTCAGGTACAAACATCCACATGTACCTCACAACATTCCCGTATACTCCCAGAGTATACCACATTGCCAGCCCAAGGGCTATCGTTCACACGGCACCCAAAGTCAGCATGAAGGGCGTAAATGTAATAACTCTAACTTGCCACCTCATCGGCCCAGGCATGACCAACTACATCTCTTCAAACATTTACTTCACACACATGGGAGTGCCCGCGATCGCACGCCAAGGGTTTTCTGCAAACACCGTAGAAGGAACCACCAATGGTACACCTTTCATAATTCCACATTTAAATGAGGTCTTGAATAAGGCTCCTCACATCCAAACGGTTCGTACCGTTGTAATTCTTGCGGAAAAAACATGCGTGATAGACTATTTACTCGCCTCAAACGGATATCCGACAGAAAAGTCATCCAACACCGCTTTACGCCCAAATGATGTCCCGTGATCCTAAGCCTCGGCCCCAAAAACAGTCGGGCGCATCACCCCATTGCGATCCCCTCAGGAAAACACGTCAAATTGACTACTCACTTGCGTGGAACGGATATCCAGAGAAAAAGATGCATTCTGACATACCGAACATGAGTGGTACTGCGTGGGACCCACATACCGGTCCCGAAGCGCTGCCAACGGATCACACCGTTGTGATCCTCTTGGAAAAGTATATAAGATGGACTATTCACTTGTCCAAAACAGACACTCGGTGAAAAAGCTGGAAATCACCGCCAACTCCCAAAACGACCCTCGTGGGGACTGCACCAGTGTGCAGAATTAAAGCGGGCGGATTGCGCCAATGCAATGCCCTAAGAAAAACACCCAAAATTGACTACTCGCACGCCCGGAACGGACGTCCGATGAAAAAGTTTCTAAACGCTGCTTGCAACTTAAAAGAAGGGTCGTGGGGCCCATGCCTCAACTCCGGTTTCAACATCTGAAACCACCCTGGAAAACTTTGTCTCAACGCCAGGGTCTCAATGCCGCTGATGGCGCTCAATTCAGACATCTTATGTGTCCGCGCCGTCCAAAACAAGAACCCCCGAGAAAAACACCCGTTTCACTTAAAGACGTGTCGTGCCTCCGAGCCCCCGTCTCAGGATTCAAAAATTCTCGAGACCATATCAAAAAGTTCGTCTTGACGCCAGGAAGGCACTTCCACAGACGACACACAAAATGGACACCCGTAATGAAAATTACGGGTGTCCGAAGAGGGGACGAATCCCCTTGGGCTGGACCGGCCGGTCCGGCCGGCCTGGGTCGGCCCGCGCCGGCCAGCCCGACTCGCAGTGCCGGCCTGTGGCTCAGCCTCGCGGCCCGGCGTTGACCCACGGTCCCCTGCAGACTGGCCCTCATGGGTCCAATCGTTTTTCCGCATGAAGACCCGCCGAGGGCGGGTCTTGTTCCCCCGCTGGGGTCGCGCGCCGCGACCCCGGTTCTCCGCGTCAACCGGCCGGTGCAGCCTGCCGGCCCTTCCTCTCTACGCCCCCAGCTCTCCCGGAGGAGCCCCCTGCCGCCTGCCGCTGAAGCCACCCGTGCCGACATCCACTGCCGAGGGACCCCGCCACCTGGAGGCACCGCGTGCCGCCGCCTAGGGCCACCGCGTGCCGTCGTCGTCCGCTCGCCGAAGAACCCAAACAACCTCCAAAACCCGCATTCTTCGACGGACCACTGCGGACGCCTCAAGACTCGGATTTTAAATTAGAAAGATGTGTCGGGAAGATTAGAACAATTAATACACAACCATGGGCTTCTCTCAACCATTCGATAGTAATTTGACACAAATTAACGAATTCAAAGGAGGTGCGGGAAAATAAAACAAAAACGTGCAATCCAACCTCTTGGGCGAAGCCCGATGCTTCGCGACGATCCGCACCTTGCCGTTGTCGCTTCCACCTTGATTGGGAGGAAGAAGGAGCAGGAGGGATTGAGGGAGAGAATGTTGAGGGTGAGGGGGTTTCACTAGGGGGAGGTGCCAAGGGGAAATGAGAGAGAGATGGGAGGAAAAATAAACTTAAATAGAATTTAAGTTTATTAAGGAATTCCTCCCCAAAAGACCCGCTTCTGAAACCTCCAGCGCGGTCAAGATTAATCCTTCCCTAGGGTAAATACCACCTCCCGAGTGCAATGGCAGTCTCAAAATTTTAATCTTAGAGTCCGTTCAAAAGTTATAAAATTTAACGTCCGAAACCGCTAAATTACGAAAACGCCCTTGGCGGCATTTTTCACAGAAGGCCCACGCCCGTGAAAGTTACACCCCTCCTAGGGTAAACGACACGTTCCGGAATCAACGGTGCCCTCATTTTTCCCATCTGAGAAACCGTTTAAGAGATATCTGAGTTAATCCATTAAAAGAATAAATTAATTAATTTATTTATCCGTTTAATGTTCCGTTAACGGGTGAGGGGTCCAAACGTCCCGCACCGACATGCTTTATGTTGTTTCTGGGGTAAAAAACCCATTTCGGACCCATATGTACACTCATATTTTTGATATGAAGCACCGTTTAGGAGTTATCCAATTTATTTGGTGTGCCTAGTGTGAACGCACTGGAAATTTAATTCCAGCCACACTGGGGCTCGGAATCGCACGCCGTCTGAAGACGCTACTCTGGAATAACATCAAGAATATTCCAAAATATTTTATAGCAAAAACCGGGTTCTTAAAGATAATTTCTTAAACCAAGACGACTCATTAAAAACTGATCTCATTAGAGGCACCGAACCTCATGTTGAGGTAGATGAATCATCAGGTTTGGATGAGTAGACTGATACTTGGAAAGCCCCCAAGCAGTGGAAGAGAGGTTGGTTTGGCTCCTGAGGTAGGTGTGGGAGACATAAAAGAAGGTGATTTCTATTTGATCTCTTGTTCCTAGTGGCACTTTATGTCATCTTCAGCATTGAACCCCTTTCTTTGCATTGTATTTTTCCTTCTATTTATTAATAAATTTTTCAGGACCATGTATTTTAATCCATGATTCACACCATTTCGGATAAATATATTTATTATAATCTTAAAATTATTTAAATATATAATTGTTTATTTATAATTATATATATATTTTTTAAAAATATTGTTTATATTTATTTATAATTATAAATATATAATTATATATATATGAAAATTAATAACATTCAATAATAAAAACATAATTATTAGAATTTCATAATAATTTAATTAATAATATAAAACTTAATAAGAAATATGCTCATACATTATGTAGAGCGTAAATGTAATGTTTTTAAACAATAAAGTTTGTTTCATGTAAATTAATTTTTGTTTACTATATTTTTGAGTTTATTTTCATTTTTTAATAATTTATTATATGTTTAGTTATTTTGAATAATTTCATTTAGATTGTATCTAAACTTTATAATTTATATGCTTTCGAAGTCACTTACATGAAACATAATAATGTAACAAGTATGTGACTTTGAAAGTCTATAAATTATAAAGTATAAATACAATCTAAATAAAATTTATCAGACTAACTAAACATATAATAAATTACTAAAAAATGAAGAGAATTTTGCAAAAAGTTAATGAAAAATAACTGTAATGACACAAAATATCATTGTTTCAAAACATAACATTTGTATATATTTTTTATATTATCTCAACTACTCGAAATGAGATCTATAACAAAAGAATAAATCAATGTTGAAGGCATAAATCCAATTTATAGTAGTGAAAGGAATGTCGCAATAATTTATAAGTACAAATGTTATGTTAGAAGATGGATTATAAGATATAAACTATTAGTACAATCTAAGTGAGACTTTAAAATGTCGGGAGTTTGTGGTTATTTATTAATAGTTCATGTAAATTAGTTTTTGTTTAATATATTTTCAAATTTATTTTTAATTTTCTAATTTTTTTTAATTTTATTAATAAATAGGTTTTTTAATAAATAAAATTTGACATTGGAATACATCAACATCAATGCCCCTCAGTATTACAACATGACGTATGAACCTCATGCCCACTCCGCGTTAGACATATTTGTCACTTCGGTGTCCTAGCTATAGGCACAGATTCCTCCTCCTGTGGTATTGCGGGTGCCTCCTCATGTTGTTGGGTAGAGGACTGCCTGACATAATATGTGGAGGATTTCCCAACATCATATGTGGAGCCATATAGCCTCAGAGATCTTAAATATAGTGGAAGTGTGATATCAAAGAAGTTATCATCTGTGGGAGCAGGGCCACCACAAGCTGTGTTACCACACCTAGGTCGTAGTACAACAAAATTAGTTGAGATAGAGATGAAATATGTGTCACATAAATCTCTCCTAATTGTGCAAGATCCTCAGTCTTCTATACAGGATTATCTCTTTGCGGTGTAGCAATACCTACAGGAGCCTCTCTCAGACGTCTATGTCCCTGCCTCTCCCCTCACTGATTTCCTCATCTCTATCCTCCAGCTGGTGGTGGTGGTGGCGGTACATCTTCCTCAATAGGCACATTAGGGACATCATCATCCTCATGAGCCTTAGTTGGAGCATGTGGATTGGGATATAACTATGGCTCCTCATCATAGACACTCTCACGTATGAAATGAAGAGGAATTTTAAAAATACTAAAAATAGGACATATACCAACGTTTTGACCAAAATCGTTGGTATAGGTCACTTATATAGGCCTATACCAACAGTTTTCACTATTGGAAATAGAGGATATACCAATGGATTTTTTACAACGGTTTATGAAAACCGTTGGAATAGAGATGTTGATAGGTCTTTACCCAACGGTTTCAATAAAACGTTAGAATAGAGAAGTTTAAATGAGTTTTAACCAACAGTTTTATAGAATTGTTGGAATATGTGGGACTTTACCCAATGGTTTTACAAAACCATTGGTAAAAGTAAGTTTTAGGAAGCCTTTTCCAACAGTTTTAAAAAACCGTTGGTAAATCTTACCTTTCCCAATGGTTTTAAAAAACCATTGGGAAAGTTTTCTCCTAAAATTGTTTCCAGCCCCAATCCCCCATCCGCCCAATTGCAGACCTAAATCCGAGACACAGAGCTCTCTCGCTCAGAAAATTCTTCCACCCTTCAATCAGATAGTTGTTTTGTTCTGCACTTCAAATCTGTAAGGGGTACCTTAGGTTCAATATTTTCCATCTATTTTTTTGTTTTATGTTTTGATTCGGCCTAAACCAAAAGTCCGTGCGCTATGGTATACCCAAGAATTGTAATTTGATTTGTTTTCTATTTTTGTTCTACACTTCAACTGTCATAATTTTGTGAGTCAGATTTTGTGAGTCAACTTTATTTGAAGTATTTATAGCCACTACTTTGTAGAGTTAGTGAACCATATGAAGGTATTGGGGATGGTTAGAGTAGTGGTGCAGGTGGAGGTGAGGTGGGGGGGGGGGCTGTGCAGGTGGGGGGTGGGATGTACAGGGTGGGGGTGTTTGGGGGGGAGGGGGGATATGTAGGGGGAGTCTGCTGGGGTGAGGTGTGTGTGTGTGGGGGGGGGGGGTGTACAGGTGGGGGTGGGGTGGGCTGTACTGATGGGGGTGGGGGATTGGGGCTGTGCAAGTGGGGGGGGGGTGCAGGTGGTGGGGGGTGCAGTGGGTGGGGGAGGGGGGTGTGCAGGTGGGGGGATGTGGAGTGGGTGAAGGGGGATGTGCAAGTGGGAGGGGGGGATCTTGTTGGGCGTGAGGTGGGGGTTGTACAGGTGGGGGTGGGGGGTGGGTTGTGTAGGTGGGGGTGGGGGGAGGGGGGCAGTGAAAGTGGGGGGTGTAGGTGGGTGGGTGGGTGGGTGGGGGGGGGGGGGTTGTGAAAGTGGGTGGGGGGGAGGGGAGTGTGAAAGTGGGTGGGGAAATGTAAAACTAGATTATTTGAAAATTATTCACTTGAAATGTAAAACCAGATTATTTGAAAATTGAAAGCAAATAATTAGGTTATTTTGGTTTTGTAATCTTGTTATGGAATCATTAGTGAGACCGTACTGGGATATTTATGTCACACACTAACTGTGGATTTAGGTTTCTTTAGATTATCAACTTCCTAGTTTGGGTAGGGGAAAGTCACCACTTGGTGGTATTTCTATATGTTGACATACTGATATGGAGTTATACATCTCTTGGGAATCTGGCAGTTTTCCTTCATATTTTTATGGTAATGTTCTATAGTACTTTGGCTTGTTTATTCTTGTTTGAATTCTAGTAAACATCTCCCATTGGAGTTCTTTTTATGTATACTGTATTTTTATCATGTTTTCACAATGCCAGTGGAAAATCATTCCCACATTCATTTTTTATGATGTCAGGTCCTATTCACCATCCCACG